>WNWK01000329.1:257500-317500 GCA_009830355.1 Cherax destructor | reverse complement strand
ATCTGACCGAGGCCTCTTCCTGGCTTACCCCTCCACCCCTTTAACATCAATAATTATAACCATTAGATGACACGTCTCACAATGATTCACAAAGGAATGTGAGAAATGAGGACTGCGGAAATCTGTTGATTCATGCTAGGCACAAGGAAGGAAGGAAGGAAGGAAGGAAGGAAGGAAAGGATGAAGCACATTACGAAAGACAGGATCGGAGAGAAGGCCAGGATCATCTCTGGTCACTAGTGCTGTGGAGATGAGAGCATCTTGACAATGTACTGAGGAAGGCAGGCGTCTCGCCGAAACAAACCAGTACCCAGACAGCAAGTATAATAAATGACGGTACCTGGAGAGGGTTTCGGGGGTCATCGCCCCCGCGGCTCGGTCTGAGACCAGGCCTCGTAGTGAATAGGTTATTTGCAGCCTTAATGACCCTCATGTAGTCGATAGGCTTTCAACTCCTATTTAAACCTGCTGATATTTTGGCTATCTGAATCGTATATAGCGATGAGCTAGGCTTCTATACACTGCCCCTTGTGTATTTCCCTCTCACGGCCGGATTAAGGCCCGGGCATTAGGGGCTGTAGCCCAGGGGCCTCCGCCAGCTGGAGGGCCTCCAGAGGTTTTACATTTTCCAGTTGTGTAATTTCGCCTGCTTTGAAAAAGACCGTTAGTATATAGCAATATGCTAGCCTAGAAAGAACGAGTGACTTGAAGAGTATCATTTTTTTCTGGCATCTGTTTTGACAGTTCTGGCTATTAGCCTATCATTTTCCTCGCAGTTGCGATAACAACACTGTTAAAAGTGAAGTGTTCACAGTTACTGCTGTAAGTTTACAATTATAGTATGTTATTACATCACGTATATGATGAACTGTTGACTGTTGTGATTATTTGTTCCCTTTTGAATATATCACTTGCGGCGTCACAGTACCCGTAGCCCAGGAACCTACAAAATCTTAACCCTACACTGATCCCTCTGATGACTACGCTCCCGTCATTCCGCTGTGAGAATTGCGTTAAATAACATCGATTTTTAACGAAATATAGAGATCTACGCAGAGGGTAGGTGTGTGAAAGCCTTCCTCAACACTGTTACTAGTACAATTACCTACAAACACCGGCGTCTTCAGAATGAGAAGCATGGCGACCAAGAAATACCTTGAGGGTCCAAAAAACAGCCGTCGACTATTTACAATCATTATATTTTATTGTTATGCTTAGCTTCTTTAACTGCTCAAGTTTGTTGTTAAGTCTCTCTCTTCTCATCTTTATGAGTGTTCCCCCTCCTCCCTTGTACTCACCTGTATATGCTCAGGTGTTCAGGTCGGAGATACGAGTATATATACACAGAGAGATGTATATCTCTCAACGTATATATGCTGAGACTTTAATCTCTATTTTATGGATTAAAGTATTCTCGTCTGGTGGTGAAAAAGATTACATGCAGCCTTAATGAGCCTCGTGTAGTCGATAGGCTTTAAACCCCATAAAATCCACCATGGGATGCAGGGAGAGCAATATCTGTCGACAGTAGACCTCGCTGGGTGACGAACAACGTACCTCACCTCTAACTATTATACTTTTTTGAGAAAGTCATAGAAAATGATTTATCTGTCTGTTAGGATTTTAAACACGGCCCTGGTGTAATTAATAATTATGTAAAATAACTCCAAGCAAATTGACAAGACGGTGAACAGGTATAAAATAAATTAAAAGGAATTTAAATGTGTTTATATATATATATATATATATATATATATATATATATATATATATATATATATATATATAACAAAATAATAATAACACATCTGCAGTATTACTGAGACCTTCTTAGTAGAATGCAACTCTGTAATTTTATCCCCTTCTATAAATAATGTGTTGAGTAACGTACCATCTGTTCTCATCTTTAACACCTGTGATATTCAGTCTTTCAAGACACATGTGTCCAGTTTCTTGAATGCAGATGATTTTTTTTCCCCACTGCTACAGCGTTAATGAGTGGGCAATTCTGGCTTGGTTGGTGCGTGGTATGTTTGAAGACATACACCGAGAGGTGTATCTCCCGGTGTATATACAAGTAGTGTTGACTTTGATTACTATGTTAGGCAGCCGAGACTTGACCCCTGCAAGCAGAATACACACACACGTATACGATAAAGCTCTTGGAGCAGAGAGTGGATCTAGTAGCGACCAGCGAAGAGGGGGGGCAGGAGCTGTGAATCGATCCCTGCATCCACAAATAGGTAAGTACAAACACACACACACACACGTTGCAAAAGCAACACCCCGGCTCATTGTTATGTGCACACCATTGCCCTCTTGATGGATAAGTCATGATAGCTCCTTTGGAAAGGGAAACAAAGAGTGTTATAAAACCCGTCTCTGTCGAGCGAAACTTTGCCACTTGTCTGTATTATCGAAAGAGATTAAAATCCCTTCGGCTCAGTTTGGAGAGACGACACCTCCAGGAATGGATGAATCCCCAATAGAACCAGGGATTAGCCAGCCCATGGAGAGACTAGAATCCCTTATCGTGTAGGAATATCAAGAGCCTCAATGCGTTGTCGTCTTTTAAGTGATTCAACAGATGGAATATATTAAGGAATGAGTATTGAGGGCCGGTTCTTCAGCTACTGACTATGTGCTGATTGTTTACAGCTTTTCGGATGGGTGAATCCTCAATAAAGCAACGGACGGACCCTGCAAGAGAGGTCCTGGAACTTCTTATCTCCCTGCAACATCAAAGGCTTCGCTGAGCGGCAGCCATTAAGTGATACACCAGGGAAGGACATTAGAGAGGTGGTTCTGAATATTGACTCCCTATGCTTCCTTACAAACTCTGAGGGATTACTTCCTCTTGGGAATGGAAATTGATTTTAGATGGTAAAGAATCTAAAGAGTCTTCTACCTTAATATTCTTGTCTTAACTCTCCGAAAATAGTAGATCGTCCTCTACAAATAACCTCGGTATGTACTTCATGGAGACGACGGATGGATGACTTCCCTGCCATTAAATTAGTGTGCAGAATTCGTTAGCACGGCAACTAGAAGGAACTCCTTCAATTACAAGCTTTAGAAAGTATGCAATCAGTATTTAAGGGGCACGTAAGTTCCCCTGTCTTCTAATATCATGTTTATTTTTCCACTATAATCTACCTTGTCCATAATTACTATCGCATTTGCTTTGTTTCGTAAGGTGAAGTCCAGGATCTTTCCTTAATTCATGGTATAACTTAACAAATCTTTGATGACAATTGTTGTTGTAGAGGTGTGAGCACAGCTCACACCTCTTAACAAATCAGAAGTTGAAAAACAAAGATTCTACTATTTGTAAACAATGTAGAAGCATCAAAGAGCAGATATATAGATAAGCACACGAGATTACAAGTTAGAAAATAAACAATATCTTGGATAAAGAGGACACAGTCAACACCAGTTAACAAGAAACAGCCATTTTTTCTTGTAAAGCTACAGAGATAACATGCATTATTAATACATGACATTGACAAGGTGAAGAATACGATACATTCTCAGTATTAACCCACATGATGAAAAACTCAGAAGGTTAATTTCTGACGAGTTTCTGTGTCCGTATGGGTTATTAGTGAGCAATGAGGAGTGTTCATTATACTGTAGTTATCCAGTAGGATACATGTGTAACACTTGGTGACACATGCACTTCTCTGGTTTGAGTATACAGGGCTGAGGGTCTGAACACCTATCAGGGCCGAGGGTCTGAACACCTATCAGGGCCGAGGGTCTGAACACCTATCAGGGCCGAGGGACTGAACACCTCAGATTTCCTTTCCAATTTCCACACATAGCATTTATTTTCTGTATAGGCAGACCCCAGACCCCACTTTACAGCGCTTCACTAATACAGCAGTTTTCAATTACAGTAGAACCCCGGTTAACGAACACCCCGGAAATCGTACAATTCTGTAAGTATAATATTGTAAGTGCGTGTGGAAGTGTATTTTTGGGGGTCTGAAATAGACTAACCTACGTGACATTATTTCTTAAGGAAGTAAATTCGTTCGGTAATGGCACTTGAGCAGCATTCTGGGATGAAGTTTTTTCGTTAACCGGGGGTCCACTGTATGTCCATTCTTCATGTATTCAGACTTCCTACAATAAATATATTCACCTCTCACTATAAGCTAAGGACCAAAATATTTTAAGATTAGTAATGTATGTATTGTATGTGCATTTTTAAGGCCTATGATAATGTAAACATGTTATCAGACTTTTATGTGCATTTGTAAGTGAAAAAAAGGGTATGATTCACTTTACAGCGATTTTTTCACTTAACAGAGTAGCCCGGAATATAACCTGCTGTATAAACGAGGCCCGTCTGTATTAGAAAAGCAAAAATGTTGGTTGGTGAAGTCTTCACCAGTAAAGACACCCCAGGTGTTACACATGTGTCTTATTCAACAAGCAACACAGGTTTCAATTTCACTATCTCTCCATTACAAGATCCAAACAATTACTCCAGTGATTTATTTTCTTGTTCACTGTTTGCATTCAGATATCTTGGACCCCCAGACTTTATTTACATCGTGCTGGTGACTCGCTACCCCTCACCTGATATCAGCTCAGTCTTTTATTTCAGCGCCTCGTTTGGCAGAAACCTTCTGGGGGTCGTCGTGGATTCCATTCCTCGGTTTGGTAAAGCCAGCGTTATACCAGAATAATTTGATGTGTGTGTGAGTTGAGTCTTAGCTCCTGGGCCCCTTTTTCTAAACCCGCTGTCACCTGGTCTGATGGCTTCTGGTGGCGTCTTATTGAGAGAGAGAGAGAGAGGGAGATAGCACCACACATTGAGGAACAATTACCAAGTGCTCAAGGAGCTAGTGAGTTTCGTACACACACGTCGTGTTCCCTGGGAGGTCCCTCAAGTATTAGCTTAACACTCAAGCTCATCCTCCTCTCAAGGAGCAACTTGGACACTACCATACCTTCTCTCTCTTTCTCTCTCTCTCTCTCTCTCTCTCTCTCTCTCTCTCTCTCTCTCTCTCTCTCTCTCTCTCTTTCTCTCAGAAAAGACCACGAGAGGTCAGAAATCTAAGCCAGTGGAATGAAAGCTAAGAGTCGGGGCCAGGAGCTGTAACTCGACCTCTGCAACACCACTCTTGAGTACAACTTACTGATGCTGCTCTTCTGACCCCACTACTGGTCACCTTCACGGGTCAAGGTCCAGCTTATATGTGGACAAGGGCTTTGCCCACTGCCCACATATAAGCCCCTGCCTTGCTACTGCCCTGCACCCTGCCCCTGCAAGGGGCAGGGTGCAGTTAAGAAGAAAGAGTTCATACGATATGCCAAGAGCCAAAGTGGCTTGGGTTTGGAGTGACTTGGGTCTGTGGTGGCGTGGATCTTGGTGGCTTGGGTCTGGGATGACGTGGGACTGGGTGGCTTGGGTCTGGGATGACGTGGGATTGGGTGGCTTGGGTCTGGGATGACGTGGGACTGGGTGGCTTGGGTCTGGGATGACGTGGGACTGGGTGGCTTGGGTCTGGGATGACGTGGGACTGGGTGGCTGGGTCTGGGATGACGTGGACTGGGTGGCTTGGGTCTGGGATGACGTGGGACTGGGTGGCTTGGGTCTGGGATGACGTGGACTGGGTGGTTGGTCTGGATGACGTGGGACTGGGTGGCTTGGGTCTGGGATGACGTGGGACTGGGTGGCTTGGGTCTGGGATGACGTGGGACTGGGTGGCTTGGGTCTGGTGCTTCCTCTTGGGTGCTGATAGTGAAATATTAACCTGGAGTAGATTATACATTCTCTCTCTCTCTCTCTCTGCTGTATAACCCTTGTGGTTTAGCGCTTCTTTTGATTATAATAATAATCTCTATATTTCTCTCTCTCTCTCTCTCTCTCTCTCTCTCTCTCTCTCTCTCTCTCAATAGGATCTATACACAAGGATGATTAACCATTATTGGAACACTGAAATCTAGCCATTCTCGCCCTTCAATTCCACGAATCTACAGGATATATACTTCGAAGCTAAGAGGCAGGACTAGGAGCTGAGACTCGACCCCTGTAAACCCACACATACACACTAGGTACCCCTGGGTAGCCAGCCTCGTGGGCTCTACCCACGACCTCAGCTCGTGGGCTCTACCCACGACCTCAACATATAATCCATTCTCTACACTCTCCTTGTAAAGCCCTGACCTCTGTAGAGTAACGAATTGATCTACGACACTAACTTAAGGTACATGAACCTTGGAAGTTACAAGGTACTTTAGAAGTTACAAGATACAAAGCACTTCAGAAGTTACAAGGCTAGAAACAAAAACTTAGAAAACTTAGGTTTTCCTTCTTATTCTTACGTTTTCGTATCCGGTTCTCTTTCTTGTTTTTGGATGGTTCGATTCTCGTTTCTTTGAAGCCTTCATGCATCTTCCCTGGACCACTAGACACCCTGGTTATAACCCATGTTTCTTCTTAGCCCGGGCACATCAGTGGGTCTCGAGCATGGTTTTAAGCCATTTTCTTCTCCTGTATGTCCTGACCACACGACCGATTTTTATATCAATCCTCCCTGGGCCCTGGCCTGGTCACAGACCGGGCCCCAGGGGCGTTGACCCCCGAAACCCTCTCCAGGTATACTCCAGGTGTCTCTTGTCACACCTTCAACCTTTCTAGTGCAGTTTTGTCTTCCTGTTCCATGTTCGTGTTGCATTTCAGACAATTTCTCTTGGTTTTATAGTTGTCTTCTGTAGTCTAATTTCCAGTTATTTCCTTCATTTCTTACTTCAGATTCATTTCCAGCACATGACCGCTATCATAGCCATAATTTTTAAAGGGGTGGAAGGGTAAGCCAGTGGAAGGCCTCGGTCAGATGACCAAAAGCTCCAGCTGTGGGTCATCATATGACTAAGACCCTCGTCAGGAAACACTTGTCCTATTTCCTGACAAACCTGACCTAACCATAAATATGATCGCTGGCACATTGTGGTTTACCCAACGATCTAATAGAACAAGAATTGTTTTTCGGCTCTAAATCCACGTTCCCCTGGGTCGTATACGCCATATTGTGACACAAAGAAAGTGTCTCAGGGTCCTTTCAAAGACTTTTACGAGGGTAATGCTGCTGAGGTGTTGACTCTAGCCAGAGCTCTGTTGCCTTCTTTCCCATACATTGTGCTTACTTGTATGTAGTTACCTGTCAGTATGTAAGGGTCGTATCTCGGCTCTGGCCCTGTCGGATTCACCTCCGTCTAGATTCGTGGGCACCGTCGTACCTTCTCCTAAAACTACGTTCACAGCCTGCCTACGCTGCCCTGGGTTCAATGTTCAGAATGTTCTTCCAATCCTTCCTCCTTCACTCTCCATCACTTTTCGGATACGGTATTCGAGCCCCGACGACCTGCAGTGCTCATTACAGAGCCCCGACGACCTGCAGTGCTCATTACAGAGCCCGACGACCTGCAGTGCTCATTACAGAGCCCCTGACGACCTGCAGTGCTCATTACAGAGCCCCGACGACCTGCAGTGCTCATTACAGAGCCCGACGACCTGCAGTGCTCATTACAGAGCCCCTGACGACCTGCAGTGCTCATTACAGAGCCCCGACGACCTGCAGTGCTCATTACAGAGTCCCGACGACCTGCAGTGCTCGTTACAGAGCCCCTGACGACCTGCAGTGCTCATTACAGAGCCCCGACGACCTGCAGTGCTCATTACAGAGCCCCGACGACCTGCAGTATCCCCACTATCACCACCACCAGTATCATCACTAGCACCACCAGTATCACCACTAGCACCACCAGTAGCACCCCCAATATCACCACTAGCACCACCAGTGTCACCAATAGCACTACAAGTGTCACCACCAGTATCCCCACTATCACCACCACAAGTATCACCACTAGCACCACCAGTATCACCACTATCACCACCAGTATCACCACTATCACCACCAGTATCATTACTATCACCAGTAGCACCACCATTATCACCACTAGCACCACCAGTGTCACCAATAGTACTACCAGTGTCACCAGTATCACCACTAGCACCACCAGTATCACCACTAGCACCACCAGTATCACCACTAGCACCACCAGTATCACCACTAGCACCACCAGTATCACCACTAGTATCACCACTAGCACCACCAGTATCACCACTAGCACCACCAGTATCACCACTAGCACCACCAGTATCACCACTAGCACCACCAGTATCACCACTAGCACCAGTATCACCACTAGCACTAGTATCACCACCAGTATCACCACTAGCACTACCACCACCAGTATCACCACTAGCACTACCAGTGTCACCACTAACACTACCAGTGTCACCAATAATTGCACTACCAGTGTCACCAATAGCACCACCAGTATCACCACTAGCACCACCAGTATCACCACTAGTACCAGTATCACCACTAGCACTAGTATCACCACCAGTATCACCACTAGCACTCCCACCACCAGGCTAGCAGTGGGCGGCAGGTGGTGGGCGGGTGGGTATGGGTGGAGTTCAACACGAGATTCCATGTATGGTGATGGCACGCGGATCCCCCTCCTTCCTTCTCTGTTCTTCCCTCCTCCCTTCCCTCCTTCCTTCTCTCTCCTTCCCTCCCTCCTTCCTTCTCTCTCCTTCCCTCCTTTCTCTTTTACTTCATCATCATCTCTCTATGAGACACTCAAACACATCTTTATGAAACGGAATTTGGCCTAAACACGGAGCTGAAACTCCGTCATACAAGAGGCAACACAAATGTGGGTAAGAGCCTTCAGAGTTGTGGGCCAACAGAAGTTGTAGCAAAATAAAAACCCAGTTCACTCTCTTCCAATATTGGAACCCCACAGGCTTCGTCTGGGTTTCCAATATTGTTTTACAACCACTGTGTGGGTACTTAGGAGGAATTACGTTTAACAGACACACGGTTCTGCTAATCCAAATTCTTCCTGGGTAGTTACCACCGATATCCCCTTCTTCGTGTTCGCCTGGTCTGGAACCGGGCCGCACGCATTGACACCCTTCAGGAAATCCTTCAGCTTTCCCGTAGCTCAGGAGCTATTGCTAATACATAGTTGTATCTTCAGCAGAACTGGACCCCGGGGAGGGCGTTGACCCCACGATAGCCCCCCTTCAGGAAACCCTTCAGATTTCCCGTAGCTCAGTAACTATTGCTAATAGCTGTACCTGCAGGTAGAACTAGTGGCAGACGCAGCACCGCCAGTACCAGCTAAGTAGAATAACTGTGGCAAGAGGAGTGTTAGTGTAATAGACGTAGTTGATACCCATCAATTCCACTCATAACTCACTTATAAATTCCATTCCTCTTTATGTTTAATAAGGCCTTGTTTGTTGTCTCCTTTTTATTGTCGCCAGCGGTTGAAGAGAGAGGACGAAACAAGTCAAAGAAACTGGCGATAATGGAAGATACAAGTCAGAGGAACTGGCGATAATGGAAGATACAAGTCAGAGAAACTGGCGATAATGGAAGATACAGGTCAAAGACACTGGCGATAATGGAAGATACAAGTCAGAGGAACTGGCGATAATGGAAGATACAGGTCAAAGAAACTGGCGATAATGGAAGATACAAGTCAGAGGAACTGGCGATAATGGAAGATACAGGTCAAAGAAACTGGCGATAATGGAAGATACAAGTCAGAGGAACTGGCGATAATGGAAGATACAGGTCAAAGAAACTGGCGATAATGGAAGATACAGGTCAAAGACACTGGCGATAATGGAAGATACAGGTCAAAGACACTGGCGATAATGGAAGATACAAGTCAGAGAAACTGGCGATAATGGAAGATACAAGTCAAAGAAACTCACGATAATGAAAATACAGGTCAAAGGAACTGGCGATAATGGAAGGAACAGGTCAAAGAGTCATGATAAAAGAAGGAACAGGTCAAAGACTCATGATAATGGAAGGAACAGGTCAAAGACTCACGATAAAGGAAAGAACAGATCAATAATCAATTTAGAAACTCACCTTTGAGCGTTGCTGGGAGGCCACGAGCTCTGAACCTTTGTATAAGTGCTGTGTGAAGCTCGTCTATGTATTTGATGGCCTCCTCTATCACCTCCACCTGAGGGGTAAAGAGAGGGGAGTTAGAAGGGGGGTGGTGGAAGTTTTCCTGAGGGAGGAGGTGTCCCTCTGAGACCATGTTACTTTGCCCACACTCCAACAGCACGTCAAGCTTTAAAAAAAAAGCACTTGTCTCCACTAACTCCGGTTTAGCACGCTCGCACACGCCTGCTGGATGCTCAGTCCCATACTATTTAAAACCTCTTCCACACCCTCCAACCCTTCCTAGGAGGACCCCTACCTCTCCTATCCACCCCAGACCTATCCTGGTCATCCAGTTCTGCTTCATCCTTTCAGAAATCTCCCACTACCTCAGTAACACCTCAGCCTTCCATAACTCACACTACTCTAATTTCTACCCTCCTTCTCTGCATAATATTTCTCTCAAAAATATTTTCACTGCCTCCAAAACTACCTTCTTGCTGCAACGTTTAAACACCATGCTTTACACTCATGTGAAAGTGTTGGTAAAACTATACTCTGGAACTTTTTTTTCCCTTTGTCTCAACAGGTAAATTCTTCACAGATGCCTCAACATTCCACCCACCTTTTTCTCTCCTTTATCTATTCTGTGGTTCGCCTTGTCTATCACACACCCATCCGCTGACATGTCCACTCCCAAGTTCTTAAATACATTTGCTTCCTCTATACCCCTTCCAGTTTGATATCCAATCTTTCATTATGTATACCTTTTGTTACACTCATCACCTTGTTCTTTTCTATATTCACTTTAAATTTTCTTTTACATACCCTTCCAAATTCGTATGCCAATCTTCACAACTTCTCTTCAGAATCACCCAAGAGCACAGTGTCATCGGCAAAAAGCAACTGTGACAACTCCCACTTTGTGTTAGATTCGTTATCTTTTAATCCCACACCTCTCCCCAACACCCCAACTACCATTACTATTGCCTCCCTTCATTCCCCTTTCTCCCTTGTGCCACTACTCTCCCTACTTTCTGCTACCACTATTCCTTCCACTACCAGCCTTACCACTACCATTATTTTTTCTTCGTCTAATGGTCCCGTCCCAGTCCCCCTCGCCTATATATACTGGCTCCCTCACTCTTTTGTGTTAGTGTGACTTTGTAAATGGTCCAAGTCGGACCATGTGAGGGTTGTGTATTTCACTTTCTCAACAACCCCATCTATCAATATGTTAAACAGCCATGGTGACATAACGCATCCCTGTCTAAGGCCTACATGGAGTGGAATGTAGCCCTACTCTCTCCTGCATTCCCTAACCAAGGCCTCAGCAAATTATTATTATTATTAGTAGTAGTAGTAGGAATAGTAGTAGTAGTAGCAGTAATAGCAGTAGTAGAAGTAACAGTATTGCATTATTATTTTTATTATGGGAGGCCGTAAGGTTCAGTCCTGGAAATAAGTGTTCAACTGCACTTAGAATCAAGAACCCTTCACCGGTATCAAGACACCCATCCTTGACAAAGGTTCATCCAGCTCCTGCCAGACTGGAAGGCAGCCAGGTATGATCCAAGGACGGGGAGCTAGATGGTAGGAGGGGGGTGTTACAACAGAGGTACCAACCTTGGTAACAATGGTACGCTCCTGTAGCGCTGGTACCATATCCCTCAATTTCTTGTACTCTTGCTTCTTGACTCTCTTGAGGCGCGACCTGCGGTACTTCCGCACTATGCGTGACGCATGCGGCCCCGAGGGCATCTTTGTGGGTTGCGGCAGGTGGTGGAGGTGGTGGTGGAGCACTGTGTTGGAGGCTGTGTGGTGGTGTTGGTGTGGTCGTAACGATGCTTCACATAATACACACAAGGTCGGCACACGCACTTTACTCTTTAATTCAACCTGTAAGAAAATACAGCCATTATACAACCACTGTATTACCTGTTAGCAAGTTCATTTAGACACAGGTACACATAAGTACAGTTATCACATATAGTATAATGTAGGTAAATGGTTCGGAAAAGCGACACACAGTGGCTTCATCAGTCCAATACAAAGGAGAATGCTAAAGATCAGGAGTTTGAGGTAATCAGTCCCCCAGCCAGGACCTGTACTCTGTGGAACGTAGGTGAGAAAGATGCAGTAACAGCCAGCTTGATCCACCAGAAGGCCTGATCTGGGACCAAGCTGAGGGGGTGTTGACCTCTTGTAAACTTCAGGTATCAGGCCCGCTGGTTCTGTGTGTGTGTACTCACCTAATTGTGGTTGCAGGGGTCGAATCATAGCTCCGCCTCTTCGCCGTGTGTGTGTGTGGATGTATGAGTGTATTTGTTTCTGTATGGGTGAATGTGTGTACGTTTATCTTTATGGATAGATGTGTGTACGTGTGGTCTCATGGATGAATGTGTGTGCGTGTTCTTATGAATGGACTGGGTATTTATGGCTACACGTCTGACATGAATAACTAGACACCACCACTTAACATATACACCCGTGTCTCCACATACACTCACACCAACGCACACCAAACACACACCAACACTCACACCAACACACATCTGCTATCACAAACACATACCGTCGTTTGACGTTGCTGAATCCACTCTCCGAGAGACGTAAATTCCACTCTGGGCAGTTGTTATTATCAATCATGTCCGTCAATTTTACCTCTCCCTCCAGGGGTTGTAAATCCATCCTGATTTAAGGTTTTCTCCACTAGCTGGCTCCCTCAAAGACTCCCTCGCTGGTTCGTGACACAGGATGGTCACAGCAACCATCTGCCTCACCCTCTCCTTTCCCATTATTCTTCAGGGAGGGGAAGGTGGCTTGGGTTTCTGATATAAGGAATTTTAAAGCTTTATAGCTTCGATATGACCAGTGGTGGTACGTTTTTCGTTTCTCTCGTTTAATTCCACTGCACTATCTCGTGTCCGACTGTTAGGTTAGGTTAGGTTCGTCAGGAAACAGGTCAAGTGTTTCCTGACGCGGGTCTTAGATGATGACCCGCCTTTGGACATCTGACCGAGGCCTTCCACTGGCTTACCGGTCCACCCCTTTAATAATTATGATCAGTTATAACTATTTTAATAATTTCTCATTGATGACTAGTCATCAATTCTATTCCTGTGTATATTATTATTAAAGTTACTAATATTATTATGCAAATTATTAATTATACTATTTCTAATTGTGCAACGAATGTAACTTAGCAACTCAATTTTATATTTATAAAATTATCATACCACAAAATATATCAGTTTACTTAACCTGTTTAAAAAATTGCATAAAAAAATTTCATTGGGTGAATTTTCAAGAAACTCATTTTCCATGGATCAAGAGCCCCTGACCCAGCATCAAGGGCCCTTGAGGGCCTGGGAGATGGCCCGGCCCAGCATCCAGGGAGAATGAATGAAGTTTACGAACATATAAGGACCAGTAAATATACTCGAGACCAAAAATGGCGTCCGTGGGCGGGGACCAACGTACGTGTGTGTCATGGAGTCCTCCCCCCCCCACGTCCGTGGCCAGGTAACTAGTAAGACAACGAGGCCACGAGTGCGAGGCCAGGGAGAGTTAAACTCTCATGGGTAATAAGTGAGCCTGGAGAAGAAAATCACTCTTGTTCCGAGGAAGAGCAAGGTAATGTGAGTCATTGCATCAAGAGCCCTCTTTTTCCAACATCAAGAGACCTTTCCCCATCATCAAGCCTTTTCCCAACATCGTTTTCCCCGGCATCAAGATACCTTTACTAGCATCAAGAGTCCTTCACCAGCATCAAGTCTTTCACCAACATCAAAAGTATTACACCGACATCACGAGTTCTTCACCAGCATCGTAAGTCCTTCACCAGCATCAAGAATCCTACACCAACATCAAGAGTCCTTCACCAGCATCAAGAGTCCTTCACCAGCATCAAGATTCCTTCACCAGCATCAAGAGTCCTTCACCAGCATCAAGAGTCCTTCACTAGCATCAAGAGTCCTTCACCAGCATCACGAGTCCTTCACCAGCATCAAGATTCCTTCACCAGCATCAAGATTCCTTCACCAGCATCAAGAGTCCTTCACCAGCATCACGAGTCCTTCACCAGCATCAAGATTCCTTCACCAGCATCAAGATTCCTTCACCAGCATCAGGATTCCTTCACCAGCATCAAGATTCCTTCACCAGCATCAATAATCCTTCACCAGCATCAAGATTCCTTCACCAGCATCAAGAGTCCTTCACCAGCATCAATATTCCTTCACCAGCATCAAGAATCCTTCACCAGCATCAAGATTCCTTCACCAGCATCAAGAGTCCTTCACCAGCATCAAGATTCCTACACCAACATCAAGAGTCCTTCACCAGCATCAAGATTCCTACACCAACATCAAGAGTCCTTCAACATCAAGATTCCTTCACCAGCATCAAGAGTCCTTCACCAGCATCAAGATTCCTACACCAACATCAAGAGTCCTTCAACATCAAGATTCCTTCACCAGCATCAAGAATCCTTCACCAGCATCAAGATTCCTTCACCAGCATCAAGAGTCCTTCAACATCAAGATTCCTTCACCAGCATCAAGATTCCTTCACCAGCATCAAGATTCCTTCACCAGCATAAAGAGTCCTTCACCAGCATCAAGATTCCTACACCAACATCAAGAGTCCTTCAACATCAAGATTCCTTCACCAGCATCAAGAGTCCTTCACCAGCATCAAGATTCCTTTACCAGCATCAAGATTCCTTCAACATCAAGATTCCTTCACCAGCATCAAGATTCCTTCACCAGCATCAAGATTCCTTCACCAGCATCAAGATTCCTTCACCAGCATCAAGATTCCTTCACCAGCATCAAGATTCCTTCACCAGCATCAAGATTCTTTCAACATCAAGATTCCTTCACCAGCATCAAGATTCTTTCAACATCAAGATTCCTTCACCAGCATCAAGAGTCCTTCACCAGCATCAAGATTCCTTCACCAACATCAAGATTCCTTCACCAGCATCAAGATTCCTTCACCAGCATCAAGATTCCTTCAGCATCAAGATTCTTTCAACATCAAGATTCCTTCACCAGCATCAAGATTCCTTCACCAGCATCAAGATTCCTTCACCATCATCAAGATTCCTTCACCAGCATCAAGATTCCTTCACCAGCATCAAGATTCCTTCACCAGCATCAAGATTCCTTCACCAGCATCAAGATTCCTTCACCAGCATCAAGATTCTTTCAACATCAAGATTCCTTCACCAGCATCAAGATTCCTTCACCAGCATCAAGATTCCTTCACCAGCATCAAGATTCCTTCATCAGCATCAAGAGTCCTTCACCAGCATCAAGATTCCTTCACCAGCATCGTAAGTCCTTCACCAGCATCAAGATTCCTTCACCAGCATCGTAAGTCCTTCACCAGCATCAAGATTCCTTCACCAGCATCAAGAGTCCTTCACCAGCATCAAGAGTCCTTCACCAGCATCAAGAGTCCTTCACCAGCATCAAGAGTCCTTCACCAGCATCAAGAGTCCTTCATCAAGAGCGTGAAAAAGTACGTTTAAATTAAACTATTCGCTAGAAGCGGTACGTCATGAACTGTACACAGGTGTCATTTTCCACAATATATCAACATACTATTTACAACAATCAAGAGCCTTCCACCAGGATCAAGACCCCACTGAAGCAAGCTAACTATTTCTGGAAAATCCTAACCTTATTACAACAAGCGCAATTTAATTTAGCCTAATCCAACTAAATATATTTTAGACAAGTTTACAATAATTTAATAATAAACAAACACAATGAAATATATTTTTTTCGTTAGGTTCAGAATGATCTTTGCGAAATTATTGCATACACAAATTTTTGGTTGCCTTATTCGGCAAGAAGAGCGATGCTATTTAAGCCAAAATGTATGTATCCTAGGTTTGTAGATCGCAACCGGCCAGGGAGGTACTACCGTCCTGCCAGGTGAGTGTAAAACAGAAACCTGTATTTGTTTTACACGATGGTAAGATTGCTGGTGTCTTTTTTATGTCTCAAAACATGCAAGATGTCAGGTACGTCTTGTTACTTCTACTTACACTTAGGTCACACTACACATTCATGTACAAGCATATATATATACACACCCCTCTGGGTTTTCTTCTATTTTCTTACTAGTTCTTGTTCTTATTTCCTCTTATCTCCATGGGGAAGTGGAACAGAATTCTTCCTCCGTAAGCCATGCGTGTCGTAAGAGGCGACTAAAATGCCGGGAGCAAGGGGCTAGTAACCCCTTCTCCTGTATACATTACTAAAGTTAAAAAGAGAAACTTTCGTTTTTCTTTTTAGGTCATCCTGTCTCGGTGGGATATGGCCGATTTAATGATATATATATATATATATATATATATATATATATATATATATATATACACACAAATTATGTTTTGTACTTGCAGTTTTATTATCAGCCGGAGTAGGGACAAATTCGTATAATTTTGTCATTATATCTGCTTTAAGTTAGGCTTTCTGCCTTAATTTGGTCCTAGTTCAGCGTAATAATACTAATTTTCTCTCCGCTAATTTCGTTATAATTAATTTTTATCATGATCTGCTCCTGTCTGGGTATATCCCTCTCTTGCCCCGGCGTGCCCCAGGGCAGTAGAATTCTTGTTACCATCTTCAGGTAGCCTGTGCTTCATTTGCACTGGAGACTTGCCGCTCCCCAAATGAGAATATGTGATGATTTTTTCTTATCACTAAAGGTGGTGGCATTTTGTTTGTTAGGACAAATGGGAAAATTTCCCTTGATGCGAGTTCTAGACATCTAATACCCCTCTCTCAAGTGGAGCTTTTGGTCATTTGGGAAGAGGTCCTTCATCCTGGATGACATGGTAGGCACCCAAAATGCGTTCTAAAACAGGGACTTGCCACACCTCAGTGACTTAGAATTACTTACACGTCAGTAAGGTCAATTTATTAGTTTTAAAGTCTTGTACTCTAATCAAGAATTCTTCAATCCCTAAAACAGAAACTAGTATTTAACTCAAATGGTTGGTTAATTGGGTTTGAAGTCTATCAACTACAAGAGGGTCATTAAGAAGGCCGCACGTAACCTCCCCACAACCATTCAAGATGCCTCTAACAGATATAATACTGATTAAAGTAAATTCTCATTGCATATATATACCGAGAGACATAGATCTTTCGGTGTATATAGCCTAATGAAGTCTTATAAAACATCAAACTTGCATTTTTACCTTCTGAGGACTTCTCGTTTTATTTAATGTCAAAATTAAACTTTGGTTTATAATGTTAAGTGTTTTGGTGGAGTCAAGACAGCCATAAATGGAAGACAGACTTGTGATAGAGTGGGATGAGCAATGCATTAATTTCTGTGTTGAATACGGATGGAGACTCTGAAGCAGGCGATAGCTTTCTAACTCAAGGTATTTGAGTTACCCCTCGCTTTTCTCTGATTTACCGTAGTATTACCCTCCATTTCTCAAGGGTTGTATGGTCCCTACAGATTTAGTGCTTCCTAATTAATACCTGACATACATATCCTTCCTAGGAATCAATGGCTGATGTATGTGAGAGAATGGGTTGCTTAACCTTACAGTAGCTGAGGTCTTTACTAGTATACATAATTCTGGGGTCGGTGCCCCCTTGGTCCCAGACCAGGCCCCCTGATAGATCGTCAGTTCAGCTGACTGTTCTGACCGCACTCAGCTCAACATGGGCACCGTAGCCGGCCTTGAAGACAACTAGAGGTCTCTTGCTAATTCCCCTTGTGTATGAAGGGTGTTGGAACGTCTTTGCCCCATCACGCTGGGTTATTCATCAGTGGACTCACCGCTTCCTTGCTTTTCACTTGGGGGGTATTTTGCACCGTCTGCCAAGCCTCTTGATCTCGTAGGGATTTTTTCGGTGTGAATAAATGGTTTAGAAAAACAGACAAGTTGCTAAATTAGACACTTATGCAACATTTGGGTATCTTTATTCTAGAAACGTTTCGCCAGCCAGTGACGTCTTCAGTCCAATACAGATAAAAATACCGAAATATAGCACAGTGTCTCAGTTATTTCGGTGTTCAGGTTTGGGATCAGTTTCCCCAGAATTTTCCAAGTGTACCTTATTATACAGCTGTGTTGCCTACGTTCCAAGAACTACAGTGTGACGGACTTCATAGAGGCAGTCAGCATTCTGTGAACACTCAAGATCCCAGATTGTTCCTTCATTAACAGCCGCTGTTATGGTACAGCAATATTCCATTCTAAAGATAAGCCACTTAAAGAGAACCATCGGCTTTGGCATCTCTTTGTTTTGAAGATCTTAGTTATTCAGCTTATTATTTGTGGCAGTGATAACACTGTGATCCTTAAATGTAAGGTATAAGATTATCATTCTCGAGTCCCTAAAATTAATCTGCTTTGTTGACTAGTTTGAGTTTGTTTTATACTTTCTTCCAGTTTATATTCCTTCATTGGGGAAGGTGGTGGTTTATTTGTCAGGAAAGAGTACAATTGTCTCCTGACGCGGGTCTTAGATGGTGAACCTGGTTAAGAAGGATCCTCTTGCCTACAGGAACTAGGCTTTAAGACATCTTCTTGCCTACAGGAACTAGGCTTTAAGACACATCCTCTTGCCTACAGGAACTAGGCTTTAAGACACATCTTCTTGCCTACAGGAACTAGGCTTTAAGACACATCCTCTAACCTACGTAAACTAGGCTTTAAGAATCATGCTAGATATAGCCTACAGGAATTAGGCTCAAATACACATGTTCTAGCCTACAGGATCTAGGCATGAAGACACATCCTCTAGCCTACAGAAACTAGGCTTTACACCCGATTTAAAAAATACAGTGCCTGGTAGGGCCTTAAGATTAAGTAACTGAGACCAGCCTCACTTTACATCATATTCATTATCCTCCAAGATCACACCTCTCCCCAACACTCTGGTAGTCACTTCTCGTACTGCCCCGCCATTAACCACTTTATACATCTTAAACAACTGTGATGACATCACACATCCTTGTCAAAAAAAAACCACTTTTACTGGAAAATATTCCCCCCACATATAGCAGAACACTAATTTGCGATTAATTTTCTTACTAAGAATTTGTTTGACAGCATTCGACAACTTAGCGCCTATATATATATATATATATATATATATATATATATATATATATATATATATATATATATATATATATATATATATATATATATCAATTAGCATGAACTCATTTAAAATTAAGTCCTTTCTAAAATTTTATTTTATACGTTTAGATATATTTTTTTCATTTACGTTAATGTAAAAAATAATAATTTTGTACCAAAAGAACATTAGAAAACTTACCTAACCTTATTATAACAAGCGCAATTTAATTTAGCCTAATCCAACTAAATATATTTTAGACAAGTTTACAATAATTTAATAATAAACAAATACAATGAAATATATTTTTTTCGTTAGGTTCAGAATGATTTTTGTGAAATTATTGCATACACAAATTTTCACTTGACTTATTCGGCAAGAAGAGCGTTGCTATTTAAGCCAAAATAGCAAGTTTTACCTATTCGGCACGACATATATATTTACATTTAAAGTTTGCAGGTAGCATGTAACCTTAAATGATGTTACTGCAAGGTAGATAGGTTTATACATAAGAAAGAAGGAACACTGCAGCAGGTCTACTGGCCCATGCGAGGCAGATCCAAGTCATTTCCCGGCTTAAACCAATGACCCACCTAGTCAGGTAGGTCACATCCACTTAAGGAAGGAGCACGGCATCAGACCTATTAGCACAAGCTAGTCAGGTCCAACTCACACCCACTCATGTATTTATCTAACCTATTTTTAAAACTACACAACGTTTTAGCCCCTATGACTGTACTCGGGAGTTTGTTCCACTCATCCACAACTCTATTACCAAAACAGTGCTTTCCTATATCCTTCCTGAATCTGAATTTTTCCAACTTAAAACCATTGCTGCGAGTCCTGTCTTGGCTAGATATTTTTAGCACGCTATTTACATCCCCTTTATTTATTCCTGTTTTCCATTTATACACCTCGATCATATCCCCCCTAATTCTACGCCTTTCTAGAGAGTGCAGATTCAGGGCCCTCAGTCTATCCTCATAGGGAAGATTTGATACATGGGATCAACTTTGTCATCCTCCTCTGTACGTTTTCCAGTGCATTTATATCCACTCTGTAATACGGTGACCAAAACTGTGCAGCATAATCTAGATGAGGCCTAACCAAAGATATATAGAGTCGAAGAACAACCTGAGGACTCCTATTATTTATACTCCTTGATATGAAGCCAAGGATTCTGTTCGCTTTATTGCGAACACTTATTTACTGTTATCTTGGCTTCAGATTACTGCCAAACCTTTTAAAATGCTCCTATCCACCCTCACATACGCATTTTCTAAATGAAAAAAAAAAATGCACAAAGTGCCTTTGAGACTTATCTATGCATTGATCGCTTATGCTTCGTTGAAAACATTTCGTTATCACACAACATTCCATTACAAAAATGCGGTCTACTCTCCTAAAATCTCAATTTCGCTGTACACCTCATGTTGTGTTCGCTATACATCTCAAGCGATATATTATTAACACGGTATACTCGCCTTGAATGCTGGGAATGAAAGTATACTTTGGATAGACCTAGGTTTACACACGAGATGAGGCACGATAACAGTTCTTAGACTGTAAATGAGCTGAGGTAAGATAACAGTTCTTAGACTGTAAATGAGCTGAGTTAAGATAACAGTTCTTAGACTGTAAATTCATCCGTATAAAAAAAGTGTGCTACTGTGATGGATATATTCTATGTGTGTCCTTGAACCTTGCGAGGCATTCATCACAAGGCCTGTTGCAGGCTCGATCCCCGTTCAGATATATGCGAATACTGTTACGTGACTGGAAGAGGAATTATGTGATCAGACCTTCAAGGTCTGATCCCATCAACGCCCCCGCGGCCCAGTCCACGACCAGGCCTCCGGGTGGATCAGGGCCTGATCAACGAGGTTGTTACTGCTGGCCGCACGTAGTCCATCGTACGAAAAACAGTCCGGCTGATCCGGCATTGACTTTAGGTATCTGTCCAGGTCCCTCTTGAAGACAACCAGGGGTCTATTGGTAATTCCCCTTATGGCTGGTGAGAGGCTGTTGAACAGTCTTGGGCCCTGGACACTTATTGTGTTTTCTCTTAGTGTACCAGTGGCGCCCCTACTTTTCACTGGGGGTATGTTACACCGTCTGCCAAGTCTTTTGCTTTCGTATGGAGTGATTTCTGTGTGCAGATTAGGGACCAGTCCCTCCAGAATCTTCCGGGTGTATATTATGATATATCTCTCTCGCCTGCGCTCCAATGAGTACAAGTCAAGTACTTCCAGGCGTTCCCAGTAGTTATCCTGGGTTATTAACCCACTGGAGGTATCCTGGGTTATTAACCCACCAGAGGTATCCTGGGTTATTAACCCTCCAGGGTTATCCTGGGTTGCTAACCCACCGGAGTTATCCTGGGTCATTTTTAAACATTTCATAATACTGATATATACAAGTTATCCCTCAACATTACATCTTGAACACTAACTTATGATAGTTATCGTTCTCATTATTATTTTTTTCTATGTTTTTCACTTTGATTTCATTAACAATTATTGTTTTCCTTCTTTATTTTGTTTGTTTTATTTCCTGATTTGTTCATTCTTATCGCCAAAAGATTTACAAATGATTTATTAATGACATAATTCGTAAGCCTTATACATATATACCTAAGATTATAAAATATATTCACTGAGCGACGTATGTCCCAGTGTACATATATATACTGAGTGGTGTATGTCTCAGTGACTATGCACTGAGTGGTATATGTCTCAGTGACTATGCACTGAGTGGTGTATGTCTCAGTGACTATGCACTGAGTGATGTATGTCTCAGTGACTATGCACTTAGTGGTATATGTCTCAGTGACTATGCACTGAGTGGTATATGTCTCAGTGACTATGCACTGAGTGGTATATGTCTCAGTGACTATGCACTGAGTGGTGTATGTCTCAGTGACTATGCACTGAGTGGTGTATGTCTCAGTGACTATGCACTGAGTGGTATATGTCTCAGTGACTATGCACTGAGTGGTATATGTCTCAGTGACTATGCACTGAGTGGTATATGTCTCAGTGACTATGCAGAGTGGTATATGTCTCAGTGACTATGCACTGAGTGGTATATGTCTCAGTGACTATGCACTGAGTGGTATATGTCTCAGTGACTATGCACTGAGTGGTATATGTCTCAGTGACTATGCACTGAGTGGTGTATGTCTCAGTGACTATGCACTGAGTGGTGTATGTCTCAGTGACTATGCACTGAGTGATGTATGTCTCAGTGACTATGCACTGAGTGGTGTATGTCTCAGTGACTATGCACTGAGTGGTGTATGTCTCAGTGACTATGCACTGAGTGGTGTATGTCTCAGTGACTATGCACTAAGTGATGTATGTCTCAGTGACTATGCACTGAGTGGTGTATGTCTCAGTGACTATGCACTGAGTGGTGTATGTCTCAGTGACTA
This sequence comes from Cherax destructor, assembly GCA_009830355.1. Taxonomy (NCBI): domain Eukaryota; kingdom Metazoa; phylum Arthropoda; class Malacostraca; order Decapoda; family Parastacidae; genus Cherax; species Cherax destructor. The sequence continues at coordinate 294,944 of WNWK01000329.1, read as the reverse complement.
TGCACTGAGTGGTATATGTCTCAGTGACTATGCACTGAGTGGTATATGTCTGTGACTATGCACTGAGTGGTATATGTCTCAGTGACTATGCACTGAGTGGTGTATGTCTCAGTGACTATGCACTGAGTGGTATATGTCTCAGTGACTATGCACTGAGTGGTGTATGTCTCAGTGACTATGCACTGAGTGGTGTATGTCTCAGTGACTATGCACTGAGTGGTGTATGTCTCAGAGTATATACACTGACAGTTTTCTTTCAACTCTATTTCAGGGATAAAAGTATCTTTGACAGGTGTTGAACGAGATTTATACAGCCATAATGACCCATTTTTGTAGTTGAAAGGCTTTTTTAACCTAATTAACTATTTGAAACGTTAGGCAGACGGACAGTCTGGAGCCTAATGACATAATTACTGTGTAATTACGTTCCAGTAAGTACGTATGTTAATTTCGTTAGAGGCGCAGTTAATGACAAATTAAGGAAAGGTTATGATTACTTATATTTAAGGATTTCTGGTTTGCAATATCAGTTTATAAAAATTTCAACTGCTTCAAAACGTGAAAGTTGATGTATTCAGGGAGAAAAATGGTATGTTTTAACACAGACCTGGTCGTTAAGACCACAGGAAGGCCAGCTATAACACAGACCTGGTCATTAAGACCACAGGCAGGCCATCCATATCCCTAAGACCCACACCAGATGAGAAATCTTTTTAATTTGTCATGGAAAGCCACCTGACGCGGGTCTTACATAATGTTCCTGACTCAGAGGCTCACTAGGAGTAACTAATATAAATTAAGGCAATGTTTACATAATTGTGGTCTGGTCACAAGGTCACAGATTGTGTCTGTGGTTGAGCACTTGGCTTTCCTAATCCCTGACTTGCTAAGATGAGATGTGTATCCCTCCTCCATAGTAATACACTAACCTTATAATGATAAGGATACTGTATCCCTGGAATACAACATATGCATAGTTAAGACCGCCCTAAAGTATCAACAGGAGGGAGGGGAAAATATTTTGTATCTGAGATGTATGACAAACCTGGTCGTAGGCTGACAATGGCAGACCAGAATTAAGATTTTCTTGACTGGTAGTGACATGTAGTCCTAATGGCACATGCATAGTTAATAGGCTCTAAGCCCCATTAACAAACAAACCTAGTCTAAAGGTCCAAAGACGAAGGAATGGACCATAACAGACCTGGTCATCCACACAACACTATCGGGCCAGCTATAATTCTTAAATATATTCTGCCAGTTGATAAGCCTAAACCCTTAACACTAAACACAAAGTGTTATGAAACAATGACTCATCAGTCTTGTTATATTGTCTATGTGGGTTCATTAGATGCCTCAAGTAATTATATTGTCTCCATGTTGGTTCGTTAAATGCCTGACGTCATTATATTGTCTGTGGGTTCGTTAATTGTCTTAAGTAATTATATTGCTTATATGTGGGTTCGTTAAGGAAACAGGACAAGTGTTTCCTGACGCGATTCTTAGTCATGTGATGACCCACAGCTGGAGCTTTTGGTCATCTGACCGAGGCCTTCCACTGGCTTACCCCTCCACCACTTTAAAAGTTATGGTTATAATAATAGCCATTAGATTATCTCTGTGTGGGTTCGTTAAGTGCCTTAAGTTATTAGTGTCTATGTGGGTTCGTTAAGTGTCCCAAGTAGTATATTAGATTAGCATATAACTCATTGTTGGTCGTATTATTTGAAATGCAAATCTGGAAAATAATGAAAATTGGGTAAAATAATATTTTGTATTTCCTATTTGCAACATAATCAACTCAAATATATATCATAATAGCCACAAATCTTACATTAAAAATAAATTTTACAATCACAGAAGAAAGTTTTCAAGATGAGTTACGTAATCCACAAAACCGGGGTGAACAACTACAAATTACCCACCATACATTATTGAAATAAATCCCTCGAAAATACCATCAAGCGTAAAAAACATTACTTTTGAATCCTGTGGAGAATCACTTTCACTCCATCTCACCTTGCATTGCCGAGAAAATAGAATTATTCCAATGAATTCCTTTGAACACGCTTATAAATGAGAACAAACAGACCTCATTGCCCCCCAACATACCATTTTAATTTGGAACATGTGATTTCTGGCCCCTCAATGTAATAGACTTGAGAGGGAGGTAGGGTCCACCTTATATGTCCAGGAGCGCCCCGCCGCGCGTCCACACACGACCAAAGTTACCAAGACACTGAGGGTCTCTGGGCAGGCCAGTCCTGAGATAGAATTAAAATCCCATTAGTTAAGATGCCAACGTATGAATATATAACATTAGTTGTGTGGTGGGTCTGCTGGCATGGGCATTCCTAGAGTCATCTAGTGGGTAGAGAGGGGTAACTTCGGTAGATTCTCGACGACTAAGCTCCAGGGTTTGGGGAAAGATCTTATATATATTGGGTTTCTTTCTTGAACTAGGATGGCTGAACCCAGCGAGATGTGACGGCCTGATTGGGCACAACATCCAGCCTCCTTAGTTACCACCTCGCATACCAATTACATTTTTCAAACTTTCAATTAAATTAAAAGGATGACCCTCATATCCTCAAGATTTTACACTACATTTGTGCCTGTGCACGAAAGGACTTCCTGCCTCGCTGTCATATATCACCTTGTGAAGAAAATATTATAAGGACCTGTGGACCCGAGGCGTGCGGCGCACCTGTCAGGATTACTTTGTATTTTTTTTTTTTACCGATCTATAAATGGTCTTTATGCCTATATCCTGGCGAACGTCAGTTCTTCACTATTTATCTTTAAACACTGGAGAGTTGTTGTTTTTAAGTGGTGTGGAGAAATGTAAATATTACGGTAGGTAATGTTATATTTAATATTTTAGGAGGTGGGCCGGTAAGAAGGCCTTGGTCAAATGGCTGAAAGCCATACTGAGTAGATAACTTTGCATATATTATATTCACTTTTAGGGATGTGTGTGTCAGTGTGGATATAATTACTTCATATTTTAGGGATTAAAATACCCTTCACTGGTGACATGCACTCTGAAGGATTCTCTGAATAGTTGATGGATTTGGATGAGGATATACACACCAAGAGGTGTGTATTTATACTGAGTGTTTAATCCCTATTTAAAGGATTGCAGTATTTCTGACTGTTGGACAGATATGCAGTCTAAATGACCTTCGTGTTGTTGGTAAAATTACCTTGATAATAGATACCGACAAATTGTTTTAGAAAAACACGTAAGCAGAAACTATGACATATTAGAAAACGTCCCAGGACCTAATATGTCCTAATATCTGCTTGCGTGTCTTCCGGTAAGCTTTAAACCCAGGTAATCAATCAACCAATAATGTAATCGATACGCCTTTAAACCCAGTTAATAAACCATGATATAAGAAACCAAGTTTTCAAGACCACACTGGCGGACGAGTTCTGCAAACGTAGAGACCAACCAATAATTCAAATCTCTTCTGGGAGACTTGATCCAAGGAATCTAAGCTAATCTTCTTCATCCTTCCTCAGATTAACCCTCATGTAAATATCTACACAAAAAAAATCTTTTTCTCCTATGCATGGAATAGGCCATTCTGAGAGACGGCAGTCCCAAGTGATAGTAACTCCAGTTCTGCTGGAGTGAAATGCTTGAAGCTCCGTAGGTGATAAACGCTTACTGAAGTCTTCCAGTTCAGGTTGACTATACTGAAGTCTTCCAGTTCAGGTTGACTATACTGAAGTCTTCCAGTTCAGATTGACTATACTGAAGTCTTCCAGTTCAGGTTGACTATACTGTAGTCTCTCACCCCAAACTTACATTGTGACCCATCCTGCATGCCAGAATATTACGGGAAATAGCTTTTGTTCCTATTGTGTAACTACCATATAGAATAAGGCAACAACATACTGCTGATGCATCCAATTTTGTTAAACTGATTATCTCCCATTCCTTAAGCTATATAATCCCTATACGGCTTAGCGCTTCCCTGTGAATATCATCAAACTAACTCACTACATATAATGTTGAAGAGTGAGTGCAGGAGCAGAGCTGTGGCTAGCCTTAATGACTCGTTGATTACTTAGCCTTCTTTATCATAAAAACTAGGAGATCCTCTCCAAATTTCCACACTAATTCTTCTTCTACTCCGTCATAAGTTTCCTCTCCTAAGTGGGGGTTATTTGTGAGTCCTCCTCCTTCAGGATACGCGGTGTTCATATATAGGCTTCTAATCCTGAAGGCTGCATGGACTGTAGTGTGGCTGGTATACTTGGGATCAGAGCCTATCGATTTCTGAAAGGGTAATTAAGGCTCGTGTCACCTATTCACAACCAGACAACAAAACTTTACCCCTTATTTAAGGGATTAGAGTGTATATACGCTGAGAAATATATACACCTCTCGGTGTATATATTTTGAATAGTGTGTTGTCGCTTGCTTTTGTTGTCTTGATTCACTTATGATTCCTGCTAAATCCATTCATTTCAGTTCTGCAAGGGGGATCATGTTTTTTACTATATTTACTATAGTTATCCCTTCAAGTGGGCTGTGGTGCAGATGTGGAGTTATTCATCCAAGGAACTTGAGCTAAACTCGGCTTCCTTGGATCAAACCAGGATAACTATTGCTCAGTTAACGTTAAACTCAAAATTGACTAACGGAATTGACTCATTGCAAGAAATGACTAACTGAATCACCCCATCAACATGAGTGACTGAAATCTAATTACCTCACGAAAATTCGCTGAGTTATAACTGACCACCAAAAGTAACTGGAAGAGATTACCTCACTGCCAGAGCTTATATCAAGACATCACTTTTTAGAAGTCACACAATTTATTAGCAGAAATTGTGAGGCATTCAAAGTTCGTAGTTGAAAGTTGGTCTGGGATACAACCAGATCACATACGTCGCCAGAGGCATCTGGTTGATGGTTCAGGCATACAAAGATCAACTTCATTAGTCAACCCATCACGTCAATGGTGGAGGGGGGAAGGGGATTTCCTTGATGTTGATGAAGGGCTCTCGATTCAAGGAATTGAATCTATCCTCCGTTTCATGAAACACCAAAACGAATTTAAGACTACTACTTCTACTACTACTACTACTTCTACTACTACTACTACTTCTACTACTACTTCTACTACTACTACTACTTCTACTACTACTTCTACTACTACTACTACTTATACTACTACTTCTCTACTACTACTACTTCTACTACTGCTACTTCTACTCTACTGCTCTACTCTGCTCACTCTCACTACTCTACTACTCTACTGCTCTACTCTACTGCTACTCTACTGCTACTAGCTCTGCTACTCTACTACTACTCACTACTCTACTCTACTCTACTACTACTACTACTACTACTTACTCTACTACTACTACTCTACTCTCTACTACTACTCTACTCTACTACTACTACTACTACTACTTACTGCTACTTCTTCTACTACTACTACTTCTACTACTACTTCTACTACTACTACTTCTACTACTACTACTACTTCTACTACTACTTCTACTACTACTTCTACTACTACTACTTCTACTACTACTACTACTTCTACTACTAAAACTACTTCTACTACTAAAACTACTTCTACTTCTACTTCTACTTCTACTTCTTCTTACTGTACAAAGATTCATTTATTTATTCTTATATTCAGTGGCACTGTCTGACGCGTTTTGAAAATACTGTTGAATTTTTTTTTCTGAAAAATCAAATTTCCACATTGCATCAAGTAATGTTGGTACAGTGAATGGAGGCAGTGGTTTATTCATCAGAAAGCAACACAGTGTCCCCTGACACGGGTCTTTAATCAGACGATAACATGTTTAAGTATCCACCAACTTTCCTCAGATGGATTTTACCCCAATGAAAAAGAAGAGTTACACTGCTTAGCAGTATGTTCAAAGATAAGGTGTTATTATTCTTGGGTGATCGAGAAAGTGACCATTAACCTGACAATATACGTTGCATAATAGTTTGACGATCTTACGTGCATATGTTAAACTACCAGAAATATACTTGTAAGCAAGTGTATGTTTTGCTCCCTACTCAGATCTACTCAAGCTTCTAACTGTATTCCTAGGACATTCAGTTTAATTAGTATTTACTTAGCTTCTAATAATATTTCAAATACATTTTTAATATTTTGTTATAGTTAGGCAGATGCCACACTATCTGTGTCTCTATCAAATTTTGATTTGGTAAAATTGGAGATTTAGAAACACACTTATGCTGTGTGGTGAGATATATACTGGCTTTTATGCTGTGTCGCGGATATAGGCATTGATTTTGAGTGGGGGATATACAGGTATTTAGCCTATGTAGGGTTAAACGAAAGATATTAATAGTTAATGTTCCAAGTCCGACCGAAACGTCGTAGGACGTTTCAGTCTCCTAAGTTCGGGTTATTTATTGTTCCAGTAGCGGTATTGTAGCTTTGTATTCTTTATGTGAGTTAACTGATATACGTCTCCTTATTTTTCCTCTAAGGACGATCATGACAACAAGCCTGCAGTTTTAACAGAGTTTCCCATGAAAACACTCCTTAATGTTGACCCAATGCAACGCACGCAGTGAGAACTTCCATCTTTATGTAACAGTTTAAATGAATACCAAATAATCTTTTGATGATAATACACACCAGATGCCCCGCCTGTACCCAGCGGGTGTACTCCAGCCCAGCGGCACGATATACACCTGCACTTAATGAGTATTCTGTACACTGAATGCTTGTTCATTCTTCGGACGGAGTCCTGGTTCCAGGTGGGTGTCGTATCCTGGATATCAGCACATGTCCGTCTTCACTGCATTCCTGGTGTTGTAGCATGTTATTTCTTGATCATTGACCGTGTACACTTACACCATGCATATACAGTGGTACCCCGGATTTCGTACAGCTCCCAACTCGAACAGTTATGTAAGTGTATTTTTGGGGGTCTGAAACGGACTAATCTAATTTACATTCGTCCTTATGAGAACAAATTCGCTCGGTAACGGCACTCGAACAGCCTTCTGGAACGAATTATTGATGAAATCCGGGGAACCACTGTACACTTAAGGGTATATACAGTGCATCAGTTAATCCATCACTCATTCACATTTTGTGAATGACTTATTTGTGAAGATACTCCCATTGTAATGGATCTTTGTCAGGTGAGTATTCCATTTACTGAAGTATGGTTTTGTAAGATTTGTCAGGAAACAGGACAAGTGTTTCCTGACGCGGGTCTTAGTCATATGACGACCCACAGCTGGAACTTTTGGTCACCTGACTGAGGCCTTCCACTAACCAACGCATAATTACCCACCGGAGGTATAAGTCTACACAAATCATACAAAGACGGCAAACAGTACATCAAAATTCCGTTGACTTCGCTGCAGGATACATATAGAGATGTATGGAAGGTATTTTGGTCATCTGTGCTAATGGTTTTATAGACTTATTTCAGTATTAGGAAGTGGTAACTCACATGAAGATACCTGTACAATTTGACCCCAGCTGAAGTTATTGGGGCTTAAAGCCTATCGACTACAGGAGGGTTATTACAGCGGTATATCGCTTGTTAACCATCAGTCAAGGTTAGGTTAGGTTCGTCAGAAAACAGGACAAGTGCTTCCTGACGCGTCAAGAATACCTTAATCCCTAAAATGGGGATTAAATTAGACTATACCATTCTACATTTTAAATGTATATAAAAACTACATTAAAGTACAAGTTATTATTTTATATACCTGAAATTAACTACTATTTTAGAATTAAAGTTTAATTACATGCGTCCATAAATCTTTAAAAATTATATAGCCTAATGATTATTTTTTTCTAATAAACCTTGCCGTTGTGACCCATTATTTTTAATTTACACTTATCACGGAGCAAATTGTTCCTATAATGTAATTCTCGTCACGTCTGAGAACCCGTTTTTGCTTACCCTCTAATCACTTTGAAGCAGTTTTCTCTCTCACCCCAACTACCCAAGGATGCAAATGACATCGTAACCAACATTGTTAATGTTATCCCTGAAATAGCATTTTTAACCAGCATTGTTATAGTTATCCCTGAAATGACATTTTTAACCAGCATTGTTATAGTTATCCCTGAAATGACATTTTTAACCAGCATTGTTATAGTTATCCCTGAAATGACATTTTTAACCAGCATTGTTATAGTTATCCCTGAAATGACATTTTTAACCAGGATTGTTATAGTTATCCCTGAAATAACATTTTTAACCAGGATTGTTATAGTTATCCTTGAAATGACATTTTTAACCAGGATTGTTATTGTTATCCCTAAAATAACATTTTAAACAGCATTGTTATTGTTATCCCTGAAATTATATTTTAATTTGGATTATTTTTCTGCGTAATTTGTTATGTACGTTTAATTTATGAATCTTGAAAATGAGATATTCAATAATTTTGTATGTTCTGTGGAAATTTCTTTCAGAATTATCTAAATGTAGAACATATAAATGAATAAAAAAAGTCGCTCACCATGCCCATCCCTTCTAGGGCAGGGTAGGTGCCAAGGCTGGAGCTTGCTATCATCTGCGGCTCGCAAGCCTGTCCTTCCCGTCAGCCTCCTTGGGGCGGGGAAGGTGGCAGACCAGAGGGGCCTAGCAACTATCTACCTACGTGCTTGTGGGCGAATATGGCTAGGCCTGGGACCAGTTGGTCCCACCGCTGAGGGGTACCCCCTCCCATGGGAGACTTAGGTCTCTGCTACTCCCACGCCAGGGAGCCGGAGCCGGGTCGCCATCTGGTAAAGACCCGGGCCGGGAGAATTCCCGGTGAATCAACACCTCCTCCTGAATAAAAAAAAAAATACATCATCGACACCATGCCTAGCCCTTCTAGGGCAGGGTAGGTGCCTGAGCCAGAGCTTGCTTTCACCTGCGGCTCACAAGACTGCTGTTCCCTTTAGCTTCCCTGGGGCGGGGAAGATGGCAGACCAAAGATGGGCCTAGCTTCTCCCTACGAGCCCCGTGAGGGTGGGGACTGTGGCTAGGCCTGGGGACCGTTGGTCCCACAGATGAGGAGGTCCCAAGTAGTACCTCCTCCCATGGCAGACGTTAGTCTGAGATACTCCCGCCGGGCCACAAGGGAACCAAGGCCGGGCCACCACTTGGACAAGGCCAGGGCCGGGAGAGTCCTGGCGAATCAACAAGAAGAGGAATAAAATAGCAAACAGCCTCCCTGGGGCTGGGGCGGGGAAGATGGCAGACTAGAGGTCTTATCTTTTCCCTACTCTCGTGAAGGCGGGGAACGGGGCTATGCCTAGGGACAGTTGGTCCCAGAAGATGAGAAGGTACTTGTACCTCCTCCCATGGTAGACATAAGTCTCAGACACTCCCCAGACAGGGAGCCAAGGCCGGGTCACCATCTGGAAAATACCTGGGCCGGGAGAGTACCGGCGAATCAAGAAAAGGAATAATATAATAATTGTGTAATAAAATATGATGAGGATTTGATCCTTTCGAGAAATTTCGAGTGAAGGGGTGTAGAAGAGCTGCGGAATGACGCCCCGGGAGACGCCATATTGAATTTAATGTGTGAACACTGGACCGAGTTGTGCAATGTGATCAGACGTTCTCGAAGGTCAGTTGGGTTTTTCGGCCTGAATTTGTAATTAAGAACCCATGTTAATGTCCCCTGCTGAAGAATTTTGGCAGGAAATTTGCGGAACCCCAAGAATTATGTGTGGAAGGCGGAAGATAAGGAATGCGAACGTCACTCACAGGGAAGTGCACCATTAGTCCTTGCATTTAGATCTCTAGTTGGCCAGTGTAGGGTCTAGGTGTCAGGCAGGTGTTGTGGTGAGATTCATCTACAGTAATTAAATGATAAGTGTTAATACCAATTATATTTTGTGTACCCAGAAAGCCTAATTATATACAGTAGCTGATTTTAATATTATAATTAATTTATTGTCAGGTCTAGCTTTTTGTGAGTGGTAGGGAGTGGGCAACGAGGGAGTTATAGTTCAGCGACCTGCTGTGACTTAAGTCCCACTTACCTCACCCAAATTACTTGCAGATAATAATTCAGGTAATGCCCTGTAAGCCTCCTTCAGGTGATTTACTCACATAATAATAATTATCACATGTTCTAAATGTTTGTAATTTAAGGTTCGAAATGCAATTTAGAAGAAATTGATGAAAAAGTATTTATAACAGGTCTATTTCTTAGCAGAACTAGACATATATATATATATATATATATATATATATATATATATATATATATATATATATATATATATATATAATGCTTAATTAGCGAACAAGAGAAATTATTTACAAACATTATCCCACTCTGCCTCAAAGTGCACAGGACTTATACCACACATCCAGACACCATAGAAGTATAGGCTCCCAGTAGACACTAGACGTTGTCTACTATACCCCAGTGCCACAGGCTTGTTTTCAAGTTTTATCACGTTGACCTAATCTTTCTAAATTATTTCGTTCGCGAATTCCTGGAGTTTACCTGGAGAGAATTCCAGGGGTCAACGCCCCCGCGGCCCGGTCTGTGACCAGGCCTCCTGTTGGACCAGAGCCTGATCAACCAGGCTGTTACTGCTGGCCGCACGCAGTCCAACGTACGAACCATAGCCCGGCTGGTCAGGTACCGACTTGAGGTGCCTGTCCAGTGCCTGCTTGAAGACAGCCAGGGGCTTGTTGGTAATCCCCCTGATGTATGCTGGGAGGCAGTTGAACAATCTTGGGCCCCTCACACTTATTGTGTTGTCCCTCAACGTGCTAGTGGCACCCCTGCTCTTCATTGGGGGGATGTTACATCGCCTGCCGAGTCTTTTGCTTTCGTACGGAATGATTTTTGTGTGCAAGTTTGGTACTAAGCCCTCGAGAATTTTCCATGTGTATATAATAATGTATCTCTCCCGCCTGCGTTCTAGAGAGTACAGGTTTAGGAACTTCAAGCGTTCCCAGTAGTTGAGGTGGTTTATCGCACTTATGTGTGCCGTGAAGGTTCTCTGCACATTTTCAAGGTCAGCAATTTCACCCGCCTTGAAAGGTGCAGTTAGTGTGCAGCAATATTCCAGCCTAGATAGAACAAGCGATCTGTAAAGTGTCAACATGGGCTTGGCATCTCTGGTTTTGAAGGTTCTCATTTTAAAAAATCTCGCGAGGGCCAGTGAATGTGGCAGGATGCTTTGTGCTCCGAGGTACTGGAAGCAACAGTGAATGTGGCAGGATGCTTGGTGCTCCGGGGTACTGGAAGCAACAGTGAATGTGGCAGGATGCTTGGTGCTCCGGGGTACTGGAAGCAACAGTGAATGTGGCAGGATGCTTGGTGCTCCGGGGTACTGGAAGCAACAGTGAATGTGGCAGGATGCTTGGTGCTCCGGGGTACTGGAAGCAACAGTGAATGTGGCAGGATGCTTGGTGCTCCGGGGTACTGGAAGCAACAGTGAATGTGGCAGGATGCTTGGTGCTCCGGGGTACTGGAAGCAACAGTGAATGTGGCAGGATGCTTGGTGCTCCGGGGTACTGGAAGCAACAGTGAATGTGGCAGGATGAGATGAAGCAACATGAGCACAAGCCTGGTGCTCCAGGTTACTGGAAACACTACCTGGTGTCTCCTGGGCGCCCTTATTTACCTGGTGTCTGGCTGTGTGATTCAAGAATTACACACTTGAGAGGTAAAAATTTCTAGTATACCTTGGACTTAGCTTTTTTTCCTCAAGTTTACAAATGTGGCCTCTTGTTTTTTCTCAATTTACAACTGTGGCCTCCTGTTATCCTTGTTGCAGGTGCTCATAAGTCTTATTTATCTATTATTTCATGGCTTTTTATTACTACATGTATATATCTGGTTATCGTGTTTTTTTCCTCGTATAGTCCAGGGTGAGCATGTTTAGTATTTTCCACCTTTTAGCACAACTCATTTTTTTTAGCTATGTGTATTCTAATTTTGGCCAAATATATGTTGAAACGAGGTTTTTAACATTTCTCCATTCGTACATTTGAAAGCTATTTTATTTCCCAGTTTAGCAAGTGAATATCTGTCGTTTACACGATCTTCAGGCAACGATTTTGTTTAATAATAACTCCTAGGTCCCTTTCTCTGTCTGATACTGTCTATATTTTTTTCAGTGTATCCTATTAGACTATTAAAAGACGTGTATATTTGTTGGGGACCTTTAGTCCCCAACAAACTTTTCTTTTAATCTTTTGTAGCAGTAAGAGGTGAAGGCTTTTATAGTGAAACCAGAGGAAGAGGTGGAGAGATGCAGCAGCTGCAGACGTGTACACATTGGGGTGGGGCCTACGAGAGAAAGCAGGGCCCATAAAGTGAGCCAAATATCGAGCAATAGTTTTTTAGAAGATATTCTCAGTGTCCGAGAGTTCATGGTGTTGTCGTGTCTGACATACCACCTCTTGTTTGATCTTTTTTTCCATCTCTTTAGTGATTTTGGCATAACTATCTTCAGTTTTAGCTATAGTACATATATACTTTTTCAACAAATTCCTGTCCTCAAAGCTTTTGGCAACATTTTCAAAATTATTCTAAATTATCGGCGCCTGGGATTCTAGTTTCACCTTTAGCTTAGTTATTCCTGCATAAGTTTGTTTAATTCTTGTTTTCCACTCATCGAAGTCTTTATTTCTCTATAGCATTTGTACTTTTTTCCTCCAATTCCTATGTTAGGTTAGGTCAGGTTTGTCAGGAAACAGGACAAGTGTTTCCTGATGCGGGTCTTAGACATATGATGACCCACAGCTGGAGCTTTTGGTCATCTGACCGAGGCCTTCAGCTGGCTTACCCCTCCAACCCCCTCCCTTAAAAATTAAGGTTTTACTAATTCCTAATTCATATCCTCCTTTTTCTTTATTTTAAAGGCTTCCTCTTTTGGTGTTTTTCGCAATTTATAAATTTGCATCTTTATTATATTTCATTTTTCAAAATTACGTTTTCCTTTTTTTAATTTTCCAATCAATCCTTTTTTTTTTTTGCCCTAACCGATTTTTTTTTTCCAAAATCCGTCCACTAATTTTCCGCTGGTGGAAAATCATAGCCAAAATCTGATCTGGTGTTCTCTGAATTCACTAAAATAATAGGAATTAAAGACTCAGCATATATACCCAGAAAGACAAAATTTTAGATATATATAATCTTAATAACTATGCTGGTTTAATGATTAATGAGGTTTAAGCCTATCGGCTGTCCTAGGGTCATTACGTCTTACACGTAACCTGTCCACCACCGAATGCTTTCATACCTAAAATAATCTTGTGTTCACCCATTTGCCATCTTTATTACCTATTGTACACATGATGCGGAATGAGCTAACGACCCCGGCGCATGAAACACCTTACACAGAAGAACCTGTCAAGTGTCCACCGGGTTCTACCCGTGCTCATGCTCCCCAGACATATATTGCTCCTAAAATCATTAGGTGCATCCCGTAGCACGATTCTCTCAACCGCTGCAAAAAACACTGAATTACTAGTTACTACAGAGCGTCGAGAATTGGTGATTAAGGGTAGACTTAATTAGTATTCTCTGGAATTACTTGACTGAGTACTTAACGTCATAAAGGAACAATAAAAAGCAAGCTATTAATCTTTTTATTATATTGTTGGTGATTATTTGGACATACTCCGTTGAGTTTTGCTTCTCTGTGCTTCGTGTGTGTCGTCTTAGTCAGATGATGACCCGCCGTTGGAGCTTCTGGTCATCTGACCGAGGCCTTCCGCTGGCTTACCCCTCCACCCCTTTAAAAATTATGGTTGATAGTTTAATCCCTATTTTACGAATTAATATATTGACTGATGATGTGCTGATGTATTCAATAGATATTAAATCTAATAAACCAACCTTTCGTGCGGTTTACAATCACTATAGATGATAATCAAGGCATTTTATTGTCATTAATTCGCCTTAATAAGACGGAACTGATATAGCAGGTTCGTTTATCCACAGTAACGCGAGTCAGCAACTCAATTTCTGTCTTTAATAATAATAAAAGTGTCTTTAGCATGTCGGTAGGATTATCAACATTGTCAGATACACTACTGTGCAGTTTTGCTTTGTTGCAATGAGTTGTGGAACGTAGTTTTGAGGTTAGTGGAGGCTTCGAGGGGAAGATGCCTGGATGGTGGTGAAGGGCTCTTTATCCAAGGCAATAATGAGGTTAGTGAGGTTTAAAGCCTATCGACTACTCCAGGGACACTATTACTGATATCCTGTTCCCTGGTCAAAAATAATCTTTTAAAAGGGGATTAAACACTTCGTAAATAATCTAAAACATTTATTGTTATTTTATTCGTCAGGAAGCAGGACAGGTGCCTCTTGACACGGTCTTAATCATTTTGATGACTGGCTAAGAGTTCAACCAAGACATGAACCTCTCGCTGTATATAAATTTCTATCTTCAGTGACACAATATATAATGTATTTTATTGCACAGAAAGTAATTCCACTCACCCTCCATCCTCTCCTCTCATTCCCCTCCTCCTCCTCCTCAGTATTATACAGAACGAGGTCATATATTTCGCTTACTTCTAATTGTATTTTATTATCTCTTAGTTTGCACTCAATCTCTATTAGTTCCTCTCTCACTTCCAGTAGTCCATCCTACCACACCATCTTTCCTAAGTGTGTCTCTCTCTCTCTCTCTCTCTCTCTCTCTCTCTCTCTCTCTCTCTCTCTCTCTCTCTCTCTCTCTCCGTTATTTACAATTTTACTCCCTTCTCCCTCACAACACCTAACTTTCTCACTCTTCTTTCACTTTCCACAACGCCCTCACTTCAATCATCTCCCTCACCTTCCTAACCTCCCTCACTCTCTATAGGTAACCACCACAAAGGGGAAACTTAAAAAAAAGAGAACTTCCATCCCTTCTCAAATTATGACCATCTTAATTGTCTTCAGAAAAGGTTCTGGATGGCAGGGCAGAGATGGCATTGTGTTTGCCTCTTTCAATGACCCTTTCTACCCAACTGGCCTCTTAAAACTGCTGTAATTTACGGTCTGGCGGACCGTAGCAACAATCGTCATCCACTCATGTGTATGTTGTAAGGATTTTTTCTTTATATATTCTGCAGGGAAGCCGTAAATCCGTAGGGGTCACACAGCACCCTGAAGATAGAAGATTATCAAGTTGGATTTAAGGATGGGAAGGTAGGTGGTAGCTAAGGTTTTCTGAATCAGTTTTTTTCACCAGCATCAAGACACCAGTCGGAGAGAAAATTATGTAAATATTTCAGAAAAAAGGTTGCCTTAAACCTTGGCGCCTAGTAATTAAAAAACCATTTGCATTTATGTTGCTTGGTTAATTGAGTTAAGACTTATCGACTACTCTATGGGTCATTAAGCATGTCATTTGTTCACCACCAGTCAAGATTAATTCCTAAAATAGAGATTTAACTCTCAACGTACACACACACACAGATAAACGCGTCTCAGTGTATATAATTTATTATTTAGTTAGTTCGTGGGTTAATTGGATTTAAAGCCTATCTACTACACGAAGATCATTAAAGGCTGCATGTCACCTGTTCTCCATCAGTCAACAGTACTTGAATACTTCATTATTTACATAAAATTACTGGAAAATTTCCTAGGCAAAATTCAGGAATATAAAACGTCATATAAATATATAGAAAACGAAGACAATGTTCATAGAAAATGGGAGATAAGATTTATAGAAAACGTGGAAATACATTACCAGAACCAGGTGATTTAGACCAAAGAGAAGCGTTTTGCCAACACCAATTAGTTAGCCTGGTTTATGGGCCACTAGAGAGGCAGGTGAACTGAGCACGCCAGAGAATTAATTGGTAAACCTACATTTAGTGAGGGGTCCAGTCCCTCGAGATTTATTGTGTGTGGATGGTGGGAAGGTCGGAAGAGGTTCCCATCGTCTCTCTCTCATTCCTTCCCATCATCCTTAATCTTTTCCTTTCCAGTCTCGTTCATGTTCTCTTTATTCCCTCTTTTCTTTAACGTTGAATAAGACACAGGTTTGAGGGACTAACCACCTTCAACCATGGCTGACGGACTGATCACCTCAAGACTTCCAGTGTCTTCGGTGTTATTGTCTCCTGCATTCGACTGTAGAAGCCTATTGTGTAGGCGAAACGTTCAGGCAGTGAAGATGTCCAATATCTTATTCATCAACTCCTTACAACACACAAGCATTTTTCGGTGAAATATAATAGTTAAGGCTATAAACGCCATTGTCAACTATAACTATTTTAATTCCATTTTCCTCTCATTGTTGAAGGATTTTTCTACTTTTTTTTTTTTTAACCTGGGAAGGCGTCGTCCGTCCTGATCTGACGCGAGTGTTAATCACTTTGACATAGAGTCTTAATAATAAGAAACAAATTTAATAAGACAATCAGCTCTTATAAGGGAATCTTTACTTGTCTGGACTTTTTTTTTTAGGGCAATTTGGCTGAGAAGTTTTGCAGGCTGAGTTAGAAATGTAGTATTTTGTTACGTCTTTCTATTATCCATCCTTTTGTCATTCGTTTTTTTTTCATTATTATTGATCCTATTGTACGCCTTTCAGTCATTCTTTCTTTCAAAATTGTATTTCTATAATTAACTTTCGAAGATTATCTTTCGTTTATGTTATTGTTAGTAGTAGTAGGAGTACCAGTAGTTGTAGTAGCAACAGCAGTAGTAGTAATAGTAGCAGTAATGGTAGTAGTAGTAGTAATAGTAGTAGATGTAGTAGTAGCAGTAGTAATAATAATCGTAGTAGTAATTATCATGGCTATTGCTTTACATTTCACTTATAATAGTACACACGGCTGGTTATGAACCTGAGTTTCTTGAAAAGTATGATGTTGATTGTACGTATTAAGACTCCCATAAGCCATACATTACCACCAAGAATGAATTAATTTCGGTGATAGGGATCCACGTAAAATCTCGGTGTATATTCACTGAGATATATTTCAATATAAATATACCAAGAAAACCTTTATATATACACATAACCCGGCAATATTATTTTCTGATTCTAGACTGACACTTTCTAACACATGAACCAATTTTTTGTATAATTTTCGCCTTGGTAATATTGATTAATTCGGCTGCAATAAACGAGGTTAATACAAATTACTTCTTTTTGGCTCTGCTCGACCTCTGATTTGACAATATATTACCTCGTATATAGTGAAAAAACCCGACGTAATATTTAATTACATGACACTCCAACGACTGATAATGGGAACATAATTTCTCAGGTCGAAATTAAGAAAATTAATGTATAAAATTCTAAAGTTTTGTTGGCTAGTTTTCAGCACCTTAGGGTGAGGGTGAAGGGCTCTTGATGCAAGGAATTGGGGGCTACCCTCCCCTCCCCTTCTCAGATCAAACCTGATCACCTCTTATTCTCCAGGCGCTGTAGGACCCTCGGCAGAAAGTTATTCACCTCCATTATTATGTTCATGGTCGAAGCGCTAAACCCGTACGGGTTATCTAGCGCCTGGAGGAATGGGAGGTAATCAGATTCGATCCAAGGAACGGGAGAGGAGCCCCAAACGCCTTGGATCAGAAGCCCCGTCACTGGCATCAAGGGCCCCCACCCCTCCTTGCACCGTCTGTAACTCACACACTTTTCTCTTCGTTTAATTTCGTTAGCTTCGTATCGTTCATAAAGTACCTTGCCTTGTAACATATATTCCCACTACGTATGTATTCCTTTACACTTATCAAAACTGAAATTTAGTTGTCGTTTATTAGTCAAGATTACTATGTTGTGTAAGTCATCCTGCAATCAATAATCTCTCGTAGCTCTCAGCCAAAGGGATCTGGTTCAATATATATATATATATATATATATATATATATATATATATATATATATATATATATATATATATATACATATATACATATATATACTATATATACATATATATACTATATATACATATATATACTATATATACTATATATATATATATACTATATATATATATATATACTATATATATATATATATATACTATATATATATATATATACTATATATATATATATACTATATATATATATATATACTATATATATATACTATATATATATACACTATATATATATACACTATATATATATATATATATATATATATATATATATATATATATATATATATATATATATATATATATATATAGGCTCAGTGGTTAGAGCGTCGTGGATTTTGGCTGGCTTCCCACGAGGTGGGCTAAAATGACACGGGGTTCGATCCACGACTAGTCGCAGTATCGTAAATATATATATATATACGTATATATATTCGCTTATCTGAAAATCTTCCATCTGTCTTAGCTTTAGTCTCTCCTGTATTATGTCTCTTCATCTGCCCTTCCATTTGTTTCATGAGACCTGTTGCTCTCTTCAGATTGTCTTGTCTCTTGTTATCAGGTTCTTTATCATTCCTCTCATCTCCTGTACCTCCCGCTGATCTAGGAGCATTTCTGCAAGTTTTTCCTTCCTGACGTTTCCCCTTCTATTTCCTTGTTTATCAGGAAGAAAAACACAGTACCGTGACTGGAACAATACACATAGGAAAGAGGAACTTACGACGACGTTTCGGTCCAACTTGGACCATTTACAAACGTCGTCGTAAGCTCCTCTCCTATGTGTGTGTTGTGTATACCTTGTTTATCCCGCTGCTTCTTTGTCCTTTTAAACCATTCTCTCTAGCTCTCTCTTTAGCCTCCTTTTCAAGACTGGAATCTTCTCTTCAGCTGCCATTGCCCTCTTTTTTTCGTGCTTGTTTTCAATACGTAATTTCACCCACCTCTTGTATTCTTTCCTTCTGTATCCTTCTACTTAACCCAGCCGTTCTCATCTAATCTTCCTTTACTCCTTCTCTACCCAACCACTAATAACAGTAAAACCACAACACGTTCCATTTCCTTAAAAGGGTGTTGGGGGAGGCGGTGAATAGGCCTGCTTTGTCTCAGTCTGTGGAGTAGTAATGTGGAATTTGGGAAAGTGAAGTGTATAGTGCAGGAGTCCCTTCCACTTCATTCATTACCACTCATTTTTTACCACTGCAATGTCGCTACAACTACTACTACTACTACTACTACTACTACTACTACTTCTGCTGCTGTTATTAGTATCAGAAAATCTACCACTATCTCCCCAACCAACAACAAAAAGACCACTACCACTCCCAACCACACCATTACAACCCCCTCATCACCTCCAGAAACAGACCAAACTAATTACTCTCCAGACACCTCTACCAATCACTATTACAAACTCAAGATGAGCCAGGTGGCAGCCTTGCAGAACGTCCACAGTCGCAAGATGCGCTCTGCCTGCCCCTTAAACGCATGCCCACTCGTCTCCTTGGTTATTTAAGCACCTGTATCGGTTATCTGGTTGTCTCTGTTTTGATGTCTGCTAACCAGAACCCGTCTTTAACTCTCACAATCATATCTGTCGCTTCTGTGTACTTATTTTGGCTACACTGTCGTCCTGGCACATGGGGGAGTAACCGTATTTATAATAGTTGACCTTTCTCTGTATCTTTGATATATATCTGTATTGTTTCATGTCTCAGTCTTATTTTCACCTTGTGTCTAATTGATTGGCATACATTTGGCTCCTCTCTCACAAATTATCAATTTATATAGAAAACGTTATATATAATATATAATATATATATATATATACGTATATATATATATATATATATATATATACGTATATATATATATATATATATATATATATATATATATATATATATATATATATATATATATATATATATATATATATATAACGAATGTATACATATATAGTCTTCTCTGGTGGTGGAAAGGTTACGTGAATCCTTAATGATCTTTGTGTAATAGGCTTTAAATCTCATTAATCAACCATGTTTGCTTTAACCACCACTAAAACAATGTAATGTGAGGGAAAATTGTTACAGAAAAGATAAGCATAAGAGGAACTCAAGAAGAAATTTCCTATAAGTAAAGAGATGTAGTGGTGACGAAGGAATAGGAGGAATGGGAAGAGGATGTGGTTGGTTGTGGGACGGGGATGATGTGTAGAATATCCCCAGGTTAATTTTTTGATGCCCACGCGTCTCTGTTGGTTTTGTTCGAGCCAAAACCCAACATTTCCACCTGACCCAAAGTCATTATTCTGTTCAGGACAAAACCCCTAATTTTTTGTACCTGGTTATCACGTACCATATTATCATCGCCAGTCCTGGACTTCTGCTGTTATTTCTCCTGTCAAATCATTCCTTTCATTATTCCCACATTCGTTATTTTATCAGTTTCTTATTAATTCTGATAGCTAAAAATGCTCAGCTCTGTTGTGTAATCTGTTCACATTCTTGCTGTTGAGAAATATATAATGATTTTGATGAAGGCGTAGCTCTAGTCTGTATAGAGGTTAGGTTAGGTAAACTTTGTCAAGAAACTGGACAAGTGTTTCCTGACGCGGGTCTTAAGTCATATGATGACCCACAGCTGGAGCTTTCGGCCATCTGACCAAGACATTCCGCTGGCTTACCGGTCCACCCCCTTTAACAATTATGGTTATAATTCTGTATAGAGCTTTGTCAAGTCTCAATGAAGCTCTACATTGAGCAAAACGTTATTGCAATAAAGCTGGTGCTCCAGCGTACGTCTCTGCCTCCGTACCTGTGGGCAAAACGGTGTTTCGAACAAGTGATTCTGAACTCTGAGATTATACAATGAAGAAACTGAATCAGACACGTCGTGGCCACCAGTGGTTAAATGTCAAGGTTGCGCATTCCTCTCAGTGTGTTAAGACCTTAAAACTCACCGTAGTATTTGTTCAATTTATGGCGAAACTTTCCAGCGTATTTCTTGAATCTATACTTGGAACTTTCATAGTACTGATCCAAGCCTATGCTGGAGTATACCAGGAGGGTGTTCTGGGGGTCAACTCCCCCGCGACCTGGTCCATGACTAGGCCTCGCCATCTCCGCACATCTGTGGGATTGTTAGTATGGTTTAATAAGACTCATGAGCAAACACTAGGTTAATATTTATTCGGAAACGTTTTCGGTCATTTCTAAGTGATCAAAGTCCCAGGACCGAAACGATTTCGAATATGTCCTAGTTTTTACTCACTTGTCTTTTGAGACCAGTTTGTCGGTTTTAATTACCAAGGTTTATACCTTAGGTTGGATGGTTAATTAGGTTTTAAAGCCTATCGACGATACAGTGGGACATTAAGGCTGTATGTAAACTATTTATCACTACATCTACCTTCACTCTACTGTCTCCGTTCTGTCCCCGCCCTCCCTTACCTTCGTGTGTTAGTGTGACTAGTTAATGGTTCGAGTCGGACCGAAACATCGTTATAAGTTTTTTGTGTGTGGGTTATTTGTGTATTGTTCCAGTATGTATCGAGTGGGTACTTAGGAGATATTGGCAGTCGTAGTGAAACACACGAGATGGTTGGTAACTGGTATATTGACAGAGTATGCGAGGGGAAAAGGTGCCCAGCCTACCTGTCAGTACTATGCCGATCCAAGGAATGAGAGAGATGCCTCTAGCTGGCGTTTCACGTGAGGGGCTCGTGAAGTCACAGGTTGAAAGGGAGCCTAACTATAATATAGCTGGTACTATGATATACTACACAAGTATAATACATAGGAGGTTCAGTACACTACTGACAGCTCGGCTAAGTCTTTAGCATTCCAAGGCTCCCTTACGAGGCCACATCTGTAAAGGTTCCAGAGGCCAATCTGGACACACGAAATTGTTGAAATTGCCTCTTAACTAACAGAGGAACTTAGTCATCCTCAAGTAACCAATCACATAAATGTAACTCCTTCCCAAGGAAAGTCATGAGACGAGATGTGAAGCCGTGTTGTCGTAGACTTGGGATCGGACGGGTACCATGTACCTGTAAGTTAGTAAGTGGCCCCCGCAGCCTGGTGGCAAAAACTCTCGCTTCACACGGTGAGGGTCCGGGTTCGATTCCCGGCGAAGGGGTGGAAACATTGGGCGTGTTTCCTTACAACTGTTGTCTATGTTCACCCATCAATAAAGTGGGTACCTGGGTGTTAGTCGACTGGTGTGGGTCGCATCCTGGGACAAAACTGACCTAATTTGCACGAAATGCTCTGCATAAAAAGGGGGCTTTCTAGGACTGTATACCTTGTATATGTACTTGTAGTAAATAAAGATATTATACACAAATAGTTACATAAATTATCATACATAGCAGCATATGTGTAGATTATCTAAGATAACCCAAAAAATTGCTTATTTCCATTTGAGATTCACATTCACACCCGATCAGTATTTCTGTGTTTGAACGTACAAGGTACGTGTTTCCTGACGCGGGTCTTAGTCATATGATGCGTTCCAGTGGCTTACCCCTCATTTAAATATCAAGGACCCCAGTCAAAATAAGTCACTTTGTCTGACTTTTTGGGTTATCCTAGGTAATTTACATACACGTGTGATAATTTGTATAACTGTATTTATGTGTACCTATACCTAAATAAACTTACAAATTCCTCAACCCCTTTAAAAATTGATATATCCGCAGTAGGATGATCTTCGGATTTTTAACCCAGAGGGGATAACAGTTCATAGCCGTAAATTTGACTGCATAAAAATTGCATATCGCAATCAATTTTATCTATTTTTTATATAAATTTATAGTTATACTTTGTTTCTCTTTTATTAGTCTGTTATTTTCGTGAATGGTAAGATTGTATGATTATTATAATTATTATGGGGGAGCGCTAAACCCGTAGGGATTATATACTGGGGGGGGCAGATGGAAGGCATTTAGGCTCAATTCAAGGAACTGGAGCACAGATCCAATTCCCTAGATCAAGAGCCCCTCACCAGCGTCAATGAACCTCCCTTGAGGGTTTATTATTAACCTGGGAGAGTCAGTAACCCAGGATAAGCCGGGAAAGCCAAGCAGTGTGGCTTACATTCATTGGGGGGTTCTTAGTTCCTCTTCCTCAGGATGCCACCTGCAACAGCTCGTTAACACCAGTGAAGGGGCGGAGCCAGGGGCTGTGACTCGACCCCTGCAACCACAGTTAGGTGAATTAGACGAGTACCATCGTACCTATTCACGGGTGAGTGAAGAGAGTGCAGCTGATGTCTGGGTACTTGCCACCTCGCCTGCCCAGGCTGACCTCTAGCTCACTGGTAAAGAATTCGACTCAATACAAAAGATCCGGTTTAGGTTTCCGTCAGGGTTTAATATATTCCTTCCACCTCTTCATCCTTCTCCTCCACCACAACTAACTTCTCCACGTCCTCCTTCTCCTCCTCACTAATTCACTTATTCTTCTACCTGAGAAAGTTAAAAAATGTAGAAAAGATAAAAAATAATTATTTATATTTAAGAAAGGTAAGCTTCATCAGGAGTCCCGTAGCTCGATGGCATGTCAGTGGATCTCCATGCACTTCAGTTTATGATTGTAACTACAAATATCTATGTAAAATTGCAATGAAATAAAATTTACTTTACTTAACGCACTCGCCTCGCACACTGAGGTCCGAGGATAGATCCCCGGTACGGCTGGAAAACAATGGGACGTGTTTCCTTAAGACATATGTTGTCTTTGTTCACCCATCAGTAAAATGGGTACCTGGGTGTTAGTCGCATCCTGGGACAAAATTGACCTAATTTGTCCGAAATGCTCTGCGTAACAAGCGACTTTCTATATAGTAGTATGTTTAAAGGACCCCAATGGAAATACGTCACTGACTTTTTTTTGGGTTACCCTGGGTTCTCTACACATATGCTGCTATGTATGATAATCTATGTAACTGTATTTGTGTATACCTGAATGAACTTACTGTATTTGTTTTTTTATGAAAAAAAAATGAGATAGTTGCTGTTGTAAATTAAAGAAAACGTTAACACAGTACAAACATTAAAAACGTAAAATTTATAATGGGTAACTATTATATATTTTTTACATTGCTTCAGTTGCTTCTGACTTTATTATTGTATTGTATTAAATTAATATATCGGCTGCTGACAGAACACACACACGGCCAGGAGCTATGAATCGATCCCTGCAACCACATATAGGCGAGTACAGCGAAGAGGCGGGGCCAGGAGCAGTGACTCGACCCTTGAAACAATAATATAGTATATATGTATACATATATATAAAGGTTTTTAAAAATGCGTAGTTTAGTTTATTTTTTATTCGTTCATAAGTTTTTTTTATGTAAATATAAGGTTCTAAAATATACTAGATCCAAAACTTTTATTAACTTTCAAAAAGTCTCAATAAACAGTCAAAAAACAAAAAAAAAAATCAACTTTAATCAGTACAGACTGAGAGTAATGACATACGTGGTTGCTATTATTATAGGGGGCGCTAAACCCGTAGGGATTATATAGCGCCTGTGGGGGGGGGGGAAGGTATTCAGGCTTAATTCGGAGAACTTAATTTCCTAGATCAAGAGCCCCTCACCAGCATCAAGAAACCTCCCTTGAGGTGTGAGGGGTTGCTAGATAATTGTAAACACTTCGTAATTTACAGTCACATTGAGGTAATTCACAATTATATTCTGAACAAGTCACTTCTGTCAGTAAAAGCTTAATACAGTATTAAGCTGTAAAACCCTGATATTTAAGCTTAAGACGCCTAATAAGCTTTGGATTATTATTATTATTATAATCAAATAGAAGCGCTAAACCACAAGGGTTATACAGCAATAAGCTTTCGAAATTTCGTGTTTTCCAAGTCGATTATTTTACCCGAAAAAGTACTGTAGGAATTAAGGAGGAACGAAGGAAGATCCGGGCAATGAGTAGTGTTTTATACGTCAGGAAAGAGCAGCGTGTCCTGACACGGGTGTTAGTAACACGATGATCCCTTTTTGTCTTTAATTATCCGCTGACTTACTCATCAAGGTTTATAATCCACTTTAATAGCAAAAGGATCACTACAAAGTAGTGTATCCTAGGATAGGGTGTTGATACCTTTATGGGTATCCTACAGAATTCCTTTGTTATATTCGCGCGGACAGAGTCCCAACAAGACTCAATCTTTCGACGACCCTTAATATATATGACAATTTCTTGTGTGGGTGGGAAGGTTTGTCAAGAAACAGGACAAGTATTTACCAACTTAGGTCTTAGTCATATGACCCACAGCTGGAGCTTCTGGTCATTTGACCGAGGCCTTCCACTGGCTTACCCCTCCACTCCTTTAAAAATTATGGTTATGATTAGTATAACCATTGAGTTATTGGTAGGTATAATGTTGGTCAGGAAACAGGACAAGTGTTTCCTGACGCGGGTCTTAGTTATATGATGACCCACAGCTGGAGCTTCTGGTCATTTGACCGAGGCCTTCCGCTTATTAAGTTATTGTTTATCATGTTATGTACAATTCACAGAGTGGCGGATCCAGGAGTTTTGAGAAGTGAGGAGACAAAGACACTTTCAAAATTAATTTCATAGCTTGTCTTTTTTTTTTTTTAGCAGAAAACTAAAATCTCCTCTACATTAGTTTTGCAACGATCGAGGTCCTATATTTTCTGTAACTTTAAATAACGTTGTAAATAACACGAGATATGGGTCAGTTCTGCGCTCGAGATCTGTTGCATTAGTAACCTCTACTGGCAACTTATCCAGCTATCGACCTTCTCTCCCAGCGATCTATCTCAACGCTGACTGACCTAGCCTGCGAATGACCTTTATCTTCCACGAACCTCCTGAACCCGCCACTCTTACGATTCCCCCAACACCTGTGGTAACACCTGTGGTAACATGGACATGTGGCACTTGGTATGGCTAATGACTATCGTGGGCGTGACCGACTATTTACGATAGATTAATAGGATTTATATAAAATTTTGCATAATATTTACACAAATATATCAGGCCTTTATCGGTCATTTGCATATAGCACAATAAATTCCTGTTTAAAGGATTCAACTAAAAATAATCTCTTACACATATAACTTTAAAATTACATAGAATTAAATAGCCTTCAACAAATTTAATTTGGGGTTTAAACATAGTTTTCTTGGTACTATCTCTAAACAGAGTCAATACATTTTTTTTTCTTTTTAACTCCGCAGTTCTGTATACATACATACACACACACAACATATATACGTGTATATATATATTATATATATATATATATATACGTATGTGTATATATATATATATATACGTATGTGTATATATATATATACAGTGGACCCTCGGTTAACGAATACCCCGGAAATCGTGCAATTATGTAAGTATAATTTTGTAAGTTCTTGTGGAAGTGTATTTTTGGGGGTCTGAAATAGACTAACCTACGTGAAATTTTTCCTTAAGGGAGTAAATTCGTTCGGTAATGGCACTTGAGCAGACTTCAGGAGTGAAGTTTTACGAAACTCGGGGTCCACTGTATATATATATATATATATATATATATATATATATATATATATATATATATATATATATATTTTATATATATATATATATATATATATATATATATATATATATATACAGTGGACCCCGAGTTTCGTAAAACTTCACTCCTGAAGTCTGCTCAAGTGCCATTACCGAACGAATTTACTCCTTTAAGGAAAAATTTCACGTAGGTTAGTCTATTTCAGACCCCAAAAATACACTTCCACAAGAACTTACAAAATTATACTTACATAATTGCACGATTTCCGGGGTATTCGTTAACCGAGGGTCCACTGTATATATATACACACATACGTATATATATATACACACATACGTATATATATACACACATACGTATATATATATACATACGTATATATATATATACACACATACCTATATATATATATATACACACATACGTATATATATATATACACACATACGTATATATATATACGTGTATATATATATATATACACATACGTATATATATATATATATACACATACGTATATATATATATACACATACGTATATATATATATACACATACGTATATATATATATATACACATACGTATATATATATATATATATACACATACGTAATATATATATATATATACACATACGTATATATATATATATATACACATACGTATATATATATATATATATATACACATACGTATATATATATATATAACACATACGTATATATATATACACACATACGTATATATATACACACATACGTATATATATATACATACGTATATATATATACATACGTATATATATATATACACACATACCTATATATATATATATACACACATACGTATATATATATATACACACATACGTATATATATATACGTGTATATATATATATATACGTGATATATATATATATACACATACGTATATATATATATATACACATACGTATATATATATATATATACACATACGTATATATATATATATATACACATACGTATATATATATATACACATACGTATATATATATATACACATACGTATATATATATATACACATACGTATATATATATATATATACACATACGTATATATATATATATACACATACGTATATATATATATATATACACATACGTATATATATATATATATACACATACGTATATATATATATATATACACATACGTATATATATATATATATATACACATACATATATATATATATATATATACACATACGTATATATATATATATATACACATACGTATATATATATATATATATACACATACGTATATATATATATATATACACATACGTATATATATATATATATACACATACGTATATATATATATATATACACATACGTATATATATATATATATACACATACGTATATATATATATATATACACATACGATATATATATATATACATACGTATATATATATATATATACATACGTATATATATATATATATACACATACGTATATATATATATATATAACATACGATATATAAAATATATATATATATATACACATACGTATATATATATATATATACACATACGTATATATATATATATATATACACATTATATATATATGTATATATATATATATATACACATACGTATATATATATATATATACACATACGTATATATATATATATATACACATACGTATATATATATATATATATACACATACGTATATATATATATATAATACACATACTATATATATATATATATATACAATATACTATATATATATATATATATACACATACGTATATATATATATATATACACATACTATATATATATATATATCACATACGTATATATATATATATATACACATTACGTATATATATATATATATACACATACGTATATATATATATATATACACATACGTATATATATATATATATACACATACGTATATATATATATCACATACATATCTATATATATATATATATACACATACGTATATATATATATATATAACATAATACGAAATATATATATATATATATATACATACGTATATATATATATACACATAGTATATATATATATATATACACATATATATATATATATTAACATACGTATATATATATATATATACACATACGTATATATATATATATATATATAACACATACGTATATATATATATATATACACATACGTATATTATATATATATATATATATTTTACACTGTATATATATATATATACACATATGTATATATATATATATATACACATACGTAATATATATATATATATATATATATATATATATACAATATATATACAATATATATACTATATATATATACAATATATATATATATATATATATATATATATATATATATATATATATATATATATATATATATATATATATATATATACACACACACACACACACACTTGGGACTTTTTACGTAATGAGGAGGGTGACAGGAAAAATGAGGGAGGGAAGGAGGGAGAGAGGACAAAGCCCTGAAAATAAGGTTGTGGAAAAACAAGGAGAGAGGAAGGAAAGTTAAGTGGCCTGCCACTTTAGGTGGATCTTTAAAAGTGGTTATGCTTACAGTAATGAGTATGGAGGATGTCTAAAAAAAAAAAATTAACAAATGTGTCCTACAGTTTAAGTACTGCGAACTCTTGAGTTCTGTGAGCAGAAACTTAGGTAATCTCGCTTCTAAAGCCAATCTATAGGACATGTGGCCTTGTCACATATTGTCCTTTGCCTCAAAGAGCTGAATACCAGCAATAAGAATTTTCTTTAAACATTTCTGAAGTAGAAGCTGCCTTGCCCACTGTTCCTGAAGACACAATGAATTCTCCAGTGGGTGCATCAGGCTGGTTGCTGCCTCTTGCTGTTTAAAATGGAGGTAGATAGCCAGTGTGAGGAACCTGGAACTCCAACACTTCGGGAAGTGACTCTTCTGAAGATGACGCGGAAGGTGAATCAAAAATAGTGATGGAAGAACCTGAAAATGAATATACTCTTTCGTTAACCTGTCCATATTGTTCGTAGTGCCAATATTGAAATTGCTATTATCATAAACAGAGCAGCTTTAACTATACTATTTGAGCACTGCAATGAAACTCACTGCAAGGCCCGTCCTTGACGTAAATAATGCTGGCAAACGGGTTGAGACAATCAGCATGATCAAGGAGACATCGATTATTGTAAGTTTCCCCATCACTGCCACACACCAGCTGCACCCTACTGTCGCACCTCCTCTCGCACACTGGTCCTCGAGGTAGAGCGGCCACTGGGAAAGGATAGGTGCGAGGATATCCTAGGTTACTAACTATCTAGAAGCTAAGATCTTGGATAGCTTTAAAATGATTGGACAAATATACGAGTGAAAAGGACTGGGTGTGATTAGTACATGAGGCACTGAAGCAAATTCTTGGGTAGCTTTGGGAAGAGGCTGGACAATTACATGGGTGGGAATGGGTGGTTTTGATAAAGACCAGCCTTGAATGGGCCAGTAGGCCTGCTGCAGTGTCCCTTCATTCTTTTGTTCCTAAGTTTAAACATGGGTAGAAGACTTATCAGGGTCACCGCTTCAAAGTAAACTTAATAATGATGATCATAACACTAAATAAAAAAAATAAAGATCACCACTCACCACAGGGTCCATCGAAAGCCTTGGTGAGTTCAGTGTCTCCTGACGACCTTCTCCTGCAACTAGTTGCTTCCAAGAGACAGTGGTTCTCATACGTAATGCTGTCAGAGCCACAAACAGGAGAGTAGGTCTCACGGCACACCTCGGGGCAGGCGCTGTAGGAGGCTCCAAGTGACGCCAGCAATGGTGACTCGACGGGTACTGATGGTGACTCGAAGGGTACTGATGGTGACTCGACGGGTACTGATGGTGACTCGACGGGTACTGATGGTGACTCGAAGGGTACTGATGGTGACTCGAAGGGTACTGATGGTGACTCGAAGGGTACTGATGGTGACTCGACGGGTACTGATGGTGACTCGACGGGTACTGATGGTGATTCGACGGGTACTGATGGTGATTCAAGAAGTGAAGGCGACTCATCGGGTACTGATGGTGACTTGATGGGTGGTGATTGTGATTTGACAGAAAGTGATGGCGTTTCAACGGATCCAGGAACCTTCGGAAGGTCCTCAGTCCCTCCACCTAGGAAATCAAGTGTAATGGGAATGAATGTTCTTATACTAAGGAAAACCAGTATGGTAAAAAAAATATATGTAAGAAGGAAGATAGAATGTGTGTCAGGACGAAATATAAGTATAGCAAACTATCCCAACTCAAAAATTTTAGCACGGGTGTGAAAACAGAAAATTCGATGGTGTCTCCTGCTGACGACCGATATCATTTAATGAGTGTATATTTTTTGCACTAAAATAAACATAAAAAGTAACCTCAGCTTGCTTTAATTTATGCTATATATTAACTTGATTTTCCTATCTAAGCCACCTTGAAAAATATCATTTGGTCAATGAATCTCAGCAGGGTTTTACAAAGGTGCATTCTTGCCTTACGAATTTACAAACATTTTTCACTAAGGTTATCGAGGTGGTGGACCAAGATAAAGAATACGATATTGTGTATGTGAGAAAGTAGCGGCACATGGAACAGGAGAAATTATATCTTGGCTAGAGGCATGGCTAACCGATAGTTTGCTTTAATGGGGAGAAATCGGAACCTCGGACCTGTTATGAGTGGTATGCCACGGGGGTCAGTGTTGGGACTCTTGCTGTTCACAGTCTATATAAACGACATTGATGAGGGAATAAATAGCAACCGTAAGTCTGTCTATGACAGTAAAACTGGTCGTCAAATAATTTCTGATGCGGACACTAGAAAGTTACAGGATGACCTTTATAGGTTGATGTTGTGGACGGAATAATTGCAGATGCAGTTCAATGCAGACAAGTGTAAGGTCCTAATCCTAGGAAGAGGAAATAGCTACGGTACTCCAAGTGAATGAGAAAAAGATCTAGTTAGCAGAAATTTAAAGCCAAGACAACAGTGCCTAAGTGTTTGCTATAATGCTAATAGAATTCTTGGCCTCACATCAAGAAATATAAATAATAAAGGTCATATTTCAATTTTATATACAGTAGACCATCGTTTAACACGGTCTTGTCTTGCACGTTTTGGTTATAGCACGATTGAATTGCGGCATATTTTTTAACACTTCGTAAAATTAATTTAACACGGATGTGGGAGGGAAAACATTTTGCGCACAATAGTTCGGTTGCACCATTGAGTCAACGGGGGAGACCTACTGCCATCCCCTGCCACCCCCACCATCCTGACTTGACTGACTGAATTACCAACTTGACTGAATGACTTACTGACTTGAATGAATACTTACTGACTTGATTGACTTACTGAATTACTTACTGACTTGACTTAATAACTTACTGACTTGACTGACTAACTGACTGACTGAATGACTTGACTGACTGAATGACTTAAAGTTAGGCTTTTTCACTAAAGAGGACCCTGAAACTGTCTAGAGCAGCTGGTGCCTTACCATCAGTTGTATAATGTACTGCAGGGTAAAATAGAACAGAAATCCATTACAGAGTTTATGCACACTCCAGTAGAACCATCGACTTCAGTACCAGAACCTCTACCATCCACCTCAGCCT
The DNA here is from genome assembly GCA_009830355.1 of Cherax destructor. Taxonomy (NCBI): domain Eukaryota; kingdom Metazoa; phylum Arthropoda; class Malacostraca; order Decapoda; family Parastacidae; genus Cherax; species Cherax destructor. The sequence continues at coordinate 262,816 of WNWK01000329.1, read as the reverse complement.
CAGTAGGGCCACAGCATAACTCTCCATTCTCTTCACAATCATTGACAAACACCAGCACCCACAATTTAAGGTAAGAAATACTATTATTTCTGTTCCATTTGTAGTCTTAAGCAGTAAAAACAACATAATACATCACGACAATGAACAACAATTACATATTCCTTTTATTTTTGTAAGATCTGGAGGTCTAAAAAAAAAGTTTTGGCTTTTTGGGGGCTCCCAGGAACGTAACCCTATTTTTCCCACAAGTTCTTCGGTTTGTCTATGGTTAGATCTTATTTAGATTATGCTGCTCAGTTCTCTTCTCCATATTACAGAACTGACATAAATACTCTCAAAAATATACAGAGAAGGATGACGAAGATGATACCACAACCAGATATAAAAATTTGGAAATATACATAGAATATTATGATAGAAAAGAGGTAACCAAGGTATTTATTACAACAGAGAGTCATGGAGATTCTTACCACAAGGGCCCATATATGTGATGTATATTCCCATCTGGCCTGCCCTCCATCGCTTGCAGTTGATCACGTCCAGAAGACATTCATTAGAGTATGTGTTACCATCACTTCCACAAACAGGAAGGTATATCTTACTGCATTCCTCACGGCATGCCGATGCTTGTATTGTGTCTACTGTCGGCTTGACATCTTCAATCAACAAAATTTGGAAATTAATGACATACTAAGAATTATGGGTATTCATGAGAAGTGCTTTGATGCCTGAGAAAATCTTAGAATTTATGACATTTTAAGAATTACTGTTATTTAAAAGGAGTGCCTTGATGCCTGTGAAAGGTTCTTGATCTAAGGAAATGGGGATACCATCCAGTTCCTTCTCTCAAATCTGATGTCTTTCCCATTCTCCAGATACTGTGATTTTACTGCTTAAGAACATCAGAATGAATATAATAATAAAATTATGATTTGATTTCAAGATATTAGCACCTGAGACACTCCTGGAGGGATACAAAATATTTTGCAAGCTAGGCAAAAAGTAATGTTGGTATATATGGTTGGTTATTGCTCCTGTACACACTGGTTGTGTAAATAGATCAAAAGTAAGAATCACAGTAAAATCATAGAAAAAGGAATGAATCAAACTAAAATCATAGAAAAAAAATAAGTGAAAAAAATCAAAGTAAAATAAAACAAAAACTAAGAATCAAAGAGAAATTAGTCAAAGTGAGAATCAATGTAATAAAAAACTAAGAATCAGACAAATGATAGTCAAAAAGTGAGAATCAAAGCAATAGGCAAGCACTAAGAACCACAGTTAAATAATAAGCAAAAAATGCAAGAATTACATTAAAATACTAGTATATTCCATAAGCACCCACCACAAGAACCTTCACTAACGATGTAGATGCCTTGTCCTCCCTGCTGACGACTTTTACAACTGGCCACATCCAGGAGACACTCGTTGTTATAGGTTATGCCGTCAGAACCACACACTGGCAGGAGGATCCTAGTACAGTCCCTGTAACAGGAAGTGGGTGGCGGAGGGAGGTATTCCTGGCTTGGCTCTGCCGTCAGGTCTACTGCTGCTACAGGAGCTTCTGTCACCTCTGTCGCTCCTGCAGAAGGGGTAAAGGGCGAACGGATGGACTAAACTATTTAACCAGTTTTTAAAGTGGTAAGTGGAAGGCCTCTGTCAGTTGACCAAAAGCTCCAGCTGCAGGTCATCATATTACTAAGACCTGCGTCAGGAAACACTTGTCCTGTTTCCTGACAAACCTTACCTAAACTAGCAAGCAGTTTAATTAATATTCATGGAAAAAAACACTAAATCCAAAAAGGTGATTCAAAGCCTAATAAATATGAGGTAATCAGGATTTGAATTGGGGAGGGGCTCAGTATCCATGAACCAAAAGCCCCTTTAGCCAAAAGATTGTTGTATGCATGCCAAGTGTAAAGCTAAAATTGTAAAATAACATAGCCTTGAAACTACTTATAAGTATAATTAAAAAAATTAAGACCTGAATAACTTAAAAAAAAATCCTTTTTTATAGATAGGTGAAAGGTGTAAAACTATTATGACATTAAGTCGCATTTATATATTCTAAAATTCAGTCTCTGCTCCCAGTAGATATACCCAGGGTATATTTATTCTCCATGAAATATAATTCATGATAGCATCCTATTAATACATATGCTGTTGGAGACAAAATGTAAATGATCTCCTAATTATCTCACGATCTACTTAAAATAATTCATTAGCTTGTTTGAAGATTATTTTAAGCACATGAAAACCACAAAAAAAAACAAAAAAAAAAAAAACCTACCACAGGCACCCTCAGATACAACTACTACGCCGCTTCCTCCAGCTTCCTTATTCTTGCAGTTGGCTATCTCGAGTAAACACGGGTTGTTGTAGGTGAGGCCGTCGCTGCCACACAAGGGTGTGTAGATCCTGGTGCAGTGCTCAGGGCAGGAGGAGGCCGTGACTGGGGCATCCACCAAGGGGACACTTGGAACCTCTGATACATGTTGTGACGGCTCCTGCCCGGGAAGAGTTGGCCTTTCTGCAGGAGGTATATTGTTCAGAGAATGACATATCCTGATGACTAGTTTAGTCACATACAATAAAAACAAAGACTCGTGTTAAACAGAATAAGTTTAATTTGTTTTGCAGAATGAAATGTACTTGAACAAGATGAACTTAACAACTCATTATGTGCAACTTTAAGCCCTTTTGATTTTATTTCTTCCACCCCCCCCCCCCCATAAATCCTTCGCATTGCTCTCATTCACTCTTACAGAATGACAGTAGTAATCCCTTAGCCTAAAATACAAAAGAATGAAAATTATTACAACCTTTGCATTTGCATCATTAATTTTTTACAGCTTGTGCATTTTTGTTCCACATCAAAACGTTTAACAGTAAATACTGAGTTGAACGGCTCGGCTTTGAGCTTAGCGAAAACCTAGTATGTAAATTCTCACCTATCAAATGAACTCTGGAATGGAGACAGTTGTATGTTGCGCCATTGGGATACTAAAAAAACATAACCCAACCAAGTCTAGATTTAGAGGTAAATTTTAAGTTCGGATTGCTAGCAATAAAACGAGTTTTCTCACTACAGGTCCAAAATAAAACTGTTCATTGCATAATCCACTTAATATGGGAGAATTTACATACTAAGAAAAACTCGAGAAACCATACCACGGGAGCGGATAGAACCCGCAATTGTGTCATTAGGATTTCGTGAGTCAATAACTCGAGCACTAAACCCAGTGACCAGCTCAAAAATTACTTAATTTTATATGAAAATATGTTAACTGGGGTTTTATCCGCAAAAGTTGCTTACCACAAAGGCCCTCGAAGGCTACGCTTACTCCAGCTCCTCCTGCCTCCCTGTTCCTGCAGTCAGCCACCCCGAGGATACACAAGTTGTTATACGTTACACCATCACTGCCACACACGGGGATGTAGATCTTAGTGCACTGTTCCTTGCAGGAAGATCTTGGGGGAGAAACGGGAGAGGAATCTCCAACTGCAGAAACAACTGGATGATCATCTCCAGCAGCAACACGATCCACAACTACAAGGCCAGAAGGATCCCCTACACAAGAACCAACTAAATTAAAACTTTAAAATATCGGTTTCTTATGTACGAGGTGTTAAGGTAAAACTAGAAATATATAATAGCTCTTGCATACAAAACAATGCAAGAATAAAGTGGGATGGCAGTGCGTTGTGAGTTGTTTTAATTATGAGTTTGTTTCTGAACTATGTCATTGGAATGATAGACGCAACAAACCAACTTACCACAGGCACCCTCAGATACAAGTGCTACGCCGCTTCCTCCAGCTTCCTTATTCTTGCAGTTGGCTATCTCGAGTAAACACGGGTTGTTGTAGGTGAGGCCGTCACTGCCACACACAGGTGTGTAGATCCTGACGCATTGCTCAGGGCAGGAGAAAGCCGTGGTTGATGTGACTGCAGCGTCCACCAAGGGGACACTAGGAACCTCTGATACATGTCCTGACGGCTCCTGCCCTGGGACAGTTGGTCTTTCTGCAGAACAATGTATCATTCAAGGCATGACATATTTTGATGATTGGTTCAGTTACTTAAATATAAAAATATACAGACCCGTGGCATACAGGACAATTAGCATTTGCAATATAAAATACACTTATTTCTATAGATTTAGCGCCTACTGCACATAAGTATATAAAATTCCTATTTCACTCGGAGGATTTTGAAATATTAAAATGTTTCTTTTTTACAAATTCAAGCTATCTCAACTTTAAGGACAAAAAACATCAAATCAATTTCAATGAAGGGGTTCGTCTTGAGAACTACAGAAACTTTTATACAAGTTTTCAAACGACATGATTATGAGATAAGATGTATTAAGTCGGCAGTGAGCCAGTATTTTCTATGACTAAAATCTGGTAAAAATCAACTCAGCCAGGAGTCCGTCCGGCAAATCTACCCGTACTTGTAAAAAAAAATATTGAAGATTAAACCGTTGCAAATAATTTTTTTTTACAACTTGAGAATTCATGTTACACGTCAAAATATTCTATACTGATTTGATTCGTATGAAAATATGTTAAAGCCGATACTATCTTGGCAAAAGTTGCTTACCGCAAAGGCCCTCAAAGGCGATGTTTACTCCAGCTCTTCCTTTCTCCCTGTTCCTGCAGTCAGCCACCCCGAGGATACACAAATTGTTGTACGTTACACCATCACTGCCACACACGGGGATATAGATCTTAGTGCACTGTTCCTTGCAAGAAGATCTTGGGGGAGAAACGGGAGAGGAATCTCCAACTGCAGAGACAACTGGATGATCATCTCCAGCAGCAACACGATCCACAACTACAGCGCTAGAAGGATCCCCTACACAAGAACCAACTAAATTAAAACTTAACTAAATTATAACTGTATTAGCAAAGTACCTCTTTGGGTAACATATGGTTTCATATAAGAGCTTTGTAAGGTAAAATTAAAATATATAATAGCACATGAATACAAAACAGAATGTAAGAATAAAAAGTGGAATGACAGTGTGTCGTGAATTGTTTTTAAATGATAAGTTTACTTAGTTTCTGATCTACTTTCATTGGAATGACAGACACAACAAACCAACTTACCACAGGCACCCTCAGATACAACTACTACGCCGCTTCCTCCAGCTTCCTTATTCTTGCAGTTGGCTATCTCGAGTAAACACGGGTTGTTGTAGGTGAGGCCGTCACTGCCACACACAGGTGTGTAGACCCTGACGCATTGCTCAGGGCAGGAGGAAGCCGTGGTTGGTGTGACTGCAGCGTCCACCAAGGGGACACTAGGAAC
>WNWK01000329.1:0-252500 GCA_009830355.1 Cherax destructor | reverse complement strand
AATTAACAGTCATTAGGGTACTATAGTAGCCTCTCTTGACCCACCCCACATAAAATTTTGACTGATTCGGAATTTTTTTATGAAGATTAGTGATTATTCACTTTGTATATATTGTGAGGAGAATCTCTCTTAATTTGAATGTACTAAAAGAAGCATTTTATATACACAGAGGTGCATATCAGTACATATATGTATACTTATAGTTTACTTCATTTCCTGTGTCCTAATGATTGGTGAAATACAGGTGACAAAAAGCCTTAATGGTTGTATCGGATGTAGAACCAGCTTCTATAAATGACAAAAACATTCTCGCTGAAATACCGAGATGACATATGTTTGTCTTCGTTGCAAATAAAGCTGTTTCCTATTAGGAATAATGAATATTCTTAATAAATTGTCAGGAGGGCTGTCCCGAATCCTAATACCTGGACTTAATATCTGACTGAACAGAGTAACCGGCATGTTGTTGTAAGTCACTGTGTAAACAGCATTTATAAAAAAAATCAGCAGCTCACCACATGGACCCTCAGCAACTGACACGACGCCGCTTCCTCCAGCCTCTTTATTCTTGCAGTTGGCTATTTCGAGTAAACACGGGTTGTTATAGGTGAGGCCGTCGCTGCCACATAAGGGTGTGTAGATCCTGGCGCAGTGCTCAGGGCAGGAGGAGGCCGTGACTGGGGCGTCCACCAAGGAAACACTGGGAACCTGCTGTCCTGACGGCTGTAAGTCGAGTCCTGTAGCTTGCTCTGTGGAGAACAGTTCGTCTTTGTCAACTTGGGTTATTTAGGGTTATGATAACCAAAATGGAATATCAATATCGCACAAATAGACATCCATAGAGTTATGTTACAATAGTATCATCCACCTCTTGGAATCATTACAATTGTGAATGTCTCTCAGTGGAATTATTAAAGCCACTGGCTGGCGAAATAAAGATACCAGGTGTTGCACATGTGACTAATTCAACGACTTGTGGGTCTTGTAAACCACTAATACATTACAACCGTAGTTTTATTAATACATACATCAATGCAACGGAAAAACAAGGACACAATTTTTTATGGGATAGAAATAAAAAGATAATTAACTCATTTTGTTTACCTCATCGACAGTTTCTCTCTGAAGTAGGATGGTCCAAAGAAGAAAAGAACTTTATCATCATTCACTCTTTAGCTGTCTTTCCAAAGGAGCACAGATGCATTGTACGCCATAACCTCATAAATCCCCGATTTCCCAGAGTCCTTACATGGATATTACAATACACAATTTAATTTGCTCTCATATATACAAACTCATACTTTTCACAATCCTAAATGAGAGAATAGGGGATGAATAAATACAAGAGAAAGAGTAAGAACACTGAATATGAAATAATATTCAAACTATGTTCATCACGAAGGAAATATTAAGCCCGTGTCTACTCACCACAAAAGTCTGTGCGTTGCTCTACTATACCACTGCCTCCCTGCTGCTTGTCCCAGCAATCTGCCAGGTTGAGAAGACAGATGTTGTTGTATATACGCCCATTACTACCACACACAGGCGCTTTCACCTGTGTGCAGGTGTCTGAGCATGGAGAATACTCTCTTACGTCCACTACATCCAGTGGAAGGTCGTCACCATTTGATTCTTCCGTAGGAACAAGGTCGACAGGTTCTGGCTCGACTAGAGAGGGTGTAGGGGCGACGGGGACTGGTGGAGACGGGGGATCGACAGGGATTGGCTCTTCTGTAGGGATAGAAACTTTAATGATTACCTAACTGGTTTATGTAATGGCTAATTTAGGTGTGGGGTTATTGTATTTGTCAGGAGAAATGGTCTTCCGGCTTGATGACCCAGTCAGTGGAACTCTTGGTCATATTAATGAGGCCTTTAGCTGGCACACCAATCCAGCCCATAAAAAAAGATAGCCTAATATGATGTGATGGTAAGTTCTCCGACCAGTAAGCAAGGTACACTACACAGTGGTGTACTAGGATTGATGACTGTTCCACACTCATAAATTAACTTAATTACTCCCTCTAGGCGTTACATAATAACAGAAGATATAACATACGCTGAACTGAAGCAGCTACTCTCGTACCTCAGTCTATTTCATAGCCACTTTCTCCCCACATCCCTTGTCCCCGGGATGCCTCACACACAACAGTCGACTAGCACCCAAGTATCTGGTTACTACTTAGACAATGACATCTCTTTATGTAAGGAATAGAACTCGGAGCCTATTGCTTGTCAGCTGAGTGTGCTAACCACTGAGTTACAGGTTGCCATTCTTCCGAGGGACCTCAATTAACTATTTTTAAATGTATGAAGTACTTGAAAGAACGCTCACCACAGGGTCCCTCGTACACGATGTTTATGCCGCTGCCTCCTGCCTCCTTTTTCCTGCAGTCTGCCTCCTCCAGGAGACACTTGTTGCTGTAGGTGACGCCATTACTACCACACACTGGGAAGTAAATCTTAGTGCACTTCTTCTTGCAGGTAGATACCGAAATAGCAACAGGAGGGAAGGGCTCCTCAGTCCCAGAAACAATCGGATCCTTAGTACCAGAACTTACGATCTCCCCGGTTCCGGAGGCAATTGGTTCCACGACTCCAGTGCCAACGTCACCCTCATCTGTCGCAGACAAAATTATAAAGAAAAGTGATTCAATTGTTTTCATTTTTTTTGTGACGTTCTTTGAAAACTACTGAAAGATATGCACCGTAAACAAGTTGTGTACTGTAACACTATTTTGTTTACAGTAAGGCAATAAAAGGTACAAGTCTGGTTCATTCATTCTAGTTACTACATAACTGCTTGTCGTATGCTAATCATGCTGTTGCACCTGCATGCTAATCATCGGTGGTGTTTTGCTTGTTTTCTTCGTCAGAAAGCAGTAGAGTCTTTCCTGAAACAGGTCTTTGACATATGACCCTTTAGTTTGTACCCCTCATTTAAAAACTACACAGCATCGCAACATAGTATGTGTCCCATTCAGTAGTTAATAACTAGCCTAACATAGCTGGGTTTTACACTCCACTTCAAATAGCAAAGAATCACCAAATAACACGCAAAGCAAGAAGAAAACACTGAGTTACTTTGGGGGATGTGTTGTCCCAAACATAAACATAAGTAGTTTTACTAAAGTATCAAGACTATGGAATCTTATCATTAAGAAACGATTATGCTACCTACCACAAGGACCCTCTGACACAATTGTTATCTCAGGTCCTCCTGCCTGTTGGGACAAACAAGATGCCAGCTCATAGGTACACCGGTTGTTATAGGTTTTCCCGTTGCTGGCACACAGAGGCAAGTAGATCCGGGTGCAGGCAGCACGGCACACAGGAGCAGCATCCCCGCCTCCTGCACCACCTTCGTCGTGAGCTGGAGCAGGAGTCGGGGAGAAGGGGGTGTGGGGGACTGGTTGGTCAGGGATGAAGGGTTGTGGTGAGGGCAGGGATGGTGGTAGTGGTGATGGTAGTGGTGGTAGTAGCGGTGGTGGTATACCGGGGAGAGGTACAGGTACCAATTCCGGTGCCCTTACTGTTGAAAACAGATGTAAATAAATGCGACATACAAAAAAATGCACAGCAACATCATGTTACACATTCTCTCTTGCAAAACCTTAGACAAAAACAGAATGATGGGAATATTGTCTATTACTAGGTTGTGAGAACGTTTCTGATGCGATGCCACATGCAGTAATTGACAAATAGATGAAGATAACCGATAAAATCACCGATATGACCATGGACCATGGATAAGAGAATACTAAATAATGGAAAACAGAATACTGTAGGAGATGAAGCATCCGGAAGGGAGAATGTAACTAGGAATCTCAAAAGGATTAGTGTTGGGGCCTATTTTGTTTCGAAATGACTTAAGCAAATCCCTGTTTGAAGATGCAAAAAATAATGGGGAGAAAAACTGAGAGGGAACGACAGAAGCTGGAGGGAGACTTGAACAGTCTTTAGGAACGTACAAACTAATAACTGATGGCAAACACATCAAAAAGCGTGAGGCTTTATCAAGCTTTGTATAGTCTTCCTTGAGCGAAGCATTGATCAAGTTTTTACGCTATTTCATGTGTATTTGTTATCTACTTGTCAGCTCACTGTCTCTTCTACCTATCAAATTGATAGTTACCGAAGCTTAACCTTAAACAAAACTATGAAACTGGAAGATGAGTATCATCTAGAGAAAAAAATTCAGACCAAAAAAAACTAGAGATATCAATTATCCGAATTTGTGCCTATAAGAATACATTAACAAAAATATTATCTGCAATTCATGCTAAGGCTTTAAAATATTTGATTCGTGTATGCGTTGGGAAACGCTTCTGTTCTTTTAATGAAGAGACCATCAACTTCACGGTAGGCTACTTTAAAGGGACCCACGGAGAAATACCTTGACAAGACCCTTTAAAACCCACCACAGTGACCGAAGCTGGCCCTGACGAGGTCTGGGTTGATGCAGACAGCGTTGGAAAAGGAGCACTGGTTGGTGTATATGACCCCGTCGCTTCCACAGACGGGAGCATAGTTGAAGGGACATAACTTCTGGCATTGTTTGGTCACGGGGCTTCCTTCTTCAGGTGGAGAGGCGTCTGGAGGAGCTGTTGTTGGTGCTGGTGGTGATGTGGCTGGTTGTGTCACAGGATGAGGAGGAGCTGGGGAGGAAGAGGAGGATTTCGCTGTGGTGCTCCAGTCTATACGAGGGCAGTGTGTGAAGACAGCCAGAGAACTAACTAACCAATATCTCTAGTAACGATTTAGTCTCTGCGACATCTATGAAACAACTCATTAATAACTGGTAAACTTGACAGTTTTTACAGATATTTCAGGAAATAAACTACAAGACACAAGTGTTTATATATAAGTGGACCCCCGGTTATCGACCTGCTCCCAACTCGAACAATTATGTAAGTGTATTTTTGTAAGTGCTTTTGTAAGTGTATTTTTGGGGGTCTGAAACTGACTAATCTAAATTACATTTGTCCTTATGGGAACAAATTCGTTCGGTAACGGCACTCGAACAGCATTCTGGAACGAATTATGTCCGATAACCGGGGGTCCACTACTATATTAAAAGCTGGTATTTTATTCCGTACTGGTGGTTTGCCAGTGTAATACTTTCTCTTAGCGATATAATCACTTTCACCAAGTCCTTCACTGCCAGCAAGTACCAAACACAGAAGACATTACAGTGATGTTATAGAAAGCTGAATTAACATTTTTATTAGGGATGGAAAATTTATTGTGAAAAATCAGGACCGTAGCCTTAACAAATTCTCAGGGAGGGGCAGGAGGAGGCTACAGTTACAATAGGCTATCCCTCATTTAATACTAACTTAGAGCCTAGGTCTATAGCCTTAAAATATGAATTTAAAACCCAACACTAGGCTCACTTTAATTATTTTATGGTAACATTTCACCATTACCTTATTATTATTTAACTATATTAAACTTTTGCCTTCAAAATTCAATACAAAATGAGGTGATTGTAGGGCCCTACCTACTCCTCCCATTTCCCCCATCCAAGAAAAGAGGCTACGGTCCTACAAAATATTACATAAAGGTATATTTTCCATCTATCAAGTACCCATCGTATGTACATTATTAGAACAAAGCTTTAGTTAGTAAAAGTAATTTGAGCAAGTACATTTACTTGGGTTAGCTTGACAGAGCCTATTTACATACATATTTACATAGGTCGCTTGGATGCCAGTAAAGGACACTTGCTCCAAGGAATTTGAGCTACCCTCTTCCTCGATGCACTAGGTGACAGCATGTCACCTATTGCTAACAATCTTCTAGTAGTTTTCCAAAGCATATATTGAGTATTCAACAAACAGCCATACATGTTACCCAACACGTCACAGCAAAATGAAAATCGTAGGCACAGCTACTGAAAAAAACCTCCCCTAGATACAGTTTACATTAAAGAATCATTATTTATTAAAAAAAAAAGTTTGGGGGACAAGTTTCACGCTGGACAAGTACGTATATTATTGCAAATTACCGACCCGTAGTGTATTATTACATTAGAAATGCAAAAAAAAAAGTCACTCTCCTCCCTTCCTGCAGCTTCACCTGCGAGGTGTAACCTTGTACTGGTCCATGACACTACTGGCATTGACATGGTTAGGTAAGTTATTCCAGACCTGTATGGCTGAATACAAGCGGGGTTTTGATGCTCAGCTGCATGAAGCAAGTACTACTGCAGATGAGCTCACTTTCCCTTATGCTGTTCCTCTTAAACATCCTGCAAGATCGTCTGGATACAGGTTGCTGGAGGCAGTGTTAAGAATGACCCTCGTGTGGGTTTTAAACCTAATTACCAGCTTTAATGACCCTCGTGTTGCAGATATAGATTAAACCCAATTAATCAACCTTAATGGGATCGCATAACCCCAATTAATCAACCTCAGTGAGGCTGAGTAATGGGCTCTGTAATACATCTACTACTCGAGGGCCATTACCGTTGGTAATTGAGTTTAGAAGCTTATATATTAGTTGTTTTACTATATAAGTCACTGCTGTTTATGCTTGACATTGCTACAGTGGTAATAGTGGTAAACTGTTTGTCAGGAAGACTGGGAAAATTAATTCTGACTTATGTCTGAGTCATACGATGATACATTCACCGAAGGTTGGTCATTCGGTAGAAGCCTTCCGCTGGCTGACTGGTCAACCCCGTTAACAAAAAAAAAAATGTACTGTATATGCCAACTATCTAAAAAACAATCGAGTATTTTTTTTATTTTTCTAAGATATTATTACTACAGCTAGTTCATTAAGTTGAAAGCCTCCCTATTACGTAATGCGATGGACATTAAGGCTGCATGTCACCTGTTCACTTCCCTGTAGAAGGGACTGAAGTATAATCTCAGCGTATACATACACACACATATGATAACGACATGGGGAAGTGGAATAGAATTCTTCCTCCGTAAGCCATGCGTGTCGTAAGAGGCGACTAAAATGCTGGGAGCAAGGGGCTAGTAATCCCTTCTCCTGTATATATTACTAAATGTAAAAGGAGAAACTTTCGTTTTTCCTTTTGGGCCACCCTGCCTCGGTGGGAAACGGCCGACGTGTTGAAAGAAAGAATATAAAATACTGAGAGGATTTGACAAGGTGGACAGTGACAGGATGTTCCAGAGATGGGACACAGCAACAAGGGGTGTCCAACTGAAAGCTGAAAACTCAGGTGAGTCACAGGGATGTTAGGAAGTATTTCTTCAGTCACAGAGTTGTCAGGAAGTGGAACAATCTGGAGAGTGATGTAGTGGAAGCAGAATCCATACATAGCTTTAAGAAGATATACGATAAAGCTCATGAAGAAGGGAGTGGACCTAGTAGCAATATATCTTGAACATCACCAAGTTATGCCCTGCACCACACTACTGACTTTAATATAACTTTTTGTTCAAGTGTTCACTGGTCTGTCCTGAAGCCGACAGTCAAGGCAGACCAGTCTACTTGGAATTTCTAGACCGAAGCTTGACTAGGTAAGAACCAGTAAAATGTTCTTAAAGACATTCAGATCATACATTTTCTTCCATAGATCACATTATCAAGGTTTACTACCACAGGGTATGGGGTGCATAATAAAGATATTAAACTAACTATAGTAGTTACATACTGTATACATATCTGCTTCAGAGTCTTCAAGACTTAAAGACCCAAGCACCTGTCAAGACTACAGGACTGAACACCTCAATTTTTTCTCTTCATTTCTACTGTCCCCAGTATATATTCTGTGTTTGGCGAAACGTCTCATCAATAAATATACCCAGGAGTTAAACTTGTGTCTTATACATCGGTACTGTGTACCATTAACGTAAGAATCATAGGTTGAAAGTAGAGGACTAATATAAATACATAAAAGAAACAGGAAAAACTAAGATAGGGGAGGTGACCCTAACGTTGCATATCGTAAGAGGGTTAGAAGGTGTATACTTGCGAAGGACGAGTCTCAGATCCTGGACCCTTCTCTTAAGTACTCACGAACGGTCCCACACTATTCCTGTTTAAGCTAGTTCCCGTAGTCGTATGGATACTTCTCGCAAACAACAAGCCATTTAGGAAAAATGCAATTTTCCATCTCCCATTTTAGACTGAATACAGAGGCCGTGTATAGAGTATGTACATGATTGATTAAATTAATGGCTTGAAATTAATTATTTCGAGCAGCGGCAGAAAAAAAAATATACAATACGCAGAGGAAACTGAAGTAAACATTTTTTTTTTTCGTTGGGAAAGGCCATGAGGTTTATGGTGTGAGGGGGGTTGTAGCTTGTCCGTCTAGACCTGATCCTGGTGACCTTGCAGTAACGTTGTTACCTGGTGAAAGTTCCACAGCTATAATCAGTGGCACACCCACAGGGAAGGGGGACTAAAGAGGAGCCTTATCCCTGAGAGGTGCTCCCAGCAGGGAGGGGGAACTAAAGAGGAGCCTTATCTCTGAGAGGTGTTCCCAGCAGGGAGGGGGGACTAAAGAGGACCCTTATCTCTGAGAGGTGTTCCCATCAGGGAGGGGGGACTAAAGAGGAGCCTTATCCCTGAGAGGTGCTCCCAGCAGGGAGGGGGGACTAAAGAGGGACCTTATCCCAATTAAGTTCACCCACAAGGGAGACGAAAGAACCTCATCCGTAGTGTGTTAGTAATATACTAGTAATATTTCATGGGGAATAGTTAAACCCGTAGGAGCTGGGGAATGATAGGTAATCATGCAGTAGTTTTAAAAGATCAGAGGTGATGAATAAGGCCAGATTAATGTCAGGGTGATGGGGTTAAATGCCATGAATAACGCTACATCGCACGAATTATTATTATTACTATTATTATTATTATTTCAGTGGTGGTGTTTTATTCGTCAGGAAAGACCTGTATCTTTTTGGTTGGAGGGTTGATGGGTTCAAAGGTTATCGACTACTCACAGGGTCATTAAGGCTTCACCACGTTATGAATACTTTAATACCTAAAATTTGGGGATAAATTAAACCCACCATATTTATTATACACTGGGAGATATGCACCTCACTCTGTGTATGTATCATTATCTTGGTAAGTGGTAGCGGTACTTTTCCCTCAATGCAGTATGACCCACTCTGGTTTAACTTGTATTTTTCGAATATAATAATAATAAAATTTCGTCAGTGAGAAAGTTTCTTGACATTGGTGGTAGTCACTGGAAGACCTGAGTTTACTAGCAAGCAAACGCTGGTGTGAGGTTCTACCACAGTTACCCATTAAAATGCTCTGCAGATCATATAATATGCAAACCATACCACGGGTGGGGTTCGAACCCGCGGTCACAGTCTCAAAACTCCAGACCGTCGCGTAAGCCACTGGGCCAGCTAGCTAGTTGGATGAATCTTATTGAAGCTAGCTGGCCCAGTGGCTTACGCGACGGTCTGGAGTTTTGAGACTCTCTGACTGCGGGTTTGAACCCCACCCGTGGTATGGTTTGTTTGCAATCGTGTCATTACGAGATATAATATGCATTTTTTAAGAAGAGAGAAGCCTCTGCCAAATGATTCAAAATTGTCATATAACTAAAGCCTGCCTCTGGAGAAATTTTAGCATTGTTTTAACCAACAAAATACAGATGGTTTTTTTTTATTCTAAATAAAATTATTTCAGTTGGGTTTCGAAATACTACTATATAGCTATTTTTAGGATTTAATGTTGACATGATTATTTTCTCTCATTATAAATAGTATATACAACTTTCTGTATATACATATCCTTTTTGCCCAATAGTGCATTGTCGTTTTCTGTATGACCAATAACCTTGTACCATTTATCAAGTGACCCAAAAAGGGCAATTCGACCCTCCCACTTTTTTTTTAAACTGGGTAATGAGCTGGATGACCACTGCAGTTTTAGCTCTTCCCCATAAATATAGTGACAATAATTTTAATGGTGTAGTTACGAGCACCGGTTCCCCTTCAATTTCTTAATCAGTGACCGGGTCATCTGCCTTAAAAAAAACAGCATCAAGCGACATTTACCCCGGACGAAGCAAATATCAAGACTAGTAGCTCCATTATAAGAGGAGAAAACACTCAGGTCAACAAAACCAACCTGAAGGTCACTTATTCCGACCTGTCGTAGTGACTAACTGGAGTAGCGTAATAACTGATGGTACATGAATACTATCGTTTAAATTTAGTTCCAATTGCTCTTTTTTTTCATCAGTTACAGCTACTGTAATGACTGGTGGATGCTGTGTATCCATATGAAAACACAGATCGTTGTAGTCATGTTTTTTTTTTGGGCTTGCAAGAGATCACGCTTGACTTTTTAAAAAGGTGATTATATTTGTAACTCAGCAATTATAGCCGTGACTCAGGGATTGTAACTGAACTCAACAATTATAGCTGTGAACTCAACAATTATAGCTACAACTCTGACCTTGTTTGCGTTCAGGGAGTCTGGGGAGCGGGAAGCAGTCCAGTTTCCTGTATCAAGAGCCCTTCTTCCCCACCTTTAAGGTACCCCCTCCTATAAAATCAAGATTGTAGAATCGAGAGGGGCATTTTACAGCTTAATTAACCAAGTAATTTATATTACCCTTTTCAATATGCAATTCAAGCCTGGATACAAATCAGAAATTGACAACATACAAGTTTAAGCCATTTATAGGCCCACTAGGCAAGAGTTGTGGCTAAACAGTTCGATATTCAACTGTAATATAGCCAACATATCATCCTTTCAGTTCTTAGCTATATTTAAAGACTCCATCAAGATTAACCCCGGAGGTTTTGAGTTTGAGAAGGTGAGGTTAGGTAAGGTTGGTCAGGAAACAGGACAAGTGTTTCCTGACGCGGGTCTTAGTTATATAACCCACAGTTGGAGCTTTTGGTCATCTGACCGAGGCCTTCCACTGGCTTACCCCTCCACTCCTTTAAAAACTTTGGTTACAATTATCACCCTTTTTCATCTAATTGAGTTTGAGCAAAAGTCTGCCTAGTATGGGCCAATATGCCAGCTGCAGTGTTCTTCCTTTTTATGTTATATTATTATTATTATTAGTAGTAGTAGTGGTACAGTCTTTAATATAACACGTTGTAGCAATATTTTTTTATTTAGCATATAATTCAGTCCTCTGTACATTGTACAGGGCAATGGATCTAAATTCCATGATAAAAAATAACTTACTTTGGTACAGGTTGAAATTAATTTTTAATATCAGGACATTGAAAAACTAATAATGGCTTCTTCGGGACACTGCGTCACACACACACACACACACACACACACACCCAAGGACAAAGCCTAGGAGAATACCTTTTTCTTCTCTCTTTTTAACACCGAGGAGCGAATATTATTGTATTTTGGCTTAATTTGCCATTAAAATTTGCGAGAGGAAGTCAGACCTTGCGTGCAGGTCGTGTCAAGACTTGCCTTTTTCGTTATATCAGGAAAAACATCGTTATAGTTATGGTATATTCGTGGTGGAAGACCTCGGTCAGATGACCGAAAGCTCCAGCTGTGGGTCATAATATGACTGAGACCCTCGTCAGGAAAAACTTGTCCTGTTTCCTGACAAACCTTACCCAAATAACCTGATGTACGTATATATAAATATATATACACACACCAAATTTTTACTATACCTGCTAGTTTATACTATTGTGTTTAATATCAAATATTTACACTCTGGCTCAAATAGATAGTAGTTCTGAAATATGGTAAAAACAGTAATCAAAAATACTGTAGTTAGTGCTGAAATTTTACAGACATAAAAATCCAAAAATTAGTACTATTGTTAAGAAGTTAGGCTTTAAGCACCATTAACAATAATGCGAATGAGCATTAATTATCTAAGACCCGCGTCAGGAAACACTTGTCCTGTTTCCTGACGAACCTAACCTAATTAGAACACCGTTTAAAATTGTACGTATTGCTGTCGAGTTGAACGTTACCTGGCATTAAAGGAATGAGCCTTAATAGTGTTTATTTAAAATATAAAACCCTGAAAATGCGTATTGAAGAAAGCTGGTTCGTTGAGTTGCTAGGCAACTGACTGTACTATAGTTATTAAGCATGTATGTAACATTGGTGTAGAAAGCAAACACGGACACATTTGTTAGGAAATTTTTGGGACCTGCGACCTTGATTAAGGTCCCAGAATTAAGGTCCCAGGAGAAAAACGTTTTCTAATAAATATATCCTAGCGTTTGCTGACGTGTCTTTCTAAACTAACATGTCCACTTTGATCCCTAAAATAGGTATTAAAGTGAACTCTCGGTGTATAAACACCTTTTAACAGACTGCATTATCAAAATACACCAATATTAATTACACCATATTTTAACACTAACAGCATTTATGGCAATATTGCATTTAGAGCAGATTAATAATGCCAAGCAAAAAATTATTATAACTGCTTAAACATACTTGATATATCAGCCTGGTACGGGGGTAGATAAGACTGACTGAGGAGATCCTGACCAACTGTGTGTGTAGTTGCCGTCACTAACACCACAAGCAGGACATTCATGGTTCTAATTATTATTGGCTACCTCGTTTTTCTGAAGATCCTGAGGAAAAATATTAAGATGTATTAATAAACGTTTTTACAGAAGCTTTTATATGTTAATGCATAATTTTCAAGAAACGATTGTTATATATATTCCGATTTTGCACTAATCCCAGCATAATGTTGTTCATGCAATGTGTCCTTTGCATAGACCCTAAAGACTCGTTCGTCAAGACTACATCTAAAGAGTATGACACACGGTATATGCCCTCTTATTTACCCTCCTTCATCAATGAGTATTTCTTCAATGTGTTTGCAAAGGAGGTTTTAAGAGGTAGAGACTTGAACATCCAGCAGGTAGAGTGAATTCATAGGGACAATGTGGAAGGGAGCAGAGACGTGCTTCATCCAGTTCTTTAAAACACCAGAGACTTAATCTGATAGTTGCTTAGTCTCCTCATCTCACAACACCTTGACATTTTTACTGACTTTCACCGTGATTCAGAGTTGATGAATTCACAATGGTCCTGTGAAGAAAGTAAATTTGTCCAGTTTTCAATCACATACTGAAGTTTTTGACTGACTTGTTATAACACTGGTACTTTGGCTTGATTCACACAAACACATACACAAACACACACACATATGTGAATCAAGTTACAGTACCAGTGCTATAACAAGACTCATATCTCCCTGTGTGCATAAACAGAACTTTAATTCCTATGTTAGAGGTCAAAATATTACTGACTGGTGAACAGATTATATGGAAAAAATCGTGGTGTGGTCGATAGGTTTTAAACCTGGTTAACCAATCAACCACCTACCAAACTGACTTCAGTAATGCGAACTTGTGTCCCAGAGAATAATAGTGGATTCTAGTATTCTCTGGGACAAGTTTGATTTCATTACGGAAGTCAGTTGGGTAGGTGGTTGGTTGGTTAACGAGGTTTAAAGCCTATCGACCACACCACGGTCTTCAGCATATAATCTTCACCAGTCAGTAGTATTTTAACTTCTAATATAGGAATTAAAGTAAATTCTGTAAATATATGAACGACTTTAAGTGTACAGGTTAGGTTAGGTTCATTAAGAAACAGGACAGGTGTTTCCTGACGGAGGTCTTGTTATATGATGACCCACAGCTGGAGCTTTTGGTCATCTGACTGAGGCCTTCCCCTGGCTTACCCCTCCACCTCTTTATATACTGAGCTCAAGTCATAAACAATGCACTAAAAACCTTTTTTGCTCTTATAGTGGATTCATGTTAGCTTTCCATTAGCCTCAAGTTCACTGCCATTCTTAATCATGTAAGTACAATGGCATTATATTTGGAATTTGAGAAACGGGTCTTTAAAAATGTTACTGGATACGGGATTATGATTGTTTCAATGTAACACGATTCTGTTTTTCTGATTTTCGTTCACCTCGACTTTAAATACTTATGAATCCATTGTTCTCAACTGGTAGCCCCACTTTTTTTGTTCATACGGCTCATTTTGATGCCCAGCTCTGTCCTAGGTATAATAACATTCCCCAGGATGCCACCCACAACAGTCGGTTAACACCCAGGTGAACAGGGACAACAGGTGTAAGAAATACCTGCCCACCCGCCCCAGGATCGAAACCGGGTTCCTCCTTTGTGAGTCTAAGTCGGTGTATGGCTCTTATATATTAACCCTTCTTCCATAATAATAATAATATCAGGTTGATTACTGCCAGTCACCACTGGCGTAACCAATCACAGTAAAAGTTATCATTACCCCACCTACCACCTTCATACCAGTCACCACTGCTAAAACTACTACACCAACCACCACTACCACATACCTGCTAGTTTATTGCCTCATCCGGGAGCAAGTCTAGCCTGTTTCTCAAGGTCTCATAGCCACTACCAGGTGTGGTATTTTGCGATGCAAGGTGTCGTACCAGCCTAACTCTGTCCATATTACTTTCTCTCCCTAAGTATACATACTTGTATGTATATTATACATATATGTGAGAGGGGAAAATTTACAAATAGGTCTTAGACAGGGATATATGATGTTACTATAGTTGTTTAATATAAATGGGGTTGTGAGAGAAGTGAACGCCAGTGTTGGGGAGAGGTATGGGATTAAAAGATCAAGAACCTGATACAAAGTGGGAGTTACCACAATTGTCCATTGCTGATGACACAGCTTCTGTGGGACATTCTGAAAAGAAGTTGTTAAGAATGGTGGTGGAGTCTGGGAGGGTATGCAAAAGAAATTTAAATGAATATATAAAATAGCAAGGCAATAAGAATAACAGAATGTACAGGTAGTAATGAAAGATTGGATATCTTATTCTAGGGAGTAGGGAGGAAGTAAGTGTACATATTTGGATATTTGGGTTTGGACATGCAGACAGATGGGTCTATGAAAGACGAGGTAAACGTATAGTAGACGAGGGAGAGAAAACAGTAAGTGGTGTCTTGAGGTGATTGTAGAAAGAAATTTACCTAAGCAAAAAATGGAACGTACCAGCGTATAGTAGTGCCAACACTTTTGTATGGGTATGAGGCATGGGTTTTGAATGTTGCAACGAAGAGGAAATTATGGGAAATGGTGTTACGTATGAGAGCAATGTGTGAATTAAATATTATGTAGAGTTCGGAGTAGAAGACTTTGTGGGGTTACAAAGATATAATGCAGAGAGATTAGGAGAAATTGTTTACGTGGTTTTGGTATCTAGAGTGGATGGTGCAGAATGGGATGACGAAGAGGGTGTACAAATCTGGGGTGGACGAAAGGAGGCGTAGGAGTCATCTTAGGAAGGGCTGGAGGAATGGGGGAAGAAAGGAGATTTAGAGACCTATGGACTTGAGCATTCAAAAGGATTGTGTGAGCATTTTAGGAGTGGAGACGAGTGATTTTCAAGGCATGATGTGGTGTTGGAGAGCGAGCAAGGTAACATTTATGAAGGGATTCAAGGAAACTGGTTAATCGGACTCGAGTCTTGGAGGTGGACGCACAGTGGACTGCACTTTTAAAAAAAGGGTTTGGAGTTTGCAATTTGGAGGGCCATATGAATCGTGATGTCAGTACATTTCTGACAAGACGGCTATTGAATGAACGATGGTGAATGTTCCTTTTTTGAGGGTCACCCTACCTCGGTGGGAGACATCGTATGAGATGCCTATATATACGATGAAAAGCTCTACATCTGAAGGAATTGGATCAACTCTCATCTTCCTCGGGTTCCAGTTTGATTATTTTCTATTCCCAGGCGCTGTGTATAACGTGCTAAGTAGAATCCTCAGAGTGATGGCTGTTTATTCGTCAAGAAAAAACATAAGTGTTTCCTGACATGGGTTTATAATCAGATAATGACCTGTAACAGGTTAAGCACCTCTGGCGTACCTCAGTTAGGCTCTCCCTGTGGGATACCATGTTAAGTATGTCTAGCGGATCACCTGAAGACAGTCTGATTTAGTTATGCAAATTCTTAAATATATTAAACAATTTAATTTATTTTACATTACGTTAATTTTACAAATATTTAGATAATGTTATTTGGTTAGTGTTGTTGCATAACAAATAAAACAGCATATAAAAATTTGCATAACAAGATTTGAAAGTTTTCGTCTGGGGGCCTATTCTTCAGGGGACGCTTGACTACCCAGTATATCTCTGGAGTATCAACAACAAACAAGACTCTCTAACCGCGGGTTCGAACCCCACCCGTGGTATGGTTTATATCTCTTGCTGTGTGTGCAGTTAGAGGAACAGTTCATATATACGTGGAGGGGCATATATCTCGGTATATATATGTTTAGAGTTTAATCCCAATACGCCCATATTTGGAATGACCCCGTGTGACAGGCTTTAAGATAGTTTAACCACGTGTTCGCAAAAGATGCCAAAACTATGTGGAGACTAAGAATGGAAATAAGAAGTGCAGGAAATTAAAGGAGTCTAGGCTGCAGGACTGACAAAAAACAGTTGGTAGCTAGGATGACCTTCAGAAACCTGAATAAGGACTCACTCAAGGCACTTTACAATGCATATGTGTGACTGAAAGCACGCACCAGCACCTTAGACTACCTACCATCCTATCCTAAAACAAAGTAGTGCTGGAGAAAATTTAGAGGTAGGCCTACTTAATATTAATGCCGCAGCTACAAGGCAAGATTACACGAGTCATAACTAATTCCCCTACAGGAACAATAGGAGACACGGTCACCATATGGAAAATTCTTTGAGGCAGAGGTTGGTTGGTTGGCATTATTCGTCAGGAAGCAACACTGGTGATGACCCATCCCGTGGCTCAGTTGGTAACGCTCTCGCCTCACACACGGAGTGTCCGTGGTTCAATCTCAGGCATGGGATTGACCCCAATGGACAGTCCTCAATGACGCAGTGAATTAGTGGGTTATTCTGGGTAGCTAACCCTCCGGAGTTAAAATCCAAATACTGTAAATCTTGACCATTTGCTGGTGTGCCCCAGCCAGGATTTACCCCACATTTAAAAATACAAAGGATCATTACTTAGTAGTGATACCCACCAGAGCATACTGAAGATTTTATTGATACAGAGTGATGGTAGTACTCGGAGGGAGAGGGGAAATTTAATCAAGAATGAAAATCTCTCGCAGCCGATAGGTTCTAAACCAACAATCATTAGAAAAATAAGAGGTTATCCCTTGCTCAAGAGCGCTCTTCACGTCCTCAGATCAAACCTGATGATCTCTCTTCTTTAGTATAAGTCCTATGCACTTAGTGTTTTCCCAGGATAATAATAATAACAGAAATAATAATACCACCAACAACAATAATAATAATCTTGCAGTGGTAGCGAACATTCCCACAAGACTACCACCTGCAGAGTGGACTTGAGTTTCAGAATCCATCCCATAAACACTTTTTTCAAGATGATCTGAGTAGTTCATCGTAGCATCAACAACACCCGTCCCTGGGAGACCATCCTTTGATAACAAGAACTGTTTCAACCTTCACCTGGCTCCCTCATCACCTTGCTCCCTCATCTCCCTGCTCCCTCATCTCCCTGCTCCCTCATCTCCCTGCTCCCTCATCTCCCTGCTCCCTCATCTCCCTGCTCCCTCATCTCCCTGCTCCCTCATCTCCCTGCTCCCTCATCTCCCTGCTCCATCACCTCCCTGCTCCATCACCTCCCTGCTCCATCACCTCCCTGCTCCATCACCTCCCTGCTCCATCACCTCCCTGCTCCATCACCTCCCTGCTCCATCACCTCCCTGCTCCATCACCTCCCTGCTCCATCACCTCCCTGCTCCATCACCTCCCTGCTCCATCACCTCCCTGCTCCATCACCTCCCTGCTCCATCACCTCCCTGCTCCATCACCTCCCTGCTCCATCACCTCCCTGCTCCATCACCTCCCTGCTCCCTCATTCCAATCACATACACTTTGTATAATGAGGAAGAACTTTAAGATCATTTAACATAAATCATGATATTTTTATGCTAATTAGATAAAAATTTGCTATGAGTATTCATTATTATTTAATTAGTATTATTATTTAATTAGTATTATTATTTAATTAGTATTATTATTTAAAAACATTATCTGTATGGATTATTCAGGATAATTCACAAAGTTAGGATATAAAAAGAGAAGCTAATATTTTTCTTGGCCTTAAGTTTGCTATAATAAAGTTCTTGATGATAATTTAATTCAAAAATAATTTTTAAAAAGGTGGAGGGGTAAGCCAGTGGAAGGCCTCGGTCAGATGACCAAAAGCTCCAACGGTGGGTCAGGAAACACCTGTCCTGTTTCCTGACAAACCTTACTTAACCTTTTATTTAACATAAATTGAGAAAAACGAATATTGAAGATTCTTTTTTTTTTCACTAAGGCACCCATTGTTTTGGAGAAAGTGCCTTGATGTCATTGAAGGGTTCTCGATTCAAGAAACTGGAGCTAATCTCCCCTTGCCTTGATTGAGACTACCTCCTGGCTCTGTATGACCATACGAGTTTAGACCCTCCCCAAAATTATAATCATAATAACAAGGAAAATAATTCACCATGTGAGGGAGAACTATAATATAGGAAAATCCTGCCTGCTCCCTGTAGGACAGTCACCCCAAGAACAATTAACATGCTAATCTCGCCCCAGTTTCAGTTATGGCATCTGAACGTTGCCGTGGAGTTAATAATTAGTCATGATCACTCGCTTCCCATCATTTTTATAACGACCTTATTTACGATATCTTTAAAAATTATGGTTATGATTACAACCATTAGGATTTAATAGACTTGTTCACCATCAGTCAGGAATATTTTAGTCACTGAAAGACAGTTCTGTGTAAATCACCTACTGTATTGAATGGACGGGGCAAAAAAAACGTGTATAACAGAACATTATGTAAAACAACAAAACTTATAAACGAAAACAAAAATATTTTAGCTTTAAATTTTATATTTTTATATTTGAAAAAAGTAATAAACTATTATTGGTTATTACAGCCTTAATAATTTTAGGATTCGAGTAACCTCAAGCTTTAATGACTAAGTTAGCCAAACCAAATTATTATTAGTATTATATTCAAGGGGAAACCCCTGAGAAAGGAAAGCAGTCAGATTTTCTCAAGGAAGGCTCAGGGTAGCTCCAATTCCATGGATCATGATCCCTTCACCAGCATCAAGTCACCCAAAGTATCCAAACATAAAACTCTGTCAAACATCTTGAATGAATAACTTATCAACGTTCATTATGTATTCTGTCTGTTTCGACTGGACATTACTAATCACCTCAGCATTAATTACATCTACCAATCCCAAGGTTGCATATTCACCATTGAATACTCTCGTAGGTCAATGAAAATTCACCTAGCTCGCACCCGAAGGACGGGGACGAGTCACCTAATACCTACAGCCTCTGTTCACCTTGTGGGAAAATAGGTACCTAGGTGATAGCCTCCTAGGAAAGGACCAAAGGATCAATAGTAAATGACTATTAACTTGATTGCCATGCTTGTATCTTGCAGACAGATCCTTCAAGGTGGTGCCATGATACTGGTAAAGGACTCTTGATCCAAGGAATTGGAACTGCCCTTCTCTTCCTCGGATGAAACCCTTTTACTCCCAGACACTGTATGATTTTTTTACGAATTTAACGCTTACACATGAATATCCCCAGATAGCACATAGTCTCACCTCGGGAGCTGTAAACTGGCACTAGGCTACGATGATAGGTGCAGCACCAGACTACGAAGATAGGTGAGCAGCACACACCTTGTCACCTAGGTAGATGGAGAGCTACTGAGCGTGTAGGGGTCGTCCTGGCCACAAGGTGAGAGGGTTGCCAGGTTCACCTGAGCTTCATAAAATCACACATCAGACAATGCACTCGTCATCAAAGACTATCACTTGAACTGTAGTCAGGCATCAGACAATGCACTAGTCATCAAAACCTATTACCTAAAATTGCTCTCGAAGCGTTTTCCAAGGCCCTCACATCGAAACTCCCCTCATTCAACCAGTTAAATGACGAAATAATACTATAATCAACTATTTGTTTTCCCAATCCGAGTGATTAACCTAAACCTGTCACCCTTGAACTCAGTCACAGCCTTAGGTTGACTTGTATATTCTACCTGACCGTAACATACGCGGTCAGACTGACCTTTCCTTCCTTGAATATTGTCTGTTTACCTTCCATTCTCTCCAGGCTCTGTATGATCCTAGGGGGTTAACGTTTTCCCTAAATGTAATAATAATCTTAAATTACAAGGGAATTGGGTAAACTATTTTCATTTTTTTTGTGTGTGTGTGTTTGTATTCTCCTTGTACTCACAGAGTTGTTTGCAGGGGTTGAGACTCATCTCCTGGCCTCTCCTATTAAATTGCAATCGCCGGTATTATTGGTTCTTGCCCTCTATCATAACTACCTTGGAAAAGTGCACTGAGATGTAAATGTTTGGTATAGTTTCATACAGGTTTTCTGCCCTTCTTTCAGTATCCATGTTGATATGTTGTCAGTCCCCCATGGCTTTTGATGTGTCCTAGTCTTTTAGTAATTTTCTCATTTCCTCCTTTGGTATGTGAATTCTATGCAATTTGTGTTGATTATCCATTTCATCCTTGCTCTTTGGCGCTATCCCTGTTTCGTCAGAGAATCCTTCCTTTAAATCTCTCTATCGTTTTTCGTTATCACTCTTCCTTCTTCATGTTTATTACTTGATCTTTCATGGTCATCCTCATTTCTATACAACTTATTTTATTTTTAAAAGTGGTGGAGTATACCTGGAGGTTGTGATATCCGGAGCATCACGTAACCTCAGCTCCCTGGAGGTTGTGGTATCCGGAGCATCACGTAACCTCAGCTCCCTGGAGGTTGTGGTATCCGGAGCATCACGTAACTCAGCTCCCTGGAGGTCGTGGTATCACGTTGTGTCCTTACGATACTCATAAGTATATTTCAAATAGAATACGTGAGTGTACACACATACACACACACCAAAATTTCCTGTGTGAGGCAATGACCTGGTTTCTCAAGGGTCGTGACCTCATCTTTGACCCCATATTGGGAGGAGAAAGTTGGCTCTTATCTCTTAAAAACTTCCCAAACCTTATTTTTAGTATATTTTCAACAGGTATTATATTATTTTTTTACTATCTGTTTCATTATCTTTAAACATCTAGACGATGGGAGATAGTTCTCAATGGGGATAGATGATGATGGGAGATAGTTCTCAGTGGGGATAGATAATGATGGGAGATAGTTCTCAGTGGGGATAGATGATGATGGGAGATAGTTCTCAATGGGGATAGATGATAGATAGTGTTCCTCTTTAGTGTAATATCCTCGGTCTTCTGCCATGTCTTTCCCATGTACGCCTGTGTACTATCCTGTACTCCCATGTGCTCACACATACCTTCGTGTACTACCATGTGCTCACACTGGAATGGATCAGGGAATACCTCACAGGGAGGCAACAACGGGTCATGGTGCGTGATGAGGTATCACAGTGGGCGCCTGTGACGAGCGGTGTACCGCAGGGATAGACTTAGAAGTGTCTCTGTTCGCAGATGATGTGAAATTAATGAGGAGAATCACATTGATGAAGACCAAGCAGGACTTCAAAGAGACCTGGACAAGCTTGATTACTGGTCTAGCAACTGGCTTCTCGAATTTAACCCCACCAAATGCAAAGTCATGAAGATCGGAGAAGGTCAAAGAAGACCGCTGACTGAGTACAGGCTAGGTGGACAAAGGCTACAAACCTCAGCAAAGGAGAAAGACCTTGGGGTGAGTATAACGCCAAGAACGTCTCCGGAAACACACATCAACCAGATAACCGCGACTGGCAAACTTAAGATTAGCGTTCCGTTACCTTAACAAGGAATCGTTCAAGACACTGTACACCGTGTACGTCAGGCCCATACTAGAGTATGCAGCACCAGTCTGGAACCCACACCTGTCAAGAAATTAGAGAAAGTGCAAAGGTTTGCGACAAGGCTAGTTCCACAACTCAGGGGACTGCCCTATGAAGAAAGGTTGAGGGAAATAGGACTAACAACACTGGAGGACAGAAGGGTTAGAGGAGACATGATAACGACATACAAAATACTGCAGGGAATCGACAAGGTAGATAGTGACAGGATGTTCCAGAGAGGGAACACAGAAACAAGGGGACACAACTGAAAGCTGAAGACTCAGATGAGTCAATGGGATGTTAGGAAGCATTTCTTCAGCCATAGAGTAGTCAGGAAGTGGAATAGTCTAGCGAACGATATAGTGGAGGCGGGAACCATACATAGTTTTAAGACAAGGTATGATAAAGCTCATGGAGCAGGGAGAGCAGAGACCCAGTAGCGGACAGCGAAGAGGGGGCCCAGGAGCTGAGTCTCGACCCCTGCAACCACAATTAGGTGAGTACATGGCAAAGCATGTGTTTCAATTTTCTGTAAGTGGTTTCTTACTTCATCGTCCAGGGTTTGTAACGATGAATGATGGTAAATTATTCAACATTTACGAAATTGGGCTGAACAAAATATAATAATAATTGGTAAATCGTGTATGTTAAACCACTTTGGTCCATTTGTATTACAAATAAGTGTTTGGCTGGTTTAATAAATAGATTGAGTGTCTTTGTTGGGTTGATGAGTTGTGTTTTGAATGAGCCGAGTGTGTGAGTTATGTATAGTGCTTTTCTTCAGTTGACTGAGTGTTTGTTGTGTTGAGTGTGTTGTGTTGAGTGTGTTTGTTGTGTTGAGTGTTTGTTGTGTTGAGTGTTTTTGTTGTGTTGAGTGTGTTTGTTGTGTTGAGTGTGTTTGTTGTGTTGAGTGTGTTTGTTGTGTTGAGTGTGTTTGTTGTGTTGAGTGTGTTTGTTGTGTTGAGTGTGTTTGTTGTGTTGAGTGTGTTTGTTGTGTTGAGTGTTTTTGTTGTGTTGAGTGTTTTTGTTGTGTTGAGTGTGTTTGTTGTGTTGAGTGTTTTTGTTGTGTTGAGTGTTTTTGTTGTGTTGAGTGTTTTTGTTGTGTTGAGTGTTTTTGTTGTGTTGAGTGTTTTTGTTGTGTTGAGTGTTTGTTGTGTTGAGTGTGTTGTGTTGAGTGTGTTTGTTGTGTTGAGTGTGTTTACAACATGGCTAAGAACATCACTGATTAAGTTGGTTAGTTAAATGCGTTTTAAAGCCACAAGGGTCATCAAAGCTGCCTTTAACCAGTCAGGAATACCGTATTATTATTATAATCATGGGGGAGCGCTAAACCCATAGGATTATACAGCGCATGGGGGGGGGATGGAAGGCATTCAGGCTCAATTCAGGGAACCGGAGCACAGATCCAATTCCCTAGATCAAGAGCCCCTCACCAGCGTCAAGGAACCTTCCTTGAGGGGACAAGAATACCTTAATCACTAAACTAGGAATTAGAATGACCTCTCAGTGTATGCACACCGAGAGATACACTTATCCGTGTATGTACACTGAAATATACACCTCTCAGTGTAATGTAACATTACTGAGAGACAGATGGTCGAGATTCAAGGCTTCTTGAAGCAATTACGAGCGTTGTGATACCCGTAGTTAGTGCTATGCAGTTACTGTTAATGATCTGGCAGTGTGTTAAGACCTGTATGTCTGCTTCAAGACCTGTCTGTCTGCTTCAAGACCTGTCTGTCTGCGTCTGTCACTTGTCTATTTGTACTTTTGTGGTCCTCTGCGGTCGTGAAGTCGTTAACCCTAATGATGCGACCACAACAAGTAAACAATGTGGTCGTGTCTACCAAAATCGCTGAAAATTGTCAGGAGTCCTGAAGCCGCGAACACAGTAAATAGGAACACCTAGGTGGAGAACACTGTGAATACGAACATTCTAGGTGAACACTTGAATACGAACACCTAGGTCGTGAACACCGTGGCATCATCAACAGTATCGCACTTTCCCTTCCTCGGTTGCTGGTTCGTGAGTGCAGGAAACACATGTCAAGGCCCCAGTGGAGAGAGATTTTTTTATGCATTTCATTCTAACTACATTGTCACCCTATTTTTTCCTATCATGGCCGGAAGCACCACCAACGAGCCTGGACTCAAGCATAACAAGCCTCGTCTTCAGCAAATTCAACATCAGCATAGCAAGGAATAACATTCCTAGCAACCGACAAGTTATTTAGTGTAGTATTCGTCAGGACAGAGCCCTGAGGTAAGGTTTGTCAGGAAACAAGTGTTTCCTGACGCGGGTCTTAGTAATGTGATGACCCACAGCTGGAGCTTTTGGTCATTTGACAGAGGCCTTCCGCTGGCCTACCCCTCCACTCCTTTAAAAATTAGTTATTACATTATATATGACAACCCTCCTTCTTCTCCGTCTCATTCTTCTTCTTGATTGGCTGGTACTCTCCCGGTCCTGGTCTTTTCCAGATGGTGACCCGGCCTTGGCTCCCTGTCGTATTATAGTATTCTCTAAAGCATACGTTTTATTCGACAATAAGGAGAGAGCAGTGTCTGGGTTGATGGTGGTAGTGGTGTTGGCGTTGATAGTAATGTTATTGATTGGTGGTCTGGTGGCTAAAGCTCTCGCTTCACACGGCGAGGGCCTGGGTTCGATTCCCAGCCAGGGTAGGAACATTGGGCGTGTTTCTTTACACCTGTTATCTATGTTCCCCATCAGTAAAATGGGTACCTGGGTGTTAGTCGACTGGTGTGAGTCGCATCCTGGGACACTGACCTAATCTGCCCGAAATGCTCAGCATAACAAGGGGCTTTCTATATAGTAGTATGTCACTGATGTCAGCTAGGCCTGTATACCTTGTACATGTACTTGTAGTAAATAAAGATATTATTATTATTATTATTATTATTATTATAGTGGTGGTGGTGTTAGTGGCCAGTACTGGGAGTAAAGGTGGGTTTCCCACAATACGGAGGGTAGAAGACAGGCAATGGGTTATCCCCCCGGATACCTGCAAGGGAACTCCTAATTCCTCCTCTCTTTCTCTCTCTCTCTCTCTCTCTCTCACACGTCATCTTTCCCAGAGTTCACCACGGTGTGAGAAAAGATATACAAGGAAGATTGGAATAAGTCATGGCCTTACTGGTTACGAAACAGTTGAACTTTAAGAAAATATCTCCCTCAGACTTTTTTAAAAAATTTCCACTATACACATCAGTGAAATTATCCCCAGGAATATCTTAAAAAAAAAAAAACAATCATCAATCTGCGACCCTCCACCAAACAACAGGAGACAAAGTGCATTACCATACGAACATATAAATTATTTAATATAATTCACAGGAAAGTCAGTTTCAAAGATAAAGAATTATTTTAAAATTAATGATCTGGCTACAATCGTAGTGAGTTCTTTATACAGGCATGAATTAACTCACAAGAAACAGGACAAGTGTTTCCTGACGCGGGTCTTAGTCATATGATGACCCACAGTTGGAGCTTTTGGTCATCTGGCCGAGGCCTTCCACTGGCTTACCCCTCCACCCTCTTTTAAAAATCATGGTTATTATAACCATTACTTACACGCAAAAGCAAGTTAGGTTAGGACCTTTACAGTATTTCAGCAAGGTATGGTTGAATTTAGACGCGCTTAAGTGGTTTTTGAGTTATTTACAATAGACAAATTATGGTATTTTTATCACAATTATTGATATATCACAGGATAAAAATTTACATAAGAATATAAGAAAGGAGGAGCACTGCAGCAGGTCTACCGGCCCATACTGGGCAGGCTCTTGTCAAACTCAAAAGTGGTTATAACTATGACCATAATTTTTAAAGGGGTGGAGTGGTAAACCAGTGGAAGGCCTCGGTCAGATGACCAAAAAGCTCCAGCTGTGGGTCATCATCTGACTAAGACCTCGCGTCAGGAAACACTTATCTGTTTCCTGACGAACCTTACCTAACCTAACCTGTCAAACCCAAACCCACTTAACAAAAATATTCGCCCAACCCATTTGTTAGTGAATTAGTATCTCCGAATTCGTGAATTCGTTTTCATTCCGGTACATAATGATGCAGTGTGACGATAGTTCCTCTGGCAAAGCTTATGTCTACACAAGCTGGTAGCAAAACCTCCCTGAGGTACCTGTAGCCTAGCAAAAGCCGGGCAGCGGTGAATTTCAAGATCCTGAACAGGAAAAAGAGTGGGCACGAGAGCAAACACTAGGACATATTAGAAAACGTTTGTTATCAACGTTTATACCAGGAAAAAGAGTGGAGACGAATACTGTCACCGACCCATAAAACTAAAACGATCAATTTCACATGAAGGCACTGGGAAGCGCCAAGAAATTCATGCCAACACCAAAACAGGAATGACACAAACCTGATGTTTGCCGACAGTTAATGGGCATTATATTCTGGACAAGTGAGGAAAAGACAATGTTTGCATTTCGTCCAGGAATGCAACAGTTTCCCCCCATGAGGTTTCTTCTCACATTGTCTGCACATCTCTGAGACACAAAGATGAGCGTCGGCTGAACCACCAGTGATAGGATGAAAAAAGAACGTGAGAAAAGGCACACTGAGAGACAAACTGGAAAAAGTGAAGGAATAAAAAAGAGTATTCTAGTGGAGCACCTTGAGAAATCAAGCCGCCATGGGATCACGAAAAATCATGCCACACACCTAACAGACAGGCAAATGTCTATCATACAAGACAAGGTAGACTGCGTATTCCAAGGCTGACAGACATCCTTGGATGAACTCCCGCACTATTTAGAAAGGATATAGGAAAGTACTGTTTTGGCAGCAGAGTTATAGATGAGTAGAATAAACTTAGGGATAGCGTCGGTGAAGCTTGGGTAACTTTAAATGCAGGTTGGACGGGTATATGAGGGGTGTGAGTTGAACCTAACATGGGTCAATAGGCCTACTGCAGTCCTCTGTTCTTATAACAGAATGTTACACATATCAGTATAGTAATGGTACTCAACTACCGACACGTATAGTTCAGATGTACAACAGTAGACTTCTTCAGTCGGATGAAGAGGTGGTGAATATGGACTCAACAACAGTGGAGAGGTAAAGATGATGGAATCAATCCATCAACTTTGAAGTAGTAGTTTGAAGTAGTCAGTCCCAAACTATCTAACCATACCACGGGTGGGGTTCGAATCCGCGGTCAGCCCAGTGGCTTACGCGACGGTCTGGAGTTTTGAGACTCTGACCGCGGGTTCGAACCCCACCCGTGGTATGGTTTGTTTGCAATCGTGTCATTACGATTTCGTGAGCCAAACTACCTCTTTAAGGTTGATGGATTCATTACATCTACCTCTTCACTGCTTGCTCTTTCTATATTTTCATGGGAGGGACGTAGATGGAAGAGGAACACTCAAGCCAGTAATAGTTGGCTAAAGGGGTTTAAAACCTGTCGACTAACACGACTGTAATCAAGGCTGTAGTGTCAACTGTATATCCTTGTAGTAGGGATTAAAGTTCTCAATATATATACACTGAGAGACACACACCTTACGGGGGTATCTAATGGTTATAATCATAACCATAATTTTTAAAGGGGTGGACCGGTAAGCCAGCAGAAGGCCTCGATCAAATGACCAAAAGCTTCAGCTGTGGGTCATCATATAACTAAGACCAGAGTCCTGTTTCCTGACAAACCTACCAAGCCTAACACCTTTACTTAAGAAGTGGTCTACCTTTCTGGAAGTTGTTCTGAAGGTCACCGCTACAGCGGCCCGGTCCATGACCAGACCTCCAAGTGGATCAGGGTCTGATCAACCAGGCTGTTACTGCTGGCACTATCTAAAGAGAACAGCACGGTAGAGGCAGCAACGTTTAATAGGCTTACTACTAAATTCAAAAACACAATCATTCATGAATTCTGCAGTTAATTCTAGGCTACAATCACTCATGGATTGAAACTTAAACGATTTGAGAGCCCATGAGTCAGTGGAGACGCTCCACACACACTCAGCAAGGTAAATATACACAAGAAAAAAAAAGGTCTGAAGTGACGGTGAGGAGGTTACGGCCACTGGAGATAAAAAAAAAATAACAAACAGGTGGCAAAGTTCCAGTGGAAGACGAGGCATAAAAAATAGAGAGAAGAAACCAATGTAATACCTCAAGGGTCACTTCTTGGGCCCATTCTCTTCTTGGCAGAGAGAAGTAATAAGTGGAGTGCCTCATGGATCACTCTTTGAACCCATACTGTTCCTGATGCATGTAAATGATCTTCCTAGAGGGAAAGACAGACACTTGTATGAAGATGTTTGTGGATGAGGCAGGACTAGCAATTAGACTGAAACCTGGAGAAGATTGTAAGAAATACCGTAGAAAACTCGAGAATGAGGGCAGGAATTAGGAGTCGAGAAAGAGTACCAAGAGGAAGCATACCAAGAAGGAGGTTAGAGGAAGAGTACCAAGAGGGAGACAAGAGGAAGAATACCAAGAGGGAGGTCAGAGGAAGCGTACCAAGAGGGAGGTTAGAGGAAGAGTACCAAGAGGGAGGTTAGAGGAAGAGTACCAAGAGGGAGGTTAGAGGAAGAGTACCAAGAGGGAGGTTAGAGGAAGAGTACCAAGAGGGAGGTTAGAGGAAGAGTACCAAGAGGGAGGTTAGAGGAAGAGTACCAAGAGGCAGGTCAGAGGAAGAGCGCCAAAAAGAGATGATCGAGGAAGAGAACATCTAAGAAGAAAACTCGTGGGATTAGAAACAGATAAAGGTTAAACATATCAAACATCGTGTGGCACATACTAACATTATGTTGACAAAATACACTAGGCTACAAATGTAATACTGCTGCTCGTAAATAAAGTCTACAAGATCCTACCTATCCCTCTTTGAAGATGTAAAATTAATGAGAGAATATATATATATATATATATATATATATATATAATATATATATATATATATACACACACACACTAATGACTTCAACCCCAGTGTAGTTATGCACACGCGCGCGCGCACACACGCACACACAAACCTCCAAGGACACAAGGATCATGGTTCTCAGGTTATTAAATTCTTCATTATTTTTGTATCGTGAGAGGAGAAGCCTGACTGACGGTGACATCACTGGGAATAATCACTAGCGGTCTCACCTCTAAACACTTCACCTTCAACAAACTGTAAACAGTAGTATAATAAGTACTGTCAACATCGACAGTCTGAAATATCCATACATGTATCCTAATATTCCAAGGTTGGGAAGAGAGCCTTCTGCTTTATTTCCTTCATCATACTAGAGTAGAAGCAGCTAATAACTGAGTCTGCTTTTCAAACCAAATATTATAATTAAGAAACGCTAAACCCGTAAGGGTCACAGCGCTAAGGGTCATACAGCACCTGGGAATGAGGTGTAATAAGGTTTGATCCGAGGAAGGTGAGAGAGGGTAGCGCCAATCTTTGCGGGTAACCTAGATACACCTCGTAAAGTCTGCTACCTGCCTCCCTCTCCCACCCTCATATAGTACTTTCATCACCCGCCCCTATACTAAGTTGCACTGGGTTGCATATGCAACCTTGAAGCAAAATCTACATTATATCATGTCTGTATCTCCATACACTCGCACGTACTTACACATAGTGCATATTGGAGTATGCAGCACCAGTATGGAACCCACACCTGGTCAAACACTAAGAAATTAGAGAGTGCAAAGGTTTGCAACAAGACTAGTCCCGGAGCTAAGGGGCATGTCCTACGAGGAGAGGTTAAGGGAAATCAACCTGACGACACTGGAGGACAGAAGGGGTAGTAGGGACATGATAACGACATAAAAAGTTACTGAGAGGAATTGACAAGGTGGATAGGGACAGGATGTTTCAGAGATGGGACACAGGTGGAAGTTGAAAACCCTGATGAGTCACAGGGATATTAGGAAGTATTTCTTCAGTCATAGAGTTGTCAGGAAG
This sequence comes from Cherax destructor, assembly GCA_009830355.1. Taxonomy (NCBI): domain Eukaryota; kingdom Metazoa; phylum Arthropoda; class Malacostraca; order Decapoda; family Parastacidae; genus Cherax; species Cherax destructor. The sequence continues at coordinate 222,689 of WNWK01000329.1, read as the reverse complement.
TGGAACAATCTGGAGAGTGATGTAGTGGAGACAGGATCCACACAAAGCTTTAAGAAGAGGTTCGGTAAAGCTCATGGAGAAGAGAGAGTGGACCTAGTAGCAACCAGCGAAGAGGCGGGGCCAGGAACTGTGAATCGACCCCTGCAACCACAAACAGGTGAGTACAGGCTTCATACATAAGATGAACCATACACCCCACAAGGCTAGAAGGGAATCTAACAAGTGGAGAGATGAGAAACGGGTCCAGGAGCTGAGACACGACCTCCGCAACCATAAACAGATGAGTATACACACACACGAGGGGGAGGGGTAATTTGGTTTACAGCCTATCGACTACACGAGGGTTATTATTTAGGCTTCCTGTAACGGGACTAAATACAGACACCCCTAACACTGATATCTATCGTAATAGACAAAGGAATGGAGGGATAATAATATCAATCATAATAGAATGGGTGAAGGGTTGATAGTATCATGATAGAAGGGATGGGGGTTGACAATATCTATCATAACAGACAGAAAGAATGGGGTGGGGGTCCCGGAAGTCGAGGTGAAGAAGCCTCGTAGGATATCGAGTACATTTATTGAGGCAATTATACGATTAACGTTTATGGAAGGGAGCGCTAAGCCCGTAGGGATCATACAGGCCCTTGGGAATAAGAGGAAATGAGGTTTGATCCAAGGGAAGGGTAGCTCCACTTCCGTGGATCGAGAGACCTTCACCAGCATCAGTACACCTCCTCCCCTGAAGATACTTATTCTGCATGCCACTGCATTATTATTATTGGAAAGCGTCAAACCTGTAGGGGTCATGAAGCGCCTGGAAAATGGAAGGCAATCAGGTTTGATCCAAGGAAAGGGAAGATAACTCCATTTCCTTTGAATAAGAGCCGTTTACCAGCCTCGATGAACCTCCCAGGAAAACCTCAGCGCTTTGCTGCAGCCATTCTTTGGTATGGAAGGAAAAAAAGGTCAATTGGTTATTTTTAAATATTCTTTTAACAACAAAACAAATGTGATAGAAGCTTTAATTAACTCTCATATGTAAGCAACAATTTCACCTCCCCACTTAGTGTTTCCAATCTTTCTTTTGTACATACTTCTGGATTCTACATTAATACTCTTTAATTTTGAATTCCACACAAGATATATACACCGCGAGGTGTATGACTCAAAGTACACACACACTTGAAACATTTCTTTAATCCTTATTTTGGGGACTGAAGCATTCATGACTGGTTTTTGCATGAGGGTCATTAAGGCTGCGTCCCCCCACTAAAACTATTGATCCCTAAAATGGGAATTAGGCTGTGAATATATGCCGAGATGTCTAGCCCACGAAGTATATACACTGCCGTTTTCAAATACATCGAGAGAAATACACCCTGAAAATGTGTATGATGTAAGTGGTTGGTTAATGGGGTTTTTAAAACCCCTATCGACTAAACAAGGGACACTAATTCTACATGTCGCCTTTTCACCACCACACAAGAATGCTTTAATCCTACAATAAAGGAAACCTTCAGCATATAGTATACGCTGATAGAAATACACCTCTCGGTATACATCATGAGTTGATGTAGTTGATTTTGGGGAATCTCCTACGGTAGATACTGACTGATGCGCTGAATTTTGGGGCCAAGTCAGGACGCTATGTTGAATATTGGCTGGATGCTGTATTGAGCTGATTTTTTTTTTTTTTCACTGGGAAGATTATTGCTGACTATCAGACTTCTAAGAGGAAAAAAATACAGATTAGATATAGATACATGAATGGATATTAACAGTATTTAATGAAAAAAAATAGAAGTTTAATTTTTAAATTTAAACCTAGTCTTCTTGAAATTAATTACAAGTGTAAAAATAAAAAAATATATACGATAAGAATTATAGTCGTAAACGAATATTTGTCAAAATTATTTGCTCAAGGGTACAGATGAATTTATTCAGTTTTTAAATTACACTTTATAGTCATTTCGATAATTTCAACAGTTTTGCATAATGAAAAATTCCACACTTAGTTCTTCAAACAGGATTTATGGTTATTACGATCCAAAGATTAGTTTAGTATGTTATGTAGAGGCCAAGCAGTCCAGGTTAGCAAGGTTGACACTACTGCCAAAGCTACCATCCATATATATAGAAGCAATACCATTAAAAATAGTAGCGAATTCCATCATAGTGTGGCAAGGTAAAGAATAGGCACAAATACATTTATTAACTAAAAGCCAGTTAGTCTTGACAGCCTCATTCATGTCCCTAATGATAAAGTCACAAGCTGCTTTGCATTATGGTCAGGCACATCAAATGTGTTATTTCTTGCAAGGATTTTATTGACTTGATTGAACTAAGCATTCATTCAAACTGTTTCTGACACTTAACGATGGCTTCAAGAGTCTGTGTTAGCAAACATTTGGTTAATACACAGATAAGGTCCTTCTGTTTTGAATTTAGCGATAGGTTATTATGTAAATTCTTCGGTATTAAGTGGGCTGTGCAATTAATCTAACCTAAATTTTATAATTAAATTCTAGGTTAGGTTGGATTGCACTTTTTTTTTCCCCCACAGAGACCAAAAATATAAACTATTTCAATTGCACATTTCACTCAGTGTTGGAGAATTTACATAATAAAAGCACACGGACCTCACCTAAATATTTACTAAACATTTAAATGGAGTCCCAAGAAGTCACTCTCAACCTGTCACTACCTGGACGATATTTACTGCCCCGACCGTCATGATCTGGTGTCAAGCCAACGATAACTGCTACAACAAAGAATACTTACTATAGCGAATTACTCGATAAAAAAAAATACCCACTACAACAACTGGGCACTGGGTGGATGATACTTGCAGCAGTGACTGACACAGCGGAGACTACTTACTGCAGCGGCCGTCATAGTGCTTGATGAGACCAGTATAGTAGCAGGTGGCAGCTTGAAGTCTGCAGTGGTTCTGGTAGGTGGCACCGTCACTGCCACATACTGGGACGTAGGTGTCGTCGCAGACCTTACCACACATCCCGGTTGTTGTCGTATCTGTCGCAGGTGAAGACAACCCAGCAGTTTGTGAATAAAGGGTTTACAAAACCGACATGTTGATAAATGAGACTTGTGCAAAAATTGGGTATCTATTCTGGAAACGTTTGCACAAGTGACTCATTTATCAAGCCAGCAGTTACCAAGGGTGTCTCACAGTTACCACGGGTGTCTCACAGTTACCAAGGGTGTCTCACAGTTACCACGGGTGTCTCACAGAATTACCATCATCACTGCCACATTCGTCTTCACTACAACTACATATTTTCTTCGTCGTGATGATCTCACTCGTAGCTGTTATCATCAGCCTATGCCAGTCCAATTATGGCTGAAGACTTGTTATTTTTATTGTAAGGGGGTGTTTTATTCGTTAGGAAACAGAACAAGTGTCACCTGACAAGGAGACTTAACCACTTGTCCCCTGACAAGTGGTTAAGTATCCGCCAGTGTCTAACAGTGTTTTAAGATATAGAAAAAATATAACCTAAATTTTAAAGGGGTGGAGGGGTAAGCCAGTGGAAGGCCTCGGTCAGATGACCAAAAGCTCCAGCTGTGGGTCATCAAATGACTAAAACCCGCATCTGGCTACAACTGCCATGTTTCCTGACGAATCTTACCTAATTTAAGATATAAAGAAAAGACTCACCTGACACACGAGGCTTCTGTGCACCTATCACTGAAGACTCGCCCAAGAAATAAAGTCTTAGTGCACCAGCAACTGGATTCCAACTAGATGACTTACCATTTGAGCCACTGGAGACCTACTTATATTACTAGTTAATGTTAGGGTTGAAGGCCATCGATTATTCTTAAATCAATACAGATCGAATTTACTTTGGGTACTTTTATTGAGATAACTGTAGACTTACTGCAGACGCCGCTGGTAAGTCTCCTTATAGAGCTGTTTTTACAACGTGCCACAGCCAAGAAGCAGTCGTTCTGGTATGTGACACTGTTAGTGCCACACACTGGTTCTCTGTCTTGGTAACACGCGATGCTGCAGTCTGTGGCTAGAAGACAAAGAAGGAAAATATTCTTACAATTGCTCGTGATTTTTTATGATCGTCATGAAAAAGAGCAAAGTGCTTATTCATTTAACTATTATAAATATTTTTGGGAAAGCTAGGATCAGTAAGGACAAAATGTGGGGTAGAATGCCCAAACATTTTGAGAAGAGTTTAAGATTAGTCAAATGTAAGTCGGGTTATGATATTAAGTGACCTATGGATTTCATAAAGTTAATGGGCCCATCTCGAGTTCATAGTTTATAATGAATTCATATAGTGTGGTTTTACGTGTTAGTCTGTGTCTAAAAGAGTGTGTGAACCTATGCATGTGTGTTCGCACTTTTATGAAGTATGCTTAAGTTGATGTTGATTGCTTCTGGTCAAGATCTGGGTCAACGCCGCACTCCCTTAATGTGAGAATTTGATCTTGGATGCCTTTGAGCTCTGCGAAACCAAACGTCAGTTAAATTTATATCAGTGATGGTCGTTTGTGTTAAGAGTCAACTTTATATGTAAACCTTACCTGGAATCACTTTCGCCTACGTTATGAGGTGAACTGTTGACATCCAGGCAATTGTTTGTTGTAGGGTGTTGTGACTGGTGAAGCTCAGATGGCACATTTAGTTTCAGTCCTCGGTGTTAAGATGGATTTATTTACAAAGCTCGGTTACAGATTAGTTGAGTAGTCATTGGTGTTACTGACAATACTACACAAGTGTACCCTCCCCTTCTCCCCGGTAATTTTAGACATTGAATTCAGGACTAATCTAAGTCCTATTCGTTTTACATAAACGTACAAGAATAGACGAGCATCACAATAAGCCTACTTGCCCATACTAAGTTGGTCTTAGCAAAATACTAACCAGATGGACTGATTAATAACGTCAATATTGATTACTTACCTTTGTGCATCTGATTTTTGTTAGTGACACTAAGGGTTCTTTTTGCAGGGAAGCGGGACTTGAATCCCTTAGCAAAGGAATCATCTTTTTAATATATAACACCTTCATTCCATATAGTTTTTCCCTATATTTAAGGAATCTTCTTTTAATGAGCAATGCTGTGTCCGGTTGCATAAGCTCCTTCCGCTTTCTGTAGCAATGATATCTAAAACTTATCAGAATGCCTTGTTCGATCCTTCTTGCAGTCTACCTGGAGAGAATTCCAGGGGTCAACGCCCCCGCGGCCCGGTCTGTGACCAGGCCTCCTGTTGGATCAGAGCCTGATCAACCAGGCTGTTACTGCTGGCCGCACGCAGTCCAACGTACGAACCACAGCCTGGCTGGTCAGGTACCGACTTGAGGTGCCTGTCCAGTGCCTGCTTGAAGACAGCCAGGGGTTTGTTGGTAATCCCCCTGATGTATGCTGGGAGGCAGTTGAACAATCTTGGGCCCCTGACACTTATTGTGTTGTCCCTCAACGTGCTAGTGGCACCCCTGCTCTTCATTGGGGGGATGTTACATCGCCTGCCGAGTCTTTTGCTTTCGTAGGGAGTGATTTTTGTGTGCAAGTTTGGTACTAATCCCTCGAGAATTTTCCACGTGTATATAATAATGTATCTCTCCCGCCTGCGTTCTAGAGAGTACAGGTTTAGGAACTTCAAGCGTTCCCAGTGTCTTGGTAATTTTCACAGTAAGAACAAATGGGGTGCTAGAGTGCTGCAGTAGGCACTGATTATCATCTAATAGAGTTTCATATTTTTCATACTGTTCAATGTGGCTTATTCTTATAAGTAAAATATATCAGTACATGGACAAGCCTTAATAAATTATTATTATAATTATTGCTAGTGTAAGTGTTATTACTGTTGTTAATACTTTTAGTAATAGCATTAGTATTATACCGGGTCTTTCTTGGGACACCCTAAACCCCATGCACAAATCCCCAGCACCAACACTCACTGCAGAACCCATCACTTCTCTTGACCAAGGTAGGGTTGTTGGTTCTGCACCTGGTCAGGTTCAACTTGCAGTCTGAGCCATAAACGACTCCGTCTGAGCCACACACTGGCCGGAAACCTGGAGTACAGGTGTCGGGGCAGGAAATTGCGGAAACGATGATGGCTGGTTGACCCAAGGTGGGCAGGAAAGGTTTTGAGGCTGAGACGATGGCGGGCACGCTTGACAACACCGCTGCGTAGACACAAATATGAAGTTTTTTGGGGCACTATTTGGGAGGAAGACCCGTCTTTGTACCGTCACCATTTAGGAAAGAGTTATTTCCATGTTGATACTAACACAGATTCTGTTACCATTTAGGATATAGTATATGCTGTTTTAGGATATTTGCGTTAAGATGAATGTTTTGGGACAGTTTGGGAGGAAGGAATTTCTTAAGTTTCCCCACTAAACATATATTATTTTTGAGGTTGTATTTTAATTTCTTTTTGCTATGATGAGGACGGGGGTATTTTTTCATAAGAAAAGATTTTTTTTTAGGCCTTGGTCGTGTGTGAATAACTGCTGTATATGTGAAGAGAGAACTGTCAGTAACTCGGAGATATATATAATTCTGCAGCTAATACTTAAAAAATTATACATTTAACAGTTGGGCATATCTCTAATAGCGTCAAATGGAATCCTAGAGAGAGAAAATAAATTACAAGATGGGACTACAGGGAAGAGTTTGTGTATATAACTGGAGATATAGTTAAAAAAAATTTTATCAAGCTTTTTTCTTTGTCAGAAAGCGGAAAAATATCTCCTAACATGTGTTTATCAAATGATTAACCACTTAGAGGGTTAAGCCATGGCTGGAATACCAGCACTAGGCTGTACACTTCTTTTATAAAAATGGAAATGATCACCACCTAATAACCATGTACTGTACTTAGTGGAAATGTAGAAATTAAAAAAAATCAAGAATCGACTGAAGCTTCGCATCCCCTTCCCCCCCAAAAAAAAAATATATATATAGTATATATATAAATATTTGTTATACAAATTTTTAATATGCAAACTATCAAGGGAGGTTCCTGGTAAGGGGCTCTTGATCTAAGGAATTGGATCTGAGCTCCAGTTCCCTAATTAAGCCTGAATACCTTCCACATCCCCCCACAGGCGCTGTATAATCCTACGGGTTTAGCACTTCCCCTTGATTATAATAATAACTGATATGCAAATTTTTATTACAACTAAACAAACCTAGGAACCTCATTTAACCTCTGTTATTTAAATAATCTAAAATAGCTTGATTTTTTTTAAGACTGATTAATTGTAATATATCATCATGTCATATTTTTTAAAGAGGTGGAGGAGTAAGCCAGTGGAAGGCCTCGGTCAGATGACCAAAAGCTCCAGCTGTGGGTCATCATATAACTAAGACCAGCGTTAAGAAACACTTGTCCTGTTTCCTGACAAATCAACCTAACCTAATTTTAACTAATTTTTCCCCTTTTTGCAGTGACTATCTTGGGGTTCTGGCGAGATGAGGTTTGTCTACTCACCACAGATTCCTTCACTTCGCTGGCCAATAGTGGAGTCGACGCAGCTAGCAATGGAAAGTTCACACTTGTTGTCGTAAGTTACCCCGTTGGTCCCACACACTGGCTGGTAAGTCTCCCCGCAGTCTTTCTGGCAATTCTTGTCGCGTTCTGGTGAAGGAAAGTTAGAGGTTACCTTTCGGATAAGTTATATACTACTATATTTTTCAACAATTTCAGCACGTCGGCCGTCTCCCACCGAGGCAGGGTGGCCCCAAAAAAATAAACTTTCACCATCATTCAACTCTCACCATCATTCACACAATCACTGTCTTTGCAGAGGCCCCCAGATACGACAGTTCAGATGTCACTCCAAACAGTCAATATCCCAACCCCCTCCTTTAAAGTGTAGGTATTGTACTTCCCCTTCAGGACTCAAATCGGACTAACCGGTTTTCCTGACTCCCTTCACAAAATATTGCCCTGCTCACACTCCAACAGCTCGTCAAGTCCTTAAAACCATTCGTCCCCATTAACTCCTATCTAACACGCTCATACATGCCTGCTGTATGTCCAGGCTCAGAAAAGCACAAATGAGCTTGTCATAATGTAATAATAATAATATTAATAATTTTATTTTAACATGATACATGTTTGTACAAAGGAATATAACAATTGGGTGTACATGCCAAAAGCCACTTTATATAATAATAATACTTTATTGAGACATGATACAAAGATATATGGTAGACAAGATACATAGGTAATTAATGAGATGTACATGCCAAAAGCCCCTAATATGCTGTGCATTGAGGGCAAACTTAAGACTAAAGATTAATAAGGCAATAACAGTGCAATAATTGTATATATTGTCATTAGATGAGTTACAATGAATACAAGAAAATTTAATATTGTATTACTTCATGCTATATGGCTTTAATAAGTTTGGTAGAGAAGAATTACAGTTTTGATTATTAACCTGAGGTGGACACAATGGAATTAACATTTGAGAGAATTACAGATATTGAGAGTAAGTATATATTGATTATAATGTTTTAACTAAGTTCATTATATTGAGCAAATGAACGGATACTTTTTACATATTTATTTATGATGGGCTAGGATAGGTTAAGGAGATAAGGTGTTTTCTAACTGTAGTGGCTAATACTAGCATCAGGAGAATTTTTCCCCATTACCACTGATAAACAAAATACTCCTACCTATTGTAACCTTTCATCTCTGGTACCTCACTTACCACAAGCACCTTCTGCAACTAGTGAGAAGCCTGGTCCTCCTGCTCTGCGGTCCTTGCAGCTCTCCACCTCCAGGATACACTTGTTGTTATAGGTCCTGCCATTACTGGCACAGACTGGCATGTATATCTTAGTGCAGTCTTCGCGACACCGAGTTGATCCACTTGATGCTGATGGCACAGAGGCAACTAATGAGTAAAGTTATGTTTTGTTTACCAAATTTTGATACTGACACCGCTATCCTATTGTATATGATAGCTACATTTTGGGAACACTCGCAATGTGCAGCCTTTCTGTTCTTTGAGTTACATTGTGTGAATACCAGTAGTGTGCCCCTAATGTATTCTATATGAGTTTATAATGCAGTAACAATCGTAGAATACAATTATACAGTTTTGTATAATAGTTACATGATGGTTATATCTGCAGTGTGTGGTTAATATCTTCTTTGAGTTATATGGTAGGAGAACCTAGCTATGTTTCCCTGTCATACTCCATCACAGAGGATGGGTTTCACACAGGAAGCAATTAAGTCTGTCAGCTCAGTAGCTATGGGATTAAAAATTATTAGGAGGGACCAAGATCGAAATAAATCATACTCTTTGCTGAGATACCCTAGAATTTCTTCTACTGCTTATTACCACCGTATGTCTATACAGGTTGGTTACTTGGGTTTAACACCTGTCAACTACACGAAGGTTATTTGAGGCCTGGTCACAGACCGGGCCGCGGGGGCGTTGACCCCCGGAACTCCAGGTAAACACATTCACCACTAGTCGAGAATATTTTAATCCCTTAATCTTCTGGTGAGATAAGGTTGTCTACTCACCACAGATTCCTTCACTTCGCTGGCCAATAGTGGAGTCGACGCAGCTAGCAATGGAAAGTTCACACTTGTTGTCGTAAGTTACCCCGTTGGTCCCACACACAGGTTGGTAAGTCTCCCCGCAGTCTTTCTGGCAATTCTTGTCGCGTTCTGATGAAGGAAAAATTGTGCAGTTACCCCTCAAAGAAATAATTGTTGCAAAAAATTGTGCAGTTACCCCTCAAAGAAATATTAATTGTTGCAATGATGTCTGCACGCTTCTGATAAGACAGTAATTGAATGAATAATGTTATAACAATAGATTTAAAAGGTTTTTAACATTATTCATTACCATTGCAAGAGTAACAGCCTGGAAGTCTTAACACTAATTCATGTGTACCTGGTAGCTGATTTAAGGTTCGTTCCTAAAGATGCTTTTTGAATTATATGGAAAAACTCAGTCATATTATATTTAATAACAAACTAAACGTTCGTTGTAGGAAAAAATGGATACTCTTTTCTTTTATTTACACTTGAAAATGAGATATTAGTTCACGTAAACAACCTGACAGAATGTTACTAGGATCCAGATCTGTATAAGATTTCTTTTGAAAGGTAAAGTAGTATAATTAAATTTATTTGAGTTCGCAAAATGGTACGAATTGTCAGTACTGCTTGCCATAGATGACAAGAGCATGAAAAAAAAGGTCTGCTTTTATTTTGGGTAATGTGGAAAAGCCTAAATATCACATCCTGTGATGTAATATTAATTTTTTTAACCAGTGGAGCTGTAGATCAACGAAAGATTCTGATAAATGACTAAAAACACAACTAAGCTGGCCATCGTATGACAACTAAGCTGGCCATCGTATGACACAACTAAGCTGGTCATCGTATGACACAACTAAGCTGGTCATCGTATGACAACTAAGCTGGTCATCGTATGACACAACTAAGCTGGCCATCGTATGACACAACTAAGCTGGTCATCGTATGACACAACTAAGCTGGCCATCGTATGACAACTAAGCTGGTCATCGTATGACAACTAAGCTGGTCATCGTATGACACAACTAAGCTGGCCATCGTATGACACAACTAAGCTGGTCATCGTATGACACAACTAAGCTGGTCATCGTATGACACAACTAAGCTGGTCATCGTATGACACAACTAAGCTGGTCATCGTATGACACAACTAAGCTGGCCATCGTATGACACAACTAAGCTGGTCATCGTATGACACAACTAAGCTGGCCATCGTATGACAACTAAGCTGGTCATCGTATGACAACTAAGCTGGTCATCGTATGACACAACTAAGCTGGTCATCGTATGACACAACTAAGCTGGTCATCGTATGACACAACTAAGCTGGTCATCGTATGACACAACTAAGCTGGTCATCGTATGACACAACTAAGCTGGTCATCGTATGACACAACTAAGCTGGTCATCGTATGACACAACTAAGCTGGTCATCGTATGACACAACTAAGCTGGCCATCGTATGACAACTAAGCTGGTCATCGTATGACACAACTAAGCTGGTCATCGTATGACACAACTAAGCTGGTCATCGTATGACACAACTAAGCTGGTCATCGTATGACACAACTAAGCTGGTCATCGTATGACACAACTAAGCTGGTCATCGTATGACACAACTAAGCTGGTCATCGTATGACACAACTAAGCTGGTCATCGTATGACACAACTAAGCTGGTCATCGTATGACACAACTAAGCTGGTCATCGTATGACACAACTAAGCTGGTCATCGTATGACACAACTAAGCTGGTCATCGTATGACAACTAAGCTGGTCATCGTATGACACAACTAAGCTGGTCATCGTATGACACAACTAAGCTGGTCATCGTATGACACAACTAAGCTGGCCATCGTATGACACAACTAAGCTGGTCATCGTATGACACAACTAAGCTGGCCATCGTATGACAACTAAGCTGGTCATCGTATGACACAACTAAGCTGGTCATCGTATGACACAACTAAGCTGGTCATCGTATGACAACTAAGCTGGTCATCGTATGACACAACTAAGCTGGTCATCGTATGACACAACTAAGCTGGTCATCGTATGACACAACTAAGCTGGCCATCGTATGACACAACTAAGCTGGTCATCGTATGACACAACTAAGCTGGCCATCGTATGACACAACTAAGCTGGTCATCGTATGACACAACTAAGCTGGCCATCGTATGACAACTAAGCTGGTCATCGTATGACACAACTAAGCTGGTCATCGTATGACACAACTAAGCTGGTCATCGTATGACACAACTAAGCTGGTCATCGTATGACACAACTAAGCTGGTCATCGTATGACACAACTAAGCTGGTCATCGTATGACACAACTAAGCTGGTCATCGTATGACACAACTAAGCTGGTCATCGTATGACACAACTAAGCTGGTCATCGTATGACACAACTAAGCTGGTCATCGTATGACACAACTAAGCTGGTCATCGTATGACACAACTAAGCTGGTCATCGTATGACACAACTAAGCTGGTCATCGTATGACACAACTAAGCTGGTCATCGTATGACACAACTAAGCTGGTCATCGTATGACACAACTAAGCTGGTCATCGTATGACACAACTAAGCTGGTCATCGTATGACACAACTAAGCTGGTCATCGTATGACACAACTAAGCTGGTCATCGTATGACACAACTAAGCTGGCCATCGTATGACACAACTAAGCTGGCCATCGTATGACACAACTAAGCTGGCCATCGTATGACACAACTAAGCTGGCCATCGTATGACACAACTAAGCTGGTCATCGTATGACACAACTAAGCTGGTCATCGTATGACACAACTAAGCTGGTCATCGTATGACACAACTAAGCTGGTCATCGTATGACACAACTAAGCTGGTCATCGTATGACACAACTAAGCTGGTCATCGTATGACACAACTAAGCTGGCCATCGTATGACACAACTAAGCTGGCCATCGTATGACACAACTAAGCTGGCCATCGTATGACACAACTAAGCTGGTCATCGTATGACAACTAAGCTGGTCATCGTATGACACAACTAAGCTGGTCATCGTATGACACAACTAAGCTGGTCATCGTATGACAACTAAGCTGGTCATCGTATGACACAACTAAGCTGGTCATCGTATGACACAACTAAGCTGGTCATCGTATGACACAACTAAGCTGGTCATCGTATGACACAACTAAGCTGGTCATCGTATGACAACTAAGCTGGTCATCGTATGACAACTAAGCTGGTCATCGTATGACAACTAAGCTGGTCATCGTATGACAACTAAGCTGGTCATCGTATGACAACTAAGCTGGTCATCGTATGACACAACTAAGCTGGTCATCGTATGACACAACTAAGCTGGTCATCGTATGACAACTAAGCTGGTCATCGTATGACAACTAAGCTGGTCATCGTATGACTAATACCCTCCTGATGAGTTCCGAAACTTTTATACTCCCTTAACCACTGATAAACAAAATACTCCTACCCATTGTAACCTTTCATCTCTGGTACCTCACTTACCACAAGCACCTTCTGCAACTAGTGAGAAGCCTGGTCCTCCTGCTCTGCGGTCCTTGCAGCTCTCCACCTCCAGGATACACTTGTTGTTATAGGTCCTGCCATTACTGGCACAGACTGGCATGTATATCTTGGTACATTCTTCACGACACCGAGTTGATCCACTTGATGTTGATGGCTCAGGGTTAACTGATAACAAAAGTTTGGCTTATTTTTAATTATTCTGACACTTCTGTCGTATTCGAGGTCAGTTACATCCTGGGAACACTCGTAATGTACAAGTATATTTAAGTACAGGTACACTTAAAGTTAAGTTAGATTATATTGATCTTTATTTTTTTTTTCAACAAGTCGGCCGTCTCCCACCGAGGCAGGGTGACCCAAAAAGAAAGAAAATCCCCAAAAAGAAAATACTTTCATCATCATTCAACACTTTCACCACACTCATACATAATCACTGTCTTTGCAGAGGCGCTCAGATACGACAGCTGAGAATAGTCCCTCCCAGCTGTCACTATCTCAGACCCCTCCTTTAAAGTGCAGGCATTGTACTTCCCATTTCCAGGACTCAAGTCCAACTAAATCAATTAACTGGTTTCCCTGAATCCCTTCACAAAATGTTACCCTGCTCACACTCCAACAGATCTTTATTTTTTATGGTTATTAAAAAAATTATATGTTTCAGTTATATAGCTCACTTAATATTGAAGAATTTACATAATGCATATCGCCAGTAGTTAAACTCAATATTAAATAACAAAAAAGGCACAATACCGTGACTGGAACAATACACAAATAACCCACATATAGAAGAGAGGAGCTTACCACGACGTTTCGGTCCGACTTGCACCATTAACAAAGTCAGTGACTGTAAATGGTCCAAGTCAGACCGAAACGTCGTCGCAAGCTCCTCTCTCCTACATGCGGATTATTTGTGTAAAATCAATATTAACCGAGCTTCAAGTCTTAATATACTGAAGCTCCACACAGCTAAATTATGCCACAATAAACGCCTGGCTTTGTGTTCATACAATGGATATGTGTCACTGTACCTGGAATTCTAACAGCTTGGATAATATCCCGGAGTGTATCCAGTCTTTCCGAAACAGATCCTGGGGAAGGACCATGTTATAGTGACCTTCACCTAGTATGTTAGACTTCAAAAGTTTACATTATAGTCATAAAGCAACACTTCACCAAGAATTATAGACACTAACTTCGTAAATACTTCAGTCCCTGAGACTAATTATTAGAGAAAGCTGTTAGTGTGTACTGTGTATATATATATGCAGTGTGATACACACGCCTTAGTGAATATACGATGACACACACTGGGAGATACATACCTCGGTGTATATACACTGGGAGATACATACCTCGGTGTATATACACTGGGAGATACATACCTCGGTGTATATACACTGGGAGATACATACCTCGGTGTATATACACTGGGAGATACATACCTCGGTGTATATACACTGGGAGATACATACCTCGGTGTATATACACTGGGAGATACATACCTCGGTGTATATACACTGGGAGATACATACCTCGGTGTATATACACTGGGAGATACATACCTCGGTGTATATACACTGGGAGATACATACCTCGGTGTATATACACTGGGAGATACATACCTCGGTGTATATACACTGGGAGATACATACCTCGGTGTATATACACTGGGAGATACATACCTCGGTGTATATACACTGGGAGATACATACCTCGGTGTATATACACTGGGAGATACATACCTCGGTGTATATACACTGGGAGATACATACCTCGGTGTATATACACTGGGAGATACATACCTCGGTGTATATACACTGGGAGATACATACCTCGGTGTATATACACTGGGAGATACATACCTCGGTGTATATACACTGGGAGATACATACCTCGGTGTATATACACTGGGAGATACATACCTCGGTGTATATACACTGGGAGATACATACCTCGGTGTATATACACTGGGAGATACATACCTCGGTGTATATACACTGGGAGATACATACCTCGGTGTATATACACTGGGAGATACATACCTCGGTGTATATACACTGGGAGATACATACCTCGGTGTATATACACTGGGAGATACATACCTCGGTGTATATACACTGGGAGATACATACCTCGGTGTATATACACTGGGAGATACATACCTCGGTGTATATACACTGGGAGATACATACCTCGGTGTATATACACTGGGAGATACATACCTCGGTGTATATACACTGGGAGATACATACCTCGGTGTATATACACTGGGAGATACATACCTCGGTGTATATACACTGGGAGATACATACCTCGGTGTATATACACTGGGAGATACATACCTCGGTGTATATACACTGGGAGATACATACCTCGGTGTATATACACTGGGAGATACATACCTCGGTGTATATACACTGGGAGATACATACCTCGGTGTATATACACTGGGAGATACATACCTCGGTGTATATACACTGGGAGATACATACCTCGGTGTATATACACTGGGAGATACATACCTCGGTGTATATACACTGGGAGATACATACCTCGGTGTATATACACTGGGAGATACATACCTCGGTGTATATACACTGGGAGATACCTCTCGGAGTATATATACAATAATGTATATACCTACCGAAACAAGCAGTAGTTGTTTCACATTCATTAGGCGGTGTATGACCCCTATGGGTTTAGTGTCTCATCAATAATAAATAATTAGGTATGAACCAAGGAAGAGGAGAGTGGCTCCAATTCATTGGATGTAGAGTCTTTAACCTGTTTTAAAGGAACCTTCCTTGAAGGCAGATTATACATTGAAATTTTGTTTCTGAAGTGTACTTGACAGTGTTTGTTATTCACTTAAAACACAACTGTGATAGCACATTACATTACCCAGTGTAATCCCGATATAGTATTCTTTTATTATACAAATACAACTGAATATATTATTATAATTATTAGGTCATAGTTGCAGCCGAATAATTCCTCTTGTCGAGAGGTCCTAACCTCAACATCTAACATATTCTAGTAATAGTATTAGTAGTAGCAGGAGGTACATAGACAAGTGCTGGGGAATACCAATTGTACCACAGGATGTACACATATAAAGGTGTAAGAGATTAAAAATCGTTAATATTCAACTCTCTCGTTGTATGTATATGGTATACGGACATCACACTACCACTGCTCTGAGCATCGGTGACGAATTTTTCCTGTTATGTCCCCAGGACCCTTGGCTTCATTATTCACAACCCGCAGGGTAAGCTCCCGTTTCCTCTTTGCGGATTTCTAGGCGAGAGGAAAGCCGGTTGCTGACTCGCATGGGAGGGTGTGGGCATCTGGCTCTTGTCGGGGTTTAGACAAGGGAATCCACCTGATTTAATCGGGAACAATTGTTCCAGCTTCCGTTACCGGAGCAAATTTGTTTCCTTCCAATTACCGCTCACATTCTGCGAAAACTGCCAGGAACCAGAGCTTTGGTGGCTGTATAAACCCCAGGAACAACAATTATAGGGCTACCTTTATAAAGTCTCCTTGACAGGGGTGCCTGAATGCTGGCGAAGGACTATTGATCACTGAAATTCGAGCTATTATTC
The DNA here is from genome assembly GCA_009830355.1 of Cherax destructor. Classification (NCBI taxonomy): domain Eukaryota; kingdom Metazoa; phylum Arthropoda; class Malacostraca; order Decapoda; family Parastacidae; genus Cherax; species Cherax destructor. Next base: position 205,973 of record WNWK01000329.1, on the reverse strand, counting down.
CCTTCGCATACATCAAACCCAATTAACTCCCATTCCCCAAACACCGTTTGACCCTTACGAGTGTAGCATTTCCATGGATATAATAATTATAATAATACAATGTTAAGAATTAGTGAAAATTATCAACGTTGTGTAGTAAAAATAAATTCACATTTATAAATATAACAACAGTAGTGACAAAATCATTTCCTTATAATAAAATCTTAATAAATATTTATATAGTATTACCAGGTTTTTAACTTATGATCACATACCGGGGCTCCGCTGTGGCTTAGCCACAGCTAGAGTGACCATCACCAAGCAGGTCAGGGGCGTCGCTAACTGCACCATTATCAGTGTCTGTCTCTCCCAATTCCTGTGGGAGGAAAAGGCTCGTTTTTAATATAATAATAATAATACTCTATGGGGAAGTAGAAAAGAATCCTTCCTCTGTAAGTCATGCGTGTCGTAAGAGGCTACTAAAATGCCGGGAGCAAGGGGCTAGTAACCCCTTCTGTATGAATTACTAAATTAAGAAGAAAAACGAAAGTTACCCTGCCTCGGTGGGATACGGCTGGTTCGTTGAAATAATAATAATAATAATTATATTATTATTATAATACAGTGCTAACAATTAGTGAAATTTGTCACAAATTTATAAATTTTACAGAAATCTAGTATGTATAATAACCCAAGCTCGTTTCACTTACAATCTAGAGGACCTGGAATGGTACCCTGGACGAGGTGGGAGAGAACCTGGGATGGTACCCTGGATGAGGTGAGAGAACCTGGGATGGTACCCTGGATGAGGTGAGAGAACCTGGGATGGTACCCTGGACGAGGTGAGAGAACCTGGGATGGAACCCTGGACGAGGTGAGAACCTGGGATGGAACCCTGGACGAGGTGAGAACCTGGGATGGAACCCTGGACGAGGTGAGAGAGAACCTGGGATGGAACCCTAGACGAGGTGAGAGAGAACCTGGGATGGAACCCTAGACGAGGTGAGAGAACCTGGGATGGAACCCTAGACGAGGTGAGAGAGAACCTGGGATGGAACCCTAGACGAGGTGAGAGAACCTGGGATGGAACCCTAGACGAGGTAAGAGAGAACCTGGGATGGAACCCTAGACGAGGTGAGAGAGAACCTGGGATGGAACCCTAGACGAGGTGAGAGAGAACCTGGGATGGAACCCTGGACGAGGTGAGAGAGAACCTGGGATGGAACCCTGGACGAGGTGAGAGAACCTGGGATGGTACCCTGGACGAGGTGAGAGAGAACCTGGGATGGTACCCTGGACGAGGTGAGAGTGAACCTGGGATGGTACCCTGGACGAGGTGAGAGTGAACCTGGGATGGTACCCTGGACGAGGTGAGAGTGAACCTGGGATGGTACCCTGGACGAGGTGAGAGAACCTGGGATGGTACCCTGGACGAGGTGAGAGTGAACCTGGGATGGTACCCTGGACGAGGTGAGAGAACCTGTGATGGTACCCTGGACGAGGTGAGAACCTGGGATGGTACCCTGGACGAGGTGGGATGTATGAACAAGTCTCCTCTAATCTACTGCCCCTGTTAGCTAGTAGTAAACTGATAACCTGGGAGCTAAATGACTGTTGTGGGTGGCATACCAGAGGTAGACCTGAAAATGGATATCACTGGTTGGTTGGTAAGGTTCGTCAGGAAACAGAATAAGGGATATATGCCAAACTACTTGGCTTTCTTAATTAACTGTCCTGGTTTATTAGCCTTCTGTATAAATTATTCTTCATTTCCTCCTCCTGCTCCTCCTCCTTTATTTCCCCTTCCTTCTCTTTTATTATTATTATCGAGTTTTTACTATTAAATTCAGAGGAACACGCTAAACCCGTAAGTGGCGAGTATAATTACATTTTATAAAAAAGTGGGAGTGCAGCTCCTATTCCTTTAATCAAGAGCCCTTTATGAGCATCAAGGCACCACCCTTGATGTAATTTTTTTTTTATTTTGTAACATTAACATATAGCAACCTAACTAAATCTTGAAAAAAAAATCAGTTACCTTGATTCTTTTGAGCAGCTCTTGATACAAAAAATTGGAACTATTTGTAATACATAGTTCTAAAAGTGCAAGATACAACTTCTGCAGACTATAGCTGACATACTATATAGAAAGCCCCTGATTATGCAGATCATTTCCGCTCAATCGCCACGGATATAAGTGCATGACGTGAGCTGAGGCTCAATCGCCACGGATATAAGTGCATGACGTGAGCTGAGGCTCAATCGCCACGAATACAAGTGCATGACGTGAGCTGAGGCTCAATCGCCACGGATATAAGTGGCGATTGAGCCTCAGCTCACGTCATGCACTTATATCCGTGGCGATTGAGCGGAAATGCTCTGCATAATCAGGGGCTTTCTATATAGTATGTCATAGATGTCAGCTATAGTCTGCAGAAGTTGTATCTTGCACTTTTAGAACTATGTATTATAAATAGTTCCAATTTTTTGTATCAAGAGCCGCTCAAAAGAATCAAGGTAAATGATTTTTTTTTCAAGATTTAGTTAGGTTACTATATGTTAATGTTACAAAATAAAAAAAATTGACATCAAGGGTGGTGTCTTGATGCTCATAAAGGGCTCTTGATTAAAGGAATAGGAGCTGCACTCCCACTTTTTATAAAATGTAATTATACTCGCCACTTACGGGTTTAGCGTGTTCCTCTGAATTTAATAGTAAAAACTCGATAATAATAATAAAAGAGAAGGAAGGGGAAATAAAGAAGGAGGTGCATGACGTGAGCTGAGGCTCAATCGCCACGAATATAAGTGCATGACGTGAGCTGAGGCTCAATCGCCACGGATATAAGCGCATGACGTGATGTGAGGCTCAATCGCCACGAATACAAGTGCATGACGTGAGCTGAGGCTCAATCGCCACGGATATAAGTGCATGACGTGAGCTGAGGCTCAATCGCCACTAATATAAGTGCATGACGTGAGCCGAGGCTCAATCGCCACGGATATAAGTGCATGACGTGAGCTGAGGCTCAATCGCCACGGATATAAGCGCCTGACTCGAGGACAACTGACGGTGGTAATTCCGGTTTGTGTTTGGGAAAAACCTAACACACGAGTTACAAAAGACTGACTGGTGTTACGGCTGGTTGCTTCAGGACGGTGGAATGACAGGGGTAACTTTGAGTATCAACAAGTCTAGAATGATGGTTTATCCACACACTAGGGCCATTACGCCACCATACAAGAATACTTTAATCTCTAAGATAGGGATTAATGTAAACTCTCAGTGTATATACGTGTATATGCATATTGGGGGGAAGGGGACTTTTTTTTTTTTACACTGGGGTCCCTTGTAGTCTAACTTCATTATTCTATAATACACAAGGTCCTTGTGGTTGAAACTTTTGGGATACTTTAATGAAGTCCAAGAAACATAAATTAATATAAAGTAAAAGGGAAGTGTTGGGTTTCCTCCAAAGAGAAGCGTATTTCTCCTCTGCCTTTTCATGTTGAGCCTCGTTCATCGTGGACACTGAGGAACAAGATTACATTAATGACTGTGTTGTCACCATGTTTGTGACTTATGCTCACTTTACCTGTTCGTCTAGTACACAGTCCATTTTGTAACTGGAACCGATATTATTATTATAATCAAATAGAAACTGGAACCGATAAAATGTTACAAGCCTCGAAGGTCCAAATTGCACTATAATGCATCTTACTTTCCACGCCAGCTCCTAGGCTAGGGGACTGATTACCTCGTCTTCAGTCTTTTGTATCGTACTGATAGTATATTAAAGTAACTCACCAGCTCCACAACACTCACCTAACTCCTCTCAACACTCCTGCTGAGAGCTAACTGAGACCAACAGGTGAACGTAGCTTCAGAATATCTGCCTCCATCAAGATGCCATATACTTAAAACAGATTTACTATTTTATATACACATATATATAATGCTACTACTCCAGAGTTAGCCTCGTCGATAAGTCTATTTGATAGATAATGAGAGATGGAGGAACACTTCGCTTAAACTTTATTTGCCCTCAGAGATTTAGTGAGTTAAAATGACATGGCAACACACTAGTGCGCAGTACATATGAAAATATTTTTATCAAAGGTATATTTCAGATAGATACAATTTTGTCAGCGTTGTGGAGACTGAGTATAGAATGGTTAGCTTTGTATCACAGAAACAGTGTGAGAGGAAGACATACGGCATCAATGTAATATTGATGTCCTGTTATTCCATATCACACTGACCTAACTACACTATATCCCTCCTTCCATCATCACGGGTCCATACAAGCACGATAATACACAGCTTTTCATGCCGTTTTGAAACTAAATATGGTTTTCACAGAGGCAGTAAACTACAAACTATCTTCAGGACGCCCGTGAGGGTATCAATATATAATGGATACATTACTATGTAATGATTTTTTTTATATATATAGGGAGTACATAGGAAATACAGGCAGCAGTGAACCTGGAAAATCCACTGATTATTTGCTTGTACCTAAATTTTGGACTATTCGTGCAATATCTAGGTGTGTGAAACCTAGCAGGGGTGTGCTAGTGGATGCTTAATTAACAGGTCATCACCTGATTAAGACCCTGGGCAGGAGTCACTTGTTGTTTCCTGACGAATAAACCGCGGAAACAGTTTAATATTTCCCATAAGATAAACAACACCATATGACGGTGGCAAGAAGCTTCTACACGGAAACCCCCACGAGCAAGGTCAAGCAGGGGAGAACCACGCCTCTGCCTGCCATCCCTCACTTCATGCTCTATTTAATGTTTGGATCAGTATTGTGATTAATGTGTATCTCAAGTACTTAATATCAAAGAAGAGTTAACATGAACGAGAGCTTAACCTGGCCATGATAACTGACTAACTAGCACCTTAGACATCTACATTTTAATTCTTAAGTCTAGCTTACAATATTTTTCATAAGAATTATAATGCTAATTAAATAACCTTATGACTATTAGGATAATTTATGTATATACTCCGAGACATATATCTCAGTATGTGTGTCTACCTGGAGTCTCTTTTGAGAGAATTCCAGGGGTCAACGCCCCCGCGGCCCGGTCTGTGACCAGGCCTCCTGTTGGACCAGAGCCTGATCAACCAGGCTGTTACTGCTGGCCGCACGCAGTCCAACGTACGAACCACAGCCCGGCTGATCAGGTACCGACTTGAGGTGCCTGTCCAGTGCCTGCTTGAAGACAGCCAGGGGCTTGTTGGTAATCCCCCTGATGTATGCTGGGAGGCAGTTGAACAATCTTGGGCCCCTCACACTTATTGTGTTGTCCCTCAACGTGCTAGTGGCACCCCTGCTCTTCATTGGGGGGATGTTACATCGCCTGCCGAGTCTTTTGCTTTCGTACGGAGTGATTTTTGTGTGCAAGTTTGGTACCAAGCCCTCGAGAATTTTCCATGTGTATATAATAATGTATCTCTCCCACCTGCGTTCTAGAGAGTACAGGTTTAGGAACTTCAAGCGTTCCCAGTAGTTGAGGTGGTTTATCGCACTTATGTGTGCAGTGAAGGTTCTCTGCACATTTTCAAGGTCAGCAATTTCACCCGCCTTGAAAGGTGCAGTTAGTGTGCAGCAATATTCCAGCCTAGATAGAACAAGCGATCTGTAAAGTGTCAACATGGGCTTGGCATCCCTGGTTTTGAAGGTTCTCATTATCCATCCTGTCATTTTTCGAGCAGATGCAATTGCTACATTGTTATGGTCCTTGAAGGTGTGTGTATATGGGTCCCACAATTTGCACCAGAGGTGGATCCCATCCTATATATGTGTGTGTGTGTGTGTGTCGTGCCGAATAGGTAAAATTGGTCAATTAACAAGAACTCATTTAAAATTAAGTCCTTTCTAAAATTTTCTCTTATACGTGTAAAGATATATTTGTTCATTTATAATTAAGTAAAAATTAATAATTTTGTACCAGAAGAACCTTAGAAAACTTACCTAACCTTATTGTAACAAGCGCAATTTAATTTAGCCTAATCCAACTAAATATATTACATGTATTTCAGGTATTTTTTTGGCTCAGTCTGTCCTGAAAAAGGGAAATAAATAATATAGATACAGAAATCAATATATTTTTATTTATATTATATTTTATTTTGGAGATTTTGATTTTGATACTTTTATTAAAATTTTCAGATTTGGGGGCGGGGTTAAATTTTATTTTGTAAAAGATGTTAGTCGAGGAAAGAGAGAGAGAGGAGCAGCACGTCACCTGAACTTCCCTCTGTTATTTGTGCTTATTACTGCGTTATTACCTGGAGGAGAAGTGACCACTCACCTGGAGGTGCTGCTGGTGGGGGTGTAGGTGCTGGGGAGGGGAAGTAGGGGGCAAAGGAAGGGGGTAGAAATTAGTAGTTTTATGAGGGGGGGGAGGCTACAGGGTTACGAGGTCCACACTTGATATGTCGGTGATGGGGCTCTTGATCCGAGGAATTGGATGTCTCTTTCCTTGGATCGAACCTCATCACATTTCCCCCCCCTCCCCGGCGCTGCATAACCCTTACGGGTTTAATGCTGCCCCCATGAATATTCCTGTGGCCAACGTTCATGAAATATTTGCATAGTCTGTTCAAAGGCTCTTGATCCATGGAATTGGAGATGCTTACCGCTTCCTTGGATCAAAATGATTACCTTCTGTTACCCAGGCGCCGTTTGACTTACGTGTTTAGTGCTTACCTATAAATATAATGTCATTTACATTAAATATAATGTCATTTACATTAAATATAATGTCATTTACATTAAATATAATGTCATTTACATTAAATGTAATGTCATTTACATTAAATGTAATGTCATTTACATTAAATGTAATGTCATTTACATTAAATGTAATGTCATTTACATTAAATGTAATGTCATTTACATTAAATGTAATGTCATTTACATTAAATGTAATGTCATTTACATTAAATGTAATGTCATTTACATTAAATGTAATGTCATTTACATTAAATGTAATGTCATTTACATTAAATGTAATGTCATTTACATTAAATGTAATGTCATTTACATTAAATGTAATGTCATTTACATTAAATGTAATGTCATTTACATTAAATGTAATGTCATTTACATTAAATGTAATGTCATTTACATTAAATGTAATGTCATATACATTAAATATAATGTCATTTATTTACATGTTATTTATATATGTCTGCGAGATTTTCAACAAAATCGTAGTGTATGCACTAAAAAAAATTCTTGTCCAGGCAAGGTCATCATGTTGAGACTCAGTGATTTGACAATTTTTGATCCTCCCTCCGGGTCCTCACCAGCATCAACACCCATGAGGGATGGTGTATTAATATGTGCAACACCTGTGTATCTCTTATGATGACTTGTCAACACCTACGCTATACAGCTGTCTCTTATACAGCTGTGTCAAGTGTCAGCACCAATGCTAAGGGACTGACTACCTCTTATACAGCTGTGTCAAGTGTCAGCACCAATGCTGAGGGACTGACTACCTCTTATACAGCTGTTTCCAGTGTCAGCACCAATGCTGAGGGACTGACTACCTCTTATACAGCTGTGTCAAGTGTCAACACCAATGCTAAGGGACTGACTACCTCTTATACAGCTGTGTCAAGTGTCAGCACCAATGCAAAGGGACTGACTACCTCTTATACAGCTGTGTCAAGTGTCAGCACCAATGCTGAGGGACTGACTACCTCTTATACAGCTGTGTCAAGTGTCAGCACCAATGCTGAGGGACTAAATCTTATACAGCTGTGTCAAGTGTCAGCACCAACGATGAGGGACTGACTACCTCTTATACAGCTGTCTCAAAGTGTCAGCACCAACGGTGAGGGACTGACTACCTGTTATACAGCTGTCTCAAGTGTCAGCACCAGTGCTGAGGGACTACCTCTTAAACAGCTGTTTTCAGTGTCTGCACCAACGGTGAGGGACTGACTACCTCTTATACAGCTGTGTCAAGTGTCAGCACCAACGATGAGGGACTGACTACCTCTTATACAGCTGTCTCAAAGTGTCAGCACCAACGGTGAGAGACTGACTACCTCTTATACAGCTGTCTCAAAGTGTCAGCACCAACGGTGAGGGACTGACTACCTCTTATACAGCTGTCTCAAGTGTCAGCACCAACGTTGAGGGACTGACTACCTCTTATACAGCTGTTTTCAGTGTCAGCACCAACGGTGAGGGACTGAGTATCCCTTACACAGCTGTTTCCAGTGTCAGCACTGACGGTATGGGACTGACTACCTCCTTTACAAAGCTGTTCCCGGTGTCAGCACCTCTTCTACACAGCTGTCTGTAGTGTCAGCACGTTTGCTGAGGGACTGACTACCTCTTCTACTATTTCTGCTTAATAACCTTTGTATTGAAATAATTAAGACACTGGTTAGTGAAACGTCTTAAGAAACTCAGATGTTGCATTTGTTTAATTCATCACCTCTCAGGGGTATTAATGCCTGTGAGGAGCTCTTGATCCGAGGAGCTGGACTTATCCTTCCCTTCCTTCAGAAGGATAGGTCTCCAATAAGAACACCTGAAATTAGTGAAGTATCATTTACTGTAAAATAATCAGAGATAACTTGTTTTTATTGTATATTTCAGTTTTTCAGAACGGTTTTGGACGTTTTCTGACTTCTATTTAAAGTATTTGAATCAGTAAAGAATTCAACGTTATCTGCGTACAGTACAGCTGATTCTACAAAAGTGAATTGAGACTATATAGAGAGAGAGGTGTACTCACGTATTTGTGAATGAAGGGGTCGAGTCTCAGCTCTTGGCCCTGCCTCTCAACTTGCCGCTTTCCATATTCCTAGCCTCGTGGGCCTAATCATACTGATATTTTAGACCATTTACAACATAATAAATATGTATGGAGCCTGCCTCTACCACTATGATCATCTAAGTTTTTCCATTTCTCGACCATTCTGAGACTGAAGAAATACTTTCTGACATCAAAGTGGCTCACCTGTATATCTCATTGTACATAGAGTTTATTTTAATCTCTATTTTAGGGATTAAAGTATGCCTGACGTGTTGAACAAGTTACATGCAAGACCCTATGAGTAGTAGTTAGTTTAATATACTTTACCCATCCTGTGGGTGGTAGTCAAAAGATTACAGAGGTACATGATGGGTCCAGGGACTGGACCCCTAAGTTATGATAGCTGAACTAGTTACAAAGGTAATGAACTCCAGGTAGATCTGGTCACAATCATGATCAAGTTACAAAGGTAATGAACCATCTACACTCCTATACATGGTTACAATCATGAATAAATTACAAAGTAATGAGCCACTGACACATCCACACCCAGTCACAATTTTAATCGATAGACTTTAAACCCCATTAACCATTCATCCATGATTTAAAAAATACAGAGGGTGGCATATATAGTTAATTCCATTTACTGTAGATTACGAATACTAAATTTGCACTCTCCCATAAAGTATTGAATGGGGAGATGTGATTGAAATGTACACCTGGAACCTGGAAGATACACGAAATGTAAATAAGGTTCAGAAAATGTCTAAAAATCTGAAACAGTTAAAATTAGAAAGAACTGTGAGTTAATATCCAAATCCAGTCCTTTTGAGAATCACGCATTTTCATTATTTTTAATACAAGCAAGGTGTCTATACCCCTAACCTACATTGTTATTTCTTATTTTGGTTCAAGTACCACAGCCAGTCATATTATATTATAATCAAAAGAAGCGCTAAACCACAGGGGTTATACAGCACAGCCAGTCACAGAGAACTTAAAACAGAAATACCCTAGTTCTGAGTAGATAAAGTAAGTTTATTTAGGTACAGGTACACATAAGTACAATTATCATATATAGTAATATGTGTGTAAATTACCAAGGATAACCCAAAAAGTAATACAAAGTAAGTTTATTTAGAGACAGTACAGTGGTACCTCGAGTTACGATATTTTTTCGTTCGAGAATGCTGTTCAAGTGCCATTACCAAACGAATTTATCCCCATAAGGAATAATGTAAAATAGATTAGTCCTTTTACACCCCCAAAAATATACTTACAAAAGCATTTAAAAAAATAAAGTTACATAAAAGGGCGATTTTAGGGACCATCGTAACTCGAGGTACCACTGTATTTGGTTGATAACCCAAGAAAAGTCAGTGACTTATTCTTATCTTAAATTATTTCTGTTGTACACGAACCTGTAAAGAAAAACCCTCCAGATATTGGACATTTTCATTAAGTTACCGTAAATCAGAGAGGAACCTGATCTACATATTAACCCAGCACAGTTTAGGAAAGCACCGGTTTAGTAGTAAACCTGTAGATAATGGAACAACTGACAAGTTGAAAGTTTGGAATTGAATGAGATATATAACAATAGTCCCCTCAAGGGAGGTTCCTTGTCGCTGGTGAGGGGCTCTTGATCTAGGGAATTGGATCTGTGCTCCAGTTCCCTGAATTGAGCCTGAATACCTTCCACATCCCTCCCATAATCCTACAGGTTTAGTGCTTCCCCCTTGATAATAATAATAATAATAGCATAACAATAGTGCTTTATTTCTTTGAGCATATATATAATGTAGTTACATGGGTATATATATATACTAGAGTAAGATAGAGGCACAAAAAAACTGTTATTTATGCAGTGCATTTCAAGTCTTGTTAATAAGAATAATAATAAGTTGATAACTTAACCTAGGATATCTCCATCATAACCAGATAAAAAAATTGTTGGGTACAACTCAAAGAAGTTTCTTGATGGCAGTGAAGAGCTCTTGATCCAAGAAACTAAACCTGTCCTTCCTTTTCCCTGGATCAAACCTGATTGCCTCCTAGTCCCCCAAGTGCTACATGTCTTTTATGGGTTTAGTGCTTACCCTTAACACAAAAATAATAAATGTGTTGAGTCCGTGATCAAGGAGGAGCTCAGGAAAATTAACTTTCAAGCACCTCAGAGTGTTCTAGAGCTCAAGATCTTTAATTATCTGTAAACATTTCATTCTGTGATCACATAGTATACAGTAGGACCCCCGTATCTACAGGGGATACGTTTCAAGACCTACCGTGGATACCTGAAACCTCAGATAGTAGTGAACCCTATGTATGTCGTTTTTCATTTACATACATATACATATACATACCTATAATAAAGTTTAATTAATAAATTACGCACAAGTCGAGAATTAGCACTTTTTCACTGATGGGAAGCACTTCATGGCTTCTCTTAGGCTTTGAAGAACTGCCAGTATCACTACTTTTGCACTTTGGCCTGGTCATGGACCGGGGCACAGGTGTCTTGACCCCCGAAACACCCTCCAGGTATCAAGCCCTCTAGTCCCTTCCAACCAGATTACCCCAGGAGACCCTGCTGTATACTGTTTCTGGTACCGTCCCTATTTGTTTGAATGTTCCATTTATCAGTGTGTTGTATCGAGCATCCTTTCAGATGCCTCTTTTCAATGCCCTGACATGCTAACAGCATTTTCTGCCTCCCTCTGATAAGCCCACTCTATGATTTCTTAACTGACAGATTCACTATATTACTTATGACCCAAGTGTTCTTCCCTTAACACTTATGCTGTGTAACACTGCATGATCCTTATGGGGCTAGTGCTTTCCATGGCTATAATAATAAACAAGAAATATATATACTTCTGCTGTTAATATTTACTACTGTAATACAGTAGTAATTACTGTTATGTATGATATTTTGTTTCTAGTATTTTGCTCTTGTTTAATTTCAGACAAACCAATAATGACTTCACTTAATCAACCTCTGCTTGGAGGCCATTGGGGTTTGCTGAGCTACCATATGATCGATAGTAAGTTATGAGTGACATATCTTTTTTTGTACCTTCTTATTTGTAAATCCTTGATTTAATGGACTAACACGAAGAACTGTGAATTTGAGTGGCTGGTAAGGGTGATTGTGGTGGATAGAAATGAAACTGTTTTGCCATGATCATAACCATAATGGATAATTCAGTAACCATTAAATTTAGTCCATTGTTTCCTAATCATTTGATCCAGTTAATTTCATCCTGTATTTCAGAAGTTCTTTAAATTGAGGGCTTACTGTATGTAGTACGTACTGCACACACACTGAGGGACCAAGGTTTGATCCCCAGCATGTGTTGAAACATTGGACACATTTCCTTACACCTGCTGCTCCTGTTCACCTTTCTTAAGTAGGTACCTGGCTGTTAGGTAACTGGTGTGGGTTGCACCCTAGGGGAGAGGGTAAAGGACCCTAATGGAAATAAGACAAACAGTCCTTGACAACAAATATGTAAATGTATTTGTGTATACCTGAATAAACTTACTTACTTACTTATTCTAACTTTATTGGGTTATCCTGAGTTACTAACTCTCTGACTCTTTGAGGGAGTTTCCTTGATTCAGATTAGGGGTTCTTAATCCAAGGAATTGAACTTGATGTCTCCTTCCTTCTCCATGGGGAAGTGGAACAGAATTCTTCCTCCGTAAGCCATGCGTGTCGTAAGAGGCGACTAAAATGCTGGGAGCAAGGGGCTAGTAACCCCTTCTCCTGTATATATTACTAAATGTAAAATGGGAAACTTTCGTTTTTCATTTTGGGCCACCCCACTTCGGTGGGAAACGGCCGGCGTGTTGAAAGAAGAAGAAGAAGTCTCCTTCCTTAGATTGAGCTTGAGTGCTCCCCTTTCCCCCCAAGCACTGTATAACCCATTCAGATTTAGTGCTACCCCATGCATGTAATAATAATAATAACCCTTTTGGGTTAATCCAAACAAAATCTACTTCACCTGTGACCTCTTCCCTTTTTTTTTCCTCCCAATGTCTTTCCAGTATCTCAGCCTCTTAAGATTCTTCTGCCTTTTTTTTTCCCACTCGAGTGGGAACACTCATGGCTCTGACAAGTTTTGCATCTTCCCATGAATATGATATTGTAATACAACAGTTTAATAACAATTATTTTTTTTCAACACTGGCTGTATTCCATCGAGGCAGGGTGACCAAAAATGAAAAACAAAATTATAATCGTATCTTGACACATATCTGATCTAAAGGGGGCAGAGGTGTAGATATACAATAAATTGATGTTGTATCATTATTTTTCAGTCTTTTTAAGGCCATATAAAGATTTATATTAATCACCTCCAATTATATGTCTCCTGTATGGCCCTTAGGGGTTTAGTGCTTTCCCCATGATTATAATAATACAGTAATAAAAATTGTACAAGAGGTTTTTATACGAGGCCTGGTTTCAGACTGGGCCATGGGGGTGTTGACCCCTGAAACCCTCTCCAGGTAAAGATATTTTAAGTCTGTTGAAGAAAGTTGGACATTTTTTATAGCTAATTTTAATAATTTTCAACAGGTAAAATTGAGGTAGTAGAGCTGGTGTCTGCTTTAGTACATGTGAACATCCATGGGTTTGTAGCACAAGTGAGGGCTAAGTTAAAGTACCACAACCCTGGTGACAGCACTCTCATGGTAAGGACTGTGTACTCCTCAAGTTAAATACACCAGTAACTTTGTAAATGTACTACATTACTTAAATACTTTTATCTTAAATACAGTGGTCCCTCGGTTTTCGTGCATCTCCAAACTCGAACATTTATGTAAGTGTATTTTCGTAAATGCTGTTGCAAGTGCATTTTTGGGGGTCTGAAATAGACTAACCTACGTAACATTATTTCTTAAGGAAGTAAATTCATTCGGTAATGGCACTTGAGCAACATTCTGGAATGAATTTTCGGCGAAAACCGAGGGACCACTGTAATATATTTCATGAGTCTAGTATTTTAAAAAGGCTTCTTCTGGTATACAGTGGACCCCCGAGTTTCGGTCATAATTTATTCCAGAAGGCTGTTCAAGTGCCATTACCAAACGAATTTGTTCCCTTAAGGAAAAATGTAAATTAGATTAGTCCTTTCAGACCCCCAAAAATACGCATACAAAAGCACTTACAATATTAAACTTACATAATTGTTCGATTTTCGAGGTGACTGAAACTCGGGGGTCCACTGTACATGTATTTTAAATGTACGTATAGTTATAATGCAGAGCTGTTGTGGACATTAACTTTTTTGATTGTCAGTTCACTAATATGCTTACTTGTCAGAACCCAGCTCATGATTATTAGACTGAGGATCGAGCCTCCACTCCTTGCACTAAATGGCCCATATGGGTTTAGTATTTGCTTGAACTGATGAAATATTTAATGTCAGAGGGTGTAATGTATCTGCTAGATAACCTTATACTGTACTATAAAATAAACACAGCCTCATCCCAATTCTCTTCAAGAAGGGAAGGAGTTGTCTTGATGCCAGTAAATGATTCTTAATCTAAGGAAATGGAGTTACCCTATCTTTCATTGAATCAAACCTGGTTACGTCCCATTCCCCAAAGTCTGTATGACCCATTTGAGTTTAGTTTCCCATGATGATGATAATCTAGAGTGCCCAGGTACCAGACAATGAGCTGGGTGATTTTATTTTTAATGGCTGGCCCAGAGAGTTTTTTAAAAAAGCCAGTTGTCTGTCATTTTAATTGTATTGTTTTGTGGACATTTCTCAAAAATAGGCGAGAATTAGTTCAATTAGTTTATACAATTGGTTTATGGGTCATTTGGTTACATTTTTGATACATTTATGATACAAATACAATTTGATACAATTGAAAGTTCAAAAGAAAGACATTACATAGCCACTTGTAGTAGAAAATTATAAGAATATACAAACCTCCATGTGAATTTGTTTTTCTTATTTTTTTGGGGTGGCCCTACCTTAGTGGGAGAAGGCCAGTGTGTCTGAAAAACTCACCAAGACTATATATGGTTTTACAGGTTGAGTATGTGCTTCCAGTGGATGAGAATGCTGCATTATATAAATTTGAAGCCCATTTGGATGGACAGACAATAACTACAATGTGCATTGATAAGGAGAAAGTAGGTGTTCTGCTTAAATTTTGTATTGCAAAAACTAACTTTGTGATTTTTTCCCTTAAATGTTTGAAGTTAATATCACAGATTTATTTTATACAGAGTATAGTGTGTAATTTAATAATGGGATGAATAGACAGTACAGTGGATCCCCGGTTTTCGTAATGCTCCAAACTCGAACAATTATGTAAGTGTATTTTTGTAAGTGCTTTTGTAAGTGTATATTTGGGGGTCTAAAAGGACTAGTCTAATTTATATTATTCCTTATGGGAACAAATTCGTTTGGTAAAGCACTTGAACAGCATTCTGGAACGAATAAATCACTAACACCGGGGGTCCACTGTATGTGTTATAAATATGGAAAAGGAAAAAGTTTGTTGATAATTGAAATTTTGCCAGACACCCTTCATGGAGCGGTGCTTTATGCTGCTGAAGGGCTCTTCATCTGAAAAGTTGGAGCTACCCGTCCCTTCCTCAGACCAAAACTGATTAAGTTCCATTTCCCAAGTGCTGTGTGATCCCTACAGGTCATATAATAATGTATCTTAATACAAGTACAATGCCTGCACTTTAAAGGAGGGGTTTTGGGATATTTACAGTTTGGAGGGACATCTAACTGTCGCATCTGAGCGCTTCTGCAAAGACAGTGATTATGTATGAGTGATGGTGAAAGTGTTGAATGATGATTAAAGTTTTTTCTTTATTTTGGGATTTTTCTTTCTTTTTGGGTTTTTCTTTCTTTTTGGGTCACCCTGCCTCGGTGGGAAACTGCCGACGTGTTAAAAAAATTTTTTTTAACACTCTGGCTGTCTCTCACCAAGGCAGGGTGACCCGAAAAAGAAAAAAATGAAAGCTTTTCTCCTTTTTACATTTAATAATTTATACAGGAGAAGGCGTGCGTGTGCACGCGTTCTCACTTATAATGTGAATGTTTAACCCTTCATCTCTATAAAGTTATTTAATTTGATTTATTGGCAGGCAGGTAAAGTGTTTTACAAGACTGTGAGTTCTGGACAAGCAGCATTTTTAGTTAGACAGGATAATCTTACATCAGATATTTTGCATTTGGCCCTTGGCAGCTTTCCTGGAGGTTAGTTAGTTTTTTTAGTTTTAGACAACATCAGTAGTGTTTGTTTTCAGTAGAAAAATTTGACTAGACATTTTTTCAGAAGTGATGATAAATTTATGCACAGTAAATTCTAAATAGTGATGAATATTTTCCGTGCTTTCAGGGTCATTTGCTGAGCTGAACTTGAGCCTCATAATGGAGCTGAAAGTCGAGACAGATGGAGCTGTGAGCTTTGTGCTGCCCGCAATACTTAATCCTCGATACTGTCCCTCACACATCCAAGAACCACACACAGGTAATTCCAGCAGGAACATGTGACCTTGTAATGAGGTAGAAAGGGTCGGAACAGTGAACCCTGTGCTGCCAACACCACTGAATCTATGGTACTACCCATCAAACATATAACAACAACACAAAGAGTGCCTAATGAGACACAGTATGCAGTTACTGGCATCTTATTGAGAATGCCATAAACTGCATATTGGATCTTTTACAGGCTGGCCCCATTTTACAGCATTTTGCTAATGCAGTAATTTTCAATTATACCCATTCTTCATTTATTCAGACTTTCTACAATAAATATATTCACCACTCACTATAAGCTAAGGATGAAAATATTTTAAGGTAATGTGTGTACTATATGTGCATTTTTTTTTTAAGCCTAGCACTATTGATCACTTAATATACAATTAGTGTAAACATGTTGATGAGTAGGCTTCAGGATGTACATGTTTATAGAGGGGCAACGGATATATCAGATCATTATTTGGTTGTAGCTACAGTTAGAGTAAATGGTAGATGGGACAAAAAGAAAATGGCAACAGCAAGTAAGAGAGAGGTAAAAGTGTATAAACTAAGGGAGGAGGAAGTTAGGGTGAGATATAAGCAACTATTGGCAGAAAGGTGGGCTAGTGCAAGTAGGAGTAGTGGGGGGGTTGAAGAGAGTTGGGATAGTTTTAAAAATGCAGTATTAGAATGTGGGGCAGAAGTTTGTGGCTATATGAGGGTGGGTGCAGGAGGAAAGAGGAGTGAGTGGTGGAATGAAGAAGTAAAGGGTGTGATAAAAGAGAAAAAGGTAGCTTATGAGAGGTTTTTACAAAACAGAAGTGTTAATAGAAGAGCAGAGTATATGGAGAGTAAAAGAAAGGTGAAGAGAGTGGTGAGAGAGTGCAAAAGAAGAGCGGATGAAAGAATGGGAGAGGCTCTGTCAAGAAATTTTGCTGAAAACAAGAAAAATTTTTGGAGTGAGATAAACAAGGTAAGAAAGCCTAGGGAACGAATGGATTTGTCAGTTAAAAACAGAGTAGGGAGTTAGTAGATGGGGAGCTGGAGGTATTGGGTAGATGGTGGAATATTTTGAGGAACTTTTAAATGTCGATGAAAAGAGGGAGGCGTAATTTCATGTACTGGCCAGGAGGTACAACATCGTTTAGGAGTGAAGAAGAGCAGGATGTGAGTGTGGGGAGGTGCGTGAGGCATTACGTAGAATGAAAGGGGGTAAAGCAGCTGGAATTGACGGAATCATGACAGAAATGTTAAAAGCAGGGGGATATAGTGCTGGAGTGGTTGGTATTTTTGTTTAATAAATGTATGAAAGAGGGAAGGTACCTAGGGATTGGCAGAGAGCATGTATAGTTCCATTATATAAAGGGAAGGGGATAAAAGAGAGTGTAAAAATTATAGGGGAATAAGTTTACTGAGTATACCAGGTAAAGTGTATGGCAGGGTTATTATTGAAAGAATTAGAGGTAAGACAGAGAGTAGGATTGCAGATGAGCAAGGAGGCTTTAGAGTGGGTAGGGATGTGTAGATCAAGTGTTTACAGTGAAGCATATATGTGAACAGTATTTAGATAAAGGTAGAGAAGTTTTTATTGCATTTATGGATTTAGAAAAGGCATATGATAGAGTGGATAGGGGAGCAATGTGGCAAATGTTGCAAGTGTATGGAATAGGTAGTAAGTTACTGAAGGCTGTAAAGAGTTTTTATGAGGATAGTGAGGCTCAGGTTAGGGTGTGTAGGAGAGAGGAGATTACTTCCGGTAAAAGTAGGTCTTAGACAGGGATGTGTAATGTCACCATGGTTGTTTAATATATTTATAGATGGGGTTGTAAAAGAAGTAAATGCTAGGGTGTTGGGGAGAGGGGTGGGATTAAATTATGGAAAATTAAATGCAAAATGGGAGTTGACACAGTTACTTTTTGCTGATGATACTGTGCTTATGGGAGATTCTAAAGAAAAGTTGCAAAGGTTAGTGGACGAGTTTGGGAGAGTGTGTAAAGGTAGAAAGTTAAAAGTAAACATAGATAAGAGTAAGGTGATGAGGGTATCAAACGATTTAAATAAAGAAAAATTGGATATCACTTTGGATAGAGGGATTATGGAAGAAGTAAATGTTTTCAGATATTTGGGAGTTGACGTGTCAGCGGATGGGTTTATGAAGGATGAGGTTAACCATAGAATTGATGAAGGAAAAAAGGTGAGTGGTGCATTGAGGTATCTGTGGAGACAAAAAACGTTATCCATGGAGGCAAAGAAGGGAATGTACGAAAGTATAGTGGTACCAACACTCTTATATGGGTGTGAAGCATGGGTTGCAAATGCTGCAGCGAGGAGGAGGCTGGAGGCAGTGGAGATGTCCTGTCTAAGGGCAATGTGTGGTGTAAATATTATGCAGAAAATTCGGGAAAGTGGAAATTAGGAGAAGGTGTGGAGTTACTAAAAGTATTTGTCAGAGGGCTGAAGAGGGGTTGTTGAGGTGGTTTGGTCATTTAGAGAGAATGGATCAAAGTAGAATGACTTGGAGAGCGTATAAATCTGTAGGGGAAGGAAGGCGGGTAGGGGTCGTCCTAGAAAAGGTTGGAGGGAAGGGGTAAAGGAGGTTTTGTGGGCGAGGGCTTGGACTTCCAGCAAGCATGTGTGAGCGTGTTAGATAGGAGTGAATGGAGACGAATGGTTTTTGGGACATGACGATCTGTTGGAGTGTGAGCAGGGTAACATTTTGTGAAGGGATTCAGGGAAACCAGTTAATTGATTTAGTTGGACTTGAGTCCTGGAAATGGGAAGTACAATGCCTGCACTTTAAAGGAGGGGTCTGAGATAGTGACAGCTGGGAGGGACTTTTCTCAGCTGTCGTATCTGAGCTCCTCTGCAAAGACAGTGATTATGTATGAGTGTGGTGAAAGTGTTGAATGATGATGAAAGTATTTTCTTTTTGGGGATTTTCTTTCTTTTTGGGTCACCCTGCCTCGGTGGGAGACGGCCGACTTGTTGAAAAAAAAAAAAATGTTATCAGGCTTTTATATGCATTTGACAGTGGAAAAAAGGTCATGTTTCACTTTTTGGCAATTTTTGCTTAACAGCAGTAGCCCAGAATTTAACCTGCTATATAAGCAGGGCACTCCTGTGTACACATGCTTATATGGCATCTTATTGAGAATGCCATAAACTGCGTATTGTATCTTATATACATTTTCTTTTCATTGCACCCATTAGATCAGAATAATGTTAAAAAATAGCAGAAAAGCACTAAAATACTCTACTGTATGTTTAATATAGTACTGTACACAAATTACATTTTTTTTTTCTCAACAAGTCGGCCATCTCCCACCGAGGCAGGGTGACCCAAAAAGAAAGAAAATCCCCAAAAAGAAAATACTTTCATCATCATTCAACACTTTCACCACACTCATACATAATCACTGTCTTTGCAGAGGCGCTCAGATACGACAGCTGAGAGTAAGTCCCTCCCAGCTGTCACTATCCCAGATCTACTGCAATAAACATTGAAAATAAATGCATTCAAATTACAAGTTAAGCAGCATATTTTGCCCATAATTTTAAAAGTTCACTATATTTAGAGTTTACTGTATATTCTACCATAGGAATACTGTAGTAGTAGTAATAATAATAATGCAGAATACAGTGGACCCCCGGTTAACGGCCATAATTCGTTCCAGAATGCTGTTAAAGTGCCGTTATCGAACGAATTTATTAACATAAGGAATATTGTAAATTAGATTAGTTCTTTTGGACCCCCAAACATACACTTACAAAAGCACTTACAAAAATACACTGACATAATTGTTAGTGTTTGGAGCAGGCTGTTAACCGGGGGTCCACTGTACAACAAAGCCCATGATGTTAACCCTAATGGATATAGTATATGTTCCCTGATGGATGTACTGTACGTCTTTCATCATATATGTGCTGAGAATTTACTTTAATCCCTATATTAGGGATTAAAATATGTACTTGTCTGGTGGCAAAAAGTTGACCGAGCAGCATTAAAGATTAAATATTCTTTATTTCAGCATGATACAACGTACAGGGATGTGTGACATTTAGTTGTGCATTCAGAAGCCTTTAGTATGCAGAGCATTTTGAGCAAACTTAAGTGTAGTAATAAAACAATAAGACAAAATTAATTGATTGCTTATATATACAATCACAAGCGGTTTTAAAATTAAAAACACTTATCAAGTTTAATTGTTTTAAGGATTACATGTTGTCTTATGATTACAAGTAATGAGGATTCTAGCATAATGACCATAGCATAGTCAACAGGCTTTAAGCCCCAGTAACTAACCAACCTAATGAGGTGTTCGTGGGTGTGAGTTGTGAAATAGAATTACAGTAAACCCTGATTGACAATTTCATTCTGATTTCATAAAGATTTGACAAGTGCAATCATGGTGTAATAGCACACAAAATGCATGCAAAAGGAATAACTGGAAAAGTGGGCAGATGGACCAAGGGTTAAATATTTTTATTCTATTTTGTTTTTTCTTATTGGTATGTATATAGACTTAAGATATACTGTATGTATACATTAAAGGATTAATGTATTCATAATGTCAGTGTATAAATTAATTGTTATTAATGACTTATGCAGTCAATAGACTTTTAACTTATCACTATTTTATTTTGTTTTATTTTATATCTTATGCCATTGTACTCTTCATGTTCAATATTAATTCCATTAATACATCATTAAAAATTACAGATGGACTCCATGGATGCAATGATGGGAAGTTTGTTGTTATAACGAAGGCATGTGTGATGAACATTGAGAGTCACATATCTGGCGATTACGAAATTGCACGCATTATCTCACATACTGATCGTTTAATGGTCACAATTAGTGAGGATACAAAGTCTGCAAAGGTGGGTTAGTTTCAGTTTTTGAATCACTCATTTAGCCTGTGTTATTGTGATATTTTTAATAGATGATACTGTGGTATTGAGGCTGGTGGTTTAGAATGTTTTGAGTGGTAAGAGCTTGAGTTACCAGCATGCATGTTTGAGTGTGGTATATTGGTGTGAGTGGAGACAAGGTTTTTTGGATTTCATGTGCTTTTGGAGTGTGAACAAGGCAACATTTATGAAAGGAGGCAAGGCTTGATTCCTGTGAAATAGTGTGTCTGCACTTTGAAGGATGGGTTGCAAATCCAAAGATCACTAAAAGTGGGAGGTCTGCTCACTTCTGACAAGACAGCTGTTGAATAAATGATAGTGAATGTATTTGTCTTCGTGTGGAAAAATGGCTAATGTGGTATAAAACAAAAAGGGGTAGTATATTTACAACCACCCAAGACACTGTATATAAAGACAGTCATTGGCTTATTAATCTTAAGTTTGCCTGAAAAGCTCTGCATATTAAGGGACTTTGTGCATGCACACCTAAATGTCATTCACCTCTTTACAGACATTGTATCGTGCTGAAATAAAGAATCTTATCTAATTTAATCTAATCTAGTGTTGATTATGACTTGTCAAAATGGCTGCCCAATAATTATTTGTTCATGAAACAGGTAACACAAGATGGAGACATCATATGTGATCATGATTGGAGTATGGTAATCTACTACAATAATCCTTACAAGATTCACATACTGCAAGAGGTTGGTGACCACACTTCCAGTGGGTTTATGAATGACACCTTGATCATGATTAACATCTTCCCAGAAATTCCAGCCAATAGCTACTCCAACAAAAATGAAATTATTTTTTTCATCGATTGCTCAGGTAAGCCTTTAACAAATGCTAAAAGTAAATGAGTACTTTTTTATTTTGGTATCTGAGTCTTAGCTTTCACATGTTTTTTACCTTCCCTTTGTAGGTAGTCCCATGTAAAAAAAAATTCCATGTATATTTAGTTAGATTAAAGTTCTGGAGGTGTGATGTGCAGTGTAGTGAAGGATGTTGCAATTTGGTGTGTCATTTCAGTTGTGATACCCAGGCACTAGTGAAAAGACATCCAGATGTGGAGTAAATATTACCTAAATGTCTTAAATGCAGTGGATTTATTAACATTTTGTCCATACAGTAGGCTTTATCAAGCCCATGATGTTAGTAAAACATTGTCTTAAGTAAAGGTATCTATAGAATCTACCTGGAGAGTGTTCTGGGAGTCAGCACCCTCAGGGCCCAGTCCATGACCAGGCATCACAGTGGTTCAAGGTCTGATCAACCAGGCCGTTACTGCTGACCTTACATAAACTGACATACGAACCACAGCCTGGCTGGTCAGGTACTGACTTTAGGTGCCTGTCCAGTGCCTTCTTGAAGACAGCCAGGGGTCTATTGGTAATCCCACTTATGTATGCTGGGGGGGCAGTTGAAACAGTCTTGGGCCTCTGACACTTATCTAGGTGGTGTTTACGCCATCTTGTTGACAGTTACATACCATTCTTGGTCCAGCTAAATATTGTGTGATATGAATGTACTGTGAATGTATTTTGTTCTTTGGGTGACCCAAAAGTGGGTCACCCTTAACTATCTAAGTGTAAATAAATATTTGATAGAGCTCATGTTGGTTTGATCTTGTTTACATGAGGCTTTAGATGGGATATCTTTAGTTAACAGTATCTGTTACTTTGGCTAAAGCAACTCGAGGTCTGTGGTTCAATCCCCAGTACGGTGGAAACATTGGGGTGTGTTTCCTTAAGACACCTCCTGTCCCTGTTCACCTAGCAGTAAGTAGGTACCTGGGTGTTAGCCACCTGCCGTGGGTCGCATCTTAGGGACAGAATTAACCTAATTCCCCAAAATGCTCTGCATAACCAGGGGCTTTCTATATAATATGTCATTAATGTCAGCTATGGTCTGTAACCATCTACAGGTATAAGTTGTATCATGCATTTGTAGACATAAATATTATTATTATTATTATTATTATGCATCTGTTACATGGTGAGTTACACAATGAGAAATAAAGGCATATCGAAAGGATAACTTTAATGTATAGTATTTATTACAAAGTGAGAGGTACAGGCATAAAGAGAGGAGGAGAGTTTCTGATAGTTCTGTGTATGTAGTGAATGATTCAGTGTTTCATTAGTGAGAATTAAGAAATTTTCTTATTTTGCTCATTTATACATTATGACAATGTTTATATACAGTATAAGAGAGCTGGCTACTTATATTTAGAGTTTATTCTGTTTTATAATTATTGCAGAATACTGCATTGTCATTTCCAATAGAGTACAGTATTATATTTAATCCTTACTTTCAGAAAGCATGGTTGGCAAGAACATCAAATGTGCAAGAGCAGCTCTTCTGTTGTTCCTCAAGAGTTTACCCATGAACTGCTTCTTTAACATCGTCACATTTGGCACAGATTTCTTATTCCTTTTCCCAGAGTAAGTTTGGGAGTTATTACATTGAGAACGTTTTATAATACCATCAGATAGTGCAACCAGTTAACCAGACTTGAGTCCTGGAGGTGGAAAGTATAGTGTTTGCGCTCCAAAGGAGGGGTGGAGATATTTTGCAGTTTTGAACTGTAGTGTAGGCACGCTTCTATCAAGACAGTGGTGGAGAGAGTGATGATGAAAGTTTTTCTTCTTTTTCAGGTCTCCTGCCTTGGTGGGAAATGGCTGATGTGTTAGTAAAAAAATAGGGCAGAAAAGGAATGTTAGTCTTCCTCACATTTTCTTTATTTACAATGTCGTTGATAGCCAGAGAAGTATCTCCTGGGTTGTAGTGAATGGAGGGGTCATCTAGGTGTCCATGTGAATGATGGTGAATGTGTTTCTTTCTTTTTAGGAGGGGCGAAGGTTATACTACCATGGTGGAAAGCTGCCACTGTGATTTAAAAACAATACTGTATTAAGATACACAGTATGTACAGTATAGAGCAATTCATTATTTACAATGTTTGTCAGTTATAGTTCCCACTGAGGCAGGGTGACCTAAAAAGAAAAATGAAAGTCTTTGTTTTTAAATTTAGTAATTTATACAGGAGAAGGGGTTACTAGCCCCTTGCTCCCAGCATTTTAGTTACCTCTTACAACATACATTGCAATCATGTCATTACGATTTCATGAGTCTTGTTACAGGAGATCAATTATAGTTATTTATGAATTTTATTGCTAAATTCTCCAACTCACTTTTCAATGTTACATTTGTTGAGGCCTTAAAATATCTTTTTTTTTTTTTTTTTTTTTTTTTTTTTTGTAACTGTAAAATTATATCTCTGTTTTAGTTTGCATTCAGGGGCAGCTATAGAAGTTTTATATTGAAGGGTCTTAGGGGTGGTAATCTGCTTGGAAGAGGGGACTAGGAGACTTGTCTTGAAGCAACATTATTATTAATAATTGTAAGTGGAGGAGGCTTTAAAATGGGGCTGTGGGAGTTTTTGAGCAGCTTTGGCCTCCCCTTGCCATCCCCCTTGCCCTCCCTTGGCATTGCCCTTGCTTGCAATATCAAATATATATTTGATATAGGAAATTACTAGGTGACTTTGTATCACTAGAAATTCAATATGCTGTTGGCAAGGCTTTGTAAAATCATGAACTTAAATGTTATGAGGATTAACAAAAGCTCACCAAGTTTGCTAGCCCCAGGCTGGGTGAACAGGAAATCTCTCAAAACTGGTCTTGGGTATTTTGTTTTTTTTAACACACTGGCCATATCCCACTGAGGCAGGGTGACCTAAAAGAGAAGAAACGTAAAGTTTTCTTCTTTTTACATTTAGTAATTCATACAGGAGAAGGGATTACTAGCCCCTTGCTTCCAGCATTTTAGTTGCCTCTTATGACATGCGTGGTTTACGGAGGAAGGATTCTTCTCCGCTTCCCCATGGACCGGTCTCGGGTATATCCTAGACAAATACTGTTCTCATTCTGTATTTTCAGGGGGAGTCGTAAATATAATGAAGAAACACTGGCAGAAGCTTGTGTATACCAGGAGTCCCTTGAAGCTAACATGGAAGGCACTGAGATGTTTCTTCCCTTACAGAAGATTTATTCACAACCTCCCAAGGCAGGATACTTTAGACAGGTTAATACTTATTCTATGTACACTGGATGCTATCTTGTCCACTGATTAACTAGATATCACTGTTGAACAGCTGATCTGAAAATTTTTGGATAAAATGACAGGCAACTGATTACCAACTAGTTTGTTAGTTCACAATGTTTTGAGTATTTTCATACAGTGAAGATTTATCTCCAATTTACTTTAGATTCTCTTGATCTCTGATGGAGATATATATAACGTGGATGAGGTGATTCAACTGGTGGGACGTAATGCAAATGAAACTCGAGTTTTTGCGGTGGGTGTTGGTGAAGGAGCTTCCAACGTCCTAATACACGGAGTGGCCAGGGCTGGTCGTGGCCGCTCAGAAATTGTGCTGCAGCCGGAGCAAATTCAAGACAAGGTAAACATGTCGGTAAAGTTGTATCTTTCCTTGTCTTGATTATGTGCAGCTTCCATTACTGTACAGGTGCTTTTCAACGTATGATGGGGTTATGTTCCTACAAACCCACTGTAAGTTGAAATTATGAGTCTGATATGAATATGATATTATATACAAGTACAGTGGACCCCCGAGTAACGAGCACCCCGGAAATCGTACAATTATGTAAGTATAATATTGTAAGTGCTTTTGTAAGTGTATTTTTGGGGGTCTGAAATGGACTAACCTACTTGACATTATTTCTTAAGGGAGTAAATTCGTTCGGTAATGGCACTTGAGCAGGCTTCTGGAATGAATTTTGCTCATTACTCGGGGTCCACTGTAAATAAATAACTACTGTCAGTGAATAAGTACATAAACAAAGTCAGACTCTCCTGACTTAACGATGGAGTTCCATTCCTAAGACCACATTGGTAAATGAATTCATCGCTAAGTGAGGAGCATACTATAATGGTAGTGGGTTTGTGTCAACCATCTTTCATATTGTTTTAATGTCACCTTTGCACCATTTATAACTTTTCTGGTATACTTTTAAATGTTTATAAAGTACAGTGGTACCTCGAGTTTCAGCAATAATTCGTTCCAGAAGGCTGTTCGAGTGCCGTTACCGAACGAATTTGTTCCCATAAGGAATAATGCAAATTAGATTAGTCCGTTTCAGACCCCCAAAATACACTTACAAAAGCACTTACAATAATACACTTACATAATTGTTCGAGTAGGGAGCTGTTCGAAACTCGAGGTACCACTGTACGTATTGTGCTGTATAGTGTAATAAACAGAATAGAGGAAATCAGCTCTAAAATACATTATTTAGGTATGCATACTGGTCAGAGAGCCCGTCATAAGTCCAAGTCATTGGTAAACAAGTACAGTGGACCCCCAGTAACGAGCAAAAATTCATTCCAGAAGCCTGCTCAAGTGCCATTACTGAACGAATTTACTCCCTTAAGAAATAATGTCAAGTAGGTTAGTCCATTTCAGACCCCCAAAAATACACTTACAAAAGCACTTACAATATTATACTTACATAATTGTACGATTTCCAGGGTGCTCGTTACTTGGGGGTCCACTGTACGTCACTAAGTGAGGAGAGGCTGTACATAAACAAATATGTATACAATAGAACCCCATACCCGGGGATTCAGTTTCCGCAGTTTCAGTTATCCATGGTTTACCGTGGCCCGAAAATAACCCTTAATTTTGCTTAATAATGATCCCAGAGCACAAAAAATTAAGTGATGCTGGCAGTTCTTCAAAGACTAAGAAAAGCAGTGAAGTATTTCCCTTCAGTGAAAAATTTTAAATTCTCAACTTCTTGTGCATAATTTATCAATTAAACTTTATCATAGTTATGTGTGTAAACAAAAAATGACATATAGGGTTCAGTACTATCCACGGTTCCAGGTATCCACAGTAGGTCTTGGAAAGTATCCCTGTAGATATGGGGGGACCACTGTAATTACTGTAACTAAATACCAATATTGAAAAATAAATGAATACAAGTTACAGACTTGCTTCCTTCTTGTTGGGTAATATCTTAAGTTTCATCTCCAAAGTAATTTCTTTTGCACCATCGTAAAGTCAAAATATCATAAATCAAGGAGAACTTTTTTTTCTCTCAACACATTGGTCGTCTCCCACCAAGGCAGAGTGACCTGAAAAAGAAGTAACAAGTTTTTCTTCTTTTTACAATTAGTAATTTATAGAGGAGAAGGGGTTACTAGCCCCTTTTTAGTCACCTCATGTGATGTTCATGGCTTACAGAGGAAGGATTCTTCTCCACTTTCTCATGGAGGAGCACCTGTATTTATATTAATAGTTAACCTCCTCTTCCAGCCTGTTTAACCGTAAGTAATAACTTGGGTGTTATATTTTTTAGTTTACACCATAGCTAGAGTAACTGTATGACCCTTCTGATACTATGATTTATTTCCAGGTTATGGGCTTAATTTTCTCAATGGTGCAGGAGACTGTACAGAATGTAC
Organism: Cherax destructor; assembly: GCA_009830355.1. NCBI lineage: Eukaryota > Metazoa > Arthropoda > Malacostraca > Decapoda > Parastacidae > Cherax > Cherax destructor. Next base: position 178,290 of record WNWK01000329.1, on the reverse strand, counting down.
AACTTGTCTTCGAAGTGGAGCCAAACACCACCATCACACTCGTTCCTCAAGTTCCTCCTATTATCTTCGGTGGTCAGCATCTCATTGTTTACGCAAGGGTGCCTTCCACAAGCACTGTAAGTTTGCTAATGTCTTTTACATACCTGTAACCAGTTTCAGGGGTGCTTTGACCCTCACAGCCCAGCCTGAGCTCTGTTGACTGCTTGGTCAGCCAGGCTGTTGGTGCTAACAGCCTGTAGACTTGCATAGCCATCACAACTTGGCTGATCAAGCAATTGCACATACCAGTGCCATGATTACCATTATTCCTTGTAGTAATGAGACTTGTTTTGATAAGCACTTAGAAACAGAAAACAAATTAAGCATTTTTTTCAGCATTATTTTCATTGTATGAAAAATTTCTTGCTATTTATCAAAAGTAAGATCAGGTCTGTAAAATTAAAAGGGTATAATTAAGAGCCTCAGGCCTTAAAACACATAATGAACCATCTATAAATTGAGATTGGAGTATGAGCATTGCATATTTTCTTTGTACAGGTACTTCTCAACTTATGATGGGGTTAAATAGAAAATATCGTAAGTCGAATATGTATATGATATGCTAAATAAATACTTAAAAAAATGCTACTGTCACTGAATAAGTAAACAAACAAATAATTACTGTAACTAACTAAATACTGTACCAGTATTAAAAAGTAAAACAATGTACACAAGTTATAAGTTTCATCTCCAAAGTAGTTGCCTTTGCACCATCGTAAAGTCTAAATATCAAAAGTCAAACCACCGTAAGTCGAGGAACACCTGTATACATTCTGGATTAGACTAAATGCATGACATTCAGCCCTAGGTCAACTAGATTATCCAAATTATTTTATCAAACTGTAATTTAATAGTTATATACTGTGCATATGTCTCCTACGTAGGTAAAGGCAGTAAGTGTCATGGGCAGTATTAGAGACACGAAGATAAATACTAGTATCAAGGGTAGTGACATCATTACTGTTGATGATGTGGAGAAAAGCCTTCATCGCTTGGCAGCACAAGCCCAACTCAATCAGTGGCAGTTGTGTGAGGAAGGCAAGTGACTTGTTTTCTCAATTATTTTTTTAAGCATTGTGCAGTAAATTATCAATTTCTTGGGTTTTTCAAGGAAATGAGTTTTATCAGTAATCTTGCCAATTTTTTTTTTTTTTTTTTCAATATACTGGTATTTTAAGATATACTGGATGAAACAAGACCAACACTTGGATATCTTTATTGTGGGAATGTTTTGCCAACCAGTGGCTTCATAAATCCATCAATCAAGATTGATGGACTGATCACATCAACTACAGACTGAGGGACTGATTATCTCAACTCCTCCTGATCTTCAAGCTTTCTTCTCTGTATTGGACTGAGGAAGTCACTGGTTGGTGAAATGTTTCCACAAAGATACCCAAGTGTTGCAAAAGTATCTAATTCATCATCCTGTCAGTTCTCTGAACCATTTGTCTATAAACAAGACCACTTCATGAAATTATGGTCAAACAACTGATTGCCAGATAATCAGTGATCTAGTGTATTGTATAGTAAAATTTATATACTGTATTACATTTCAACATTTTCAAGAAAGTGTTTAAACTCAAAATAGTCCGGAATGAATGACTGACAATGAACTCTGTAACCACACAGAACTTACAATACATAGGATGATTTTACAACTAGCACTGCTGTGTCATTGTTGTATCAGCAGCATTAACTGTGCCTGGCTGTTAGATAAATAAGCTGTAGTGTTGATATTAGCATAATAATGAAACATATTCCGCCGCATCATGAGACTCGGGGAATTCCTGCTGACGTAAACAAATGTTCCCAGATGGTTCCTGATTGGCTCTCAGACTGCGTATTAGCTTTGCCCACTTTGTTATAATGCCAAATCGTCAATTATTATATTAGAAAGAATAATACAAGAAATAGCTAAAAAAAATCTAAAAATTTACTGCATGTGAGCAGGCATGCTATGGGTGACGGTGTCCCCATACATGTTACAAATGACTATAATTCTTTGTTGGAACATTGTAGAACAATGAGACTTATACCAGAGTGTTGCCAAAAATGTTAAGCTATTTTTCTATACGATTAACTCAATTTCCATATTTTTTTCACTCGCACGCCGCGCACGTCAGTTCCCCCTTAACTGTGCCCTACTGTCTCATCTCAGAGCCCCAGAAGCTTTCATGGTACATACATTATTCTCATACCCTTTTAAGCTTTGATACACCCATGATACAGCAATGCTGGTTGTAAATCATCATATTTTAAGCTCTGTGGCTGAGTGGTTAAAGTGTTGACCCTCCTATATGCAAGGACCACACTTCAAGTCTCTATCTAATCATCTGTTTAAGACAATGTATATACATTGAGAGTTTAATCCCTGTTTTGAGGATTAAAGCACAGGATGGCCCTGCATGTACAGCACCTCCTTATGGTGTTCCATGTTTTCATTGTTCCAACTGCCAGTAATCTTCGCCAGCAGGTGAAACATAATGAAAAATGGCTCAATATGAAGCCAACAAAAATGTGGAACACCGAAAAGAAGGCACTGTATATGCGAAGCCCTCTCAATTAACTATAATCAGTATTTTCAAGTATGAAAACTTATTTCTGTGAAAGGTTTCATGAACCATTCTAAGACCAGCAACGTGCCACTTAGGCTATACATTACGTGACGTGGACTCAAGTCTTATGAAGAGATCGCTTCTGCATACTTAGCAATGGGGGAAACTTCATATTCACCCAGATTTGAACTCGACCTGTATTAGGAATGAATGGACTTTGTATCTGACTGAATTGAAGAGTTTATGAGTAGATTCTACCAATTATTTATTTAAATTTGTTATACATTTACATTACAGATGTTGCTAATGATATAATTGAATTGAGTGTGGCTACTGGTGTCTTGTCCAAGCTGACGGCATTAGTCGGAGTAAACCAATGTGGAAAACTAGTGAAGCAAAGTTTATACAATGAACAAGACGTCAATTTTATGGCTATGGTAAGAACAATTTTGTTGTGCCAAAGAACAAAAAGACACAATACCATGACTAAAATTGTACTTTTTTTTGCTACCTCACTTTTTGTGTAATAATGCATACTTAAAATTGTACCACATAATAACCTATGTGTAGTCTTAAGTAGTCTGTGAGCATTAGGATTAGTCGGCCTGAAATGCACACCATGCTTGTGGCTTTCTTTTGTGTTTAATATTTTATTAACTGTAAACCACATTTTGTAAACTGCACAAAGAAATAAAGTTTGTTTGTTTATACACAGGTGTGTATTGTGATTTGTAAATGGTCCAAGTTGGACCAAAATGTCGTCGTAAAGTTCTCTCTCCTGTGTGTGACTTATTTGTGTTTTGTTGTGCTAAATAGATCCCTAAGTTCTAAAATGCATTATGATGGGAAACTCATCAGAGATAGTTGAAGTCCTCATTGGAATGTTTCAAAAGTGCTTGTTATTGTTAGTCTAGCTGACAGCCATAGAAGGTGCTTGTTATTGTTAGTCTAGCTGACAGCTATAAAAAGTGCTTGTTATTGTTAGTATAGCTGACATCCACAGAAAGTGCTTGTTGTTATTATTAGTCTGGCAAACAGCCATAGAAAGTGCTTGTTGTTGTTAGTATAGCTGACACCCATGGAAAGTGCCAGTTATACTGTCACTCTTGAATGTCAGCTTTAGCATAATTTTGTATCGTTGTTGCAGCATTGATGGTTTAGTGTGCGAGTGCTTGTGTATGTCCTGAAAACTCAGGCGCTCAATAATGATAAATTTCTAAATTATTTTTATTACCCACGTACCACAGTGTAGTATATCAAAGTTAAAAATTTTAATTAAAAAATGTGTACGTAATCAATATCATGGAAAGAAAACAGTGAAGTACAAGAAAAGGCCCATGAATACATGAGGGGAATAAAAACAAAATGAAAAAAACTCAGTGGAATGAAAATTATTTCATTACAAATTTTCACTCAAAAAAAAAAAATGCTTATAGTGTATATTGAAATAAGACTGTATGATTCTTTCAGCGCGGAGTCCCTTATAAAATAATGCATTACACACAATTTTTTTATATTAATGGGGCCTTTTACAATATGAATAATGTAATTAAACGCACTTTTTTTTTATCTGGTTAAACAGGTTTTATGTCGTGCTCCAAGTCATTTGCTCACTCAGGACTTGATTGCGTTTTGTGCTGATACTACTTGCTGCGGCACACACATATGTTATGATTACGGAATTTTAGACTTGAAAGATGAAGCTCTAGGAAGCTGTTATGGAGCTTATGGCTGTGGAGGCAGCGGAACTTCGAAATGGGTAGGCGGTACTATAACAAGCTCCTGTGTAATATGTTCTGGTTATAGCTTATACAGTGGACCCCTGGTTTACGTTAGGCTTCAAACTCAAACAATTATGTAAGTGTATTTTTGTAAGTGCTTTTGATAGTGTATTTTTGGGGGTCTAAAAGGACTAATCTAATTTACATTATTCCTTATGGGAACAAATTAGTTTGGTAACGGTACTTGAACAGCATTCTGGAACGAATTAATAACGTTAACTGGGGGTCCACTGTACAGTGGACCCTCGGTTAACGAATACCCCGGAAATCGTGCAATTATGTAAGTATAATTTTGTAAGTTCTTGTGGAAGTGTATTTTTGGGGGTCTGAAATAGACTAACCTACGTGAAATTTTTCCTTAAGGGAGTAAATTCGTTCGGTAATGGCACTTGAGCAGACTTCAGGAGTGAAGTTTTTACGAAACTCGGGGGTCCACTGTATATAATTATTATAGATATCTAAATCATTTTTTTGGTCCTTAATTCTTCTGTGTAATATGTTCTGGTTATAGTTTATATATAATTATTATAGATATCTAAATCATTTTTTGGTCCATTAATTCTAACATTTTATTTTAGTTAACCCTTTCACTGCCTCCCACATAGATCTATGTCATTGATGCGAATTCCGCTCACGTAGATCTACATTTTAAGCACAGCTCTCGCAATATATGCTGTGAGCAGTAAATTTTAGCCTATACATAAGGGAATGGGTCTATGTGGTGAATGTGCACAGTATAAAAAATAATGCTGCCCCGCGCAGTGCATATTGGGAAAGCAAACAACTAACCTTGTGTTTGGTTTAAAATATCGACAATGACTTGTTTTCTAGGATGTTTTTTTTATTTTTTAGCTGTTTCTCAATATCAATTGACAGAATGGAACATAATACTACTAGTGAAATAGAAATGATTTTGGTCAGTTTCACGACTTGAAGTAGCTTGAAATAAGGTTCAAAATACAGGTGCTGCTCGAGTTACAATGGTTCAACTTACGATATTTCGACTTTGCGATGGTGCAAAATCAGTTACTTTGGAGATGAAACTTGAGATTATTACCCAGCAAGAAGGCGGCAAGTCCATAACTTGTATTCATTTAATTTTCAATACTGGTATTTAGTTAGTTAGAGTAAATATTTGTTTATTCAGTGATATTTATTTATTTATCATGTTGATTTTTGACTTGCAATATTTTTGACTTATGGTGGATTCATTGGAACGTAATCCCATCGTAAGTCAAGGAGCACCTGTAGTGGAAATATTAAATTTTTAGCAATTTTCCTGAGTAAGGGTTAGGCCCCCTACCCCCTTGGTCAGTTTTATTAATTTTTACTTAGTCTGCTTCAATTATTTTGGATGGCTTAAACCATGATCAATCGTTCTTGGTTGTATTTTTTAGCCAAGAAATAGGGTAAAACTTCAACTTTTTGAGTGATGATGGATTTGAAATGGAGGGCAAATGTTATATAGAAGATACCTGGAAACATGATTAATGAACAAAGAATAGTTTGCTTTGGCTGCTGGCATACCTATACAGTGGACCCCCGAGTTTCGTAAACCACAGAAATCGTACAATTATGTAAGTATAATATTGTCAGTGCTTGTGGAAGTGTATTTTTGGGGGTCTGAAATAGACTAACCTACGTGACATTTTTCCTTAAGGGAGTAAATTTGTTCGGTAATGGCGCTTGAGCAGACTTCAGGAGTGAAGTTTTTACGAAACTCGGGGGTCCACTGTAGTGTTTATTTTGGACTGTTTTTAAATTGGAATTTGTTGAATTTTGTGTAAAATTGGCCAAATTACCAACTTTTGTATGGTAGTTATAATAGTTGAATTGACAGTTTCGTGCACACTCAATAGAATGGAAAGAATACTTAAGTCACAAAGCTGTCAGCACTTTTAATTTTGGGGGTCATTGCAGTAAAAGGGTTAATTGAGTATTTGATTCATGCAAAATAATTTATATTTTTGTATTCAGGTTTGATGAAACATTATAGGAATAACTGACATGTATAAATATTTAAGTTTGTCATTGAACAGACTGCCCTCTAACACTTTTTAATAGTACAGCGGACCCCCGAGTAACGAGCATAATTCATTCCAGAAGCCTGCTCAAGTGCCATTACCGAACGAATTTACTCCCTTAAGGAATAATGTCATGTAGGTTAGTCTATTTCAGACCCCCAAAAATACACTTCCACAAGCATTTACAATATTATACAGTGGACCCCCGAGTAACGAACACCCCGGAAATCGTACAATTATGTAAGTATAATATTGTAAGTGCTTGTGAAGTGTATTTGGGGTCTGAAATACACTAACCTACGTGACATTATTCCTAGGAGTAATCGTTCGAATGGCACTTGAGCAGGCTTCTGGGATGAAGTTTACGTTACTCGGGGGTCCACTGTACAGTGGTCCCTCGGTTTTCGCCGAAAATTCGTTCCAGAATGCTGCTCAAGTGCCATTACCGAACGAATTTACTTCCTTAAGAAATAATGTCACGTAGGTTAGTCTATTTCAGACCCCCAAAAATACACTTGCAACAGCACTTACGAAAATACACTTACATAAATGTTCGAGTTTAGAGATGCACGAAAACCGAGGGACCACTGTACTTACATAATTGTACGATTTCCGGGGTGCTCGTAACTCGGGGGTCCACTGTAGTTACAAAGACACTATTAGCATGGGAAAACCTAGATGTTTCACCTAGTAGGGTGAAACAGGGAAACTTTTTTTCTACACATTATCCATCTCTCACTGAAGTATTTTGAACCAATAAAGAATAAATACATTCATCGTCATTCATTCAATCAGTGTGTTGCAGGAAGAATGCTGCTGTCACAGCTCACATGCTCTACCAAACTGCAACATTTTCAACTATCCTTTAGAGTACAAGCACTTCTCTTCCCACCTCCAGGACTAGCCCAGCTAACTAGGTCACCTGAATCCTTTCATAAATATTACCTTGCTCGCACTCTTGACAGCATGTCACATCACAAAAGGAACTTACCTCCACTCTGATCAAACAAGCTCTCATGCTTGCTGGATGCTCAAGCCCCTGAAATGCAAATCTTCGTTTGTTTCTTCTCTCCAACCATTTTTGGGATGACTTCTTCCTCTCTTTCCCTCCACCCCAGATTTATTCACTCTCTTTGTCAGTACCTGACCAACCAGGCTGTAGTTCATATGTCAGTTTGCATGCAGCCAGCAGTACCACCCTGGTGGATCAGGCCCTGATCCACCACGAGGCCTGGTCATGGACTAGGCCACACGGGCATTGACCCCAAAAACAGCCTCCAGGTATGCTATCCCTGTCCAACCTTTCCACATGCCTAAACCACCTCAGCAACCCCTCCTCAGCCTTCTGAATTGTACCCTTGGTCACCTCACATTACCTTTTAATTTCTACACACCAAATTCTCTACAAGATATTCTCATCACATATTTTTCTCAAACATGACATCTCCACATTATTATTTTTTTCAACTGGATGTATCCCACCAAGGCAGGGTAACCTAAAAAGAAAAAAGTCTCCATATTATTATTATTTATTACTATTATTAATCATAATATTACAGTAAAATATTTGAAGAGTTGGATGCATCGCAAAATGGTAATCAAAAGGGTGTATTGACAATATGAATACATATAGCTGTGTCCATGTCAAGGGCTCGATATAATAAATTGAAGCTATGTTTGTCATCCTTATATCAGATGTGATTACCTCCCATTCCCCAGGTGCTATGCTGGCCCCCTATGAGTGTAGTGCTTCTCCATATAATAATATTATTATTATAATCAAATAGAAGCGCTAAACCACAAGGGTCATACAGCGCTGCCCATATAATACTAATTAGTTTAATCTGTTATTAAGTTTCCCTAAGTGTTTGACACTTATTGCTAGCATTTTAATGATTTTATAACATTACAGAAGGAAGCCGAGGATGAGTGTGATGGTGAGACTGAGCCTGTGGATGCGGGTTTCCTGGCAATAGTAGTGTTGCAGTGTTTTGATGGCTCATGGACACTGGAGGATGCAGCCAAACTCTGCGCATTGCCTTTTTCTAAACTCAAAGATTGCAACCCAACCAAGGTAAACTACTGCAGTGTCCCAGACACTCAAAATAGAGTAAGCTCTCTTATAAAGCTCCTATATAGAGTGCAGTTTTTTTAATATGAGTGAAAAAATTTATCCACAGTTGAAAAGCATAGACTATGAAGGACTTTCCCTGCACTCCTGTGTTGTGGATGTACAAGCGGGTCCCACTTTACAGCGCTTTGCTTTAGTGTTTTGCTAATGCAGCAGCTTTCAATTATAGCCATTCTTCATTTATTCAGACTTCCTACAATAAATATATTCACCAAGGGCTAAAATATTTTAAGGTATTTTAAGCCTGCCTCTATTGCTCACCTAATATATGATAGTGCAAACATGTTATCTGGCTTTTATATGCATTTGAAAGTGAAAAAAAAAAGGCTTTGTTTCACTTTACAGCTATTTTTGCTTTACAGCAGTAGCCTGGGACCTAACCTGCTGTATAAGTGGGGCCTTTTTTTACATTAGGCTTGCTCGAAACCCTCGTGTTGAAGAATCCATCATATACAGTGGACCCCCGGTTAACAGCCTGCTCCAAACACTAACAATTATGTAAGTGTATTTTTGTAAGTGTATGTTTTGGGGTCCAAAAGGACTAATCTAATTTACATTATTCCTTATGTTAATAAATTCGTTAGGTAACAGCACTTGAACAGCATTCTGGAACGAATTATGGCCATTAACCGGGGGTCCACTGTATATTTTTGGTTCATTCATTTGGTTTCTAGTGGCATCTTGTCTAATTCCACTCTCTCTTTGTCCTCTTGTCAATATCTCTGAGTATCTTTAATCCTGTGATCATATCTTTTGTGATTATTATTAAATTTTTTAACACATCAGCCATCTCTCACCAAGGTAGGGTGACCTAAAAAAAAGAAACACTCACTGAATCACTGTCTTGCCAGAGGCACACCAATATCACAGCTCAGATGCCCCTACAAGCTGTATAATATTCACACCACACATTACCCTCAGACATGACATTTCCACAGTCTTCAGCCTCCTCCTTGCCTACATGGATAACATTCTTTGTCTCCACAGATGCCTCAGTACACCACCCACCTTTTTTTCCTTGTCAAATCTATGCCTTACCTCATCTTTCACAGACCTGTTCGCCAACAAGTCCACTCTCAGATATCTAAACACCTTCACCTCCTCCATACTCCCTCTAATCTGATATCCAATCTCTTGTTACCTATATTTTCAAATACACTGGACCCTCGGTTTTCGTTGAAAATTCTTTCCAAAATGCTGTTCGAGTGCCGTTACTGAACGAATTTGTTCCCATAAGGACAAATGTAAATTAGATTAGTCGTTTCAGACCCCCAAAATTACACTTACAAAAGCTCTTACAAAAATACACTTACATAATTGTTCGAGTTTGGAGGTGAACGAAAACCGAGAGTCCACTGTACTCTCATCACCTTGATCTTTCCTATGTTCACCCTTAATTTCTTTCTTTTTACATACCATTCCATGTTTCTTTACCAACCTTTGCAACTTCTCTTCAGAATCTCAAAACTTTCTAAATATTGGTTCTAAAAATTGGTAAACCTAAGCACACCACTTAGTAATAATCCTGGACTTCAGTTACTAAAATACACATACAGTCATGGGAAGTATGAGGCCAATCTGAATAGGCATACTCAAATTGTATTCAGATTTTTATATTTCATTTTTTGAACTTGTCATTTGTGTAATTTGAGTTAAAATACCTTTGTTTTAATAGTAAATAGGTAATTACTAGGTCTGAATAATAAAAAAAGGTACACAAACATATTTCTCCTTTTCCATTGATTTACACCATTTCCTAAAACAGATGGAACAAATGAAGGTAATTTAAACTTCATTGTTCCATTCACAGGAAATACCTTGATGCTAGTAAAGAGCTCTTGAACCAAGGAATTAGAACTACCACTTGCCTTCCATGGATCAACCCTGATTACCTCCCCTTCCTCAGGCACTGTCTCCCTACAGCTTCAGAGCTCCCCACGAATCTAGTACAGTGCACCCCCAGTGTTCGTGATTTTTTCATTCCAGAATGCTGTTCAAGTGCCGTTACCAAACGAATTTGTTCCCATAAGGAATAATGTAAATTAGATTAGTCCTTTTAGACCCCCAAAAATACACTTACAAAAGCACTTACAAAAATACACTTACATAATTGTTCGAGTTGGGAGCATCACGAACACCGGGGGTCCACTGTATTGAATTCAGCCTCCAATTGTGATTGCAATATTTAAGTTGTACAGTATTTCTTTATTCCAGAATGAGATTGCATGGGCAACAGCCATCATCCTGATATTACTGGAGAATAAATATAGTGAGATTAGCAATCGGTGGACTCTCCTGGCCATCAAAGCTCGTAATTTCATATCTAATTCCAGGGAAGATGTGGATGCTCTAATCAAGAAAGCCCAGTCTATCTTGGTATAGTAGAAGTAAACTTTAGAACTCTCAGCCGAGTTCTTGTTTTAAATTTCGTGCAAATTTGCTTGGTGTCATATACTATGATATTATCAGATTTAAGATGTAAGAGTGAATGAAGGCTCAGAGTTTATTTAACATCTGAGTTTCATATGCACAGTGAAAAAATAATATAGCATTAACTATGTACCAATTTATTTGTTCAAACATAATATAAGTTGAAAACACACACACAGTAATTGAATTAGTCTGTGTACTAAGCTCATTCCCACTTTGCCTCACAGATAAAAAACATTTTAGTTAATTTACAGGTCTTTTCTTTCAACATGAAACTTTCGTTTTTTCTTTTGGGCCACCCTGCTTCGGTGGGAAACGGCCGACGTGTTGAAAGAAAGAATTTACAGGTACTGTATATAAAAGGCATTAATGTATTGCATAGTTCATGGAGGAAATTTATAAAGGAAAGAACCCGGTGTTAGTAATGTTACTTTGTTCAGTGGAAGATATTTGAAGGTGAAAACCTGGTTTCTGAGGTAAATGTTGCTATTGTGTTGTCATTTTCCATGTGAATTTTTATTAGTTCTTGATTTTTTTTTTTTAGTGAGAAATATTCGGTTAACCCACATATTGTAAATAATAAAAGGACATTCCAGTCTATCCTGGACTTTTATCAAATTGCAATTTGATAATCTGTTATCAAGTTGGAATTTGTTCCAGCTAAAGTGTTATTCATTCTTAATGCGATGCTTTTTTTTTTTTTTAAGTATGGAGACTAGCATTGAACACGATATATATCATGTACTTTATATACTAGAATGTTTAAGAATACAGTGCAGTAGTCGACTAGCAAGACTTTAAACACCTTGGTATCTTTATAGCTTCTTCAGTCTAATACAGGTGGTTATAACCCTGGAGACAGAAAGGGAGAGGTAATTTTGTGATGATTAGTCCTCAGGCTAGGGGACTGACCACCTACCAAAGCTGAGGGACTGACCACCTACCAAAGCTGAGGGACTGATCAACTCAAAACTGCCTCCTCACTGCCACTGCCCAGTGTTATAATCACTTATTTGACCAAAGCAGCCTCCCATGCAGGTAAAGTATTTTGATTAGGATACCTGTTGCACATGTATCATACTCGTCAATATTGTGAGTTGTAGTAGTAATTAATAGTGATAAAAAAAAAAAAAGTCTTGAAATATAGTTTGCTGAGTAATGTTCTGAATACAGTATTTCAATATTTTTGTACTGATGTTCATTACCTTTTGGAAATTGTTAAGGTTGAAATGACAATCTATTTTTATCCCAGAATTTTTATGTACTACATATACTTAACAAGCAGATGTGATAACAATAAAAGGCACTTTCATTAACAAACAATAGGATAGTAAGTAACCTAAATGACAATACTACATTCAACACTAACAACTGTATTGTCATAATGGTTAAAATCACAGATAATGTTTCACTGAGATGTACATCACTTTTTGGGTACATTGTATACTCTGTTATATATATGGAAATGTAGACATGTTACATTCCTTTAAAACTTTCAGCGCTTTAGGTCCAAACCGATATACAAAGCTTCTCTCAGACACTGGTAGAAGCGCTCCCGTGGCATAGTGATAACGTAATCCTCTTGCAAAGTTTTCATAGCTCAGGGTCTCGCCAGCATGTCTGCCTGTGCGCCTACCCCACCGCTGTGCTATGATTGATGGTTGCACCAAACGGAACACTCCTGAGGCTTCATTTTCCCAGCGAATGAGGAATGGGTTGGTCGTGGGATCCTTGAGGAGGCGCACCAAATACTCCCATGATTTTGGCCCACGAAGTCTTTTTTTACGATTAGTCAGGATCTTTCCAAAAAAGGGATCCTTATCATCTTTCTCTGTCTCTCTAGATTTATTCTGCCCTGTTAGATTTAGAGGGACATCATCCTGTGGTAATGCCGTTCTGTTACCCTGTGAACCGGGAGAGCTTTCCGAAACTGGTAAACCCCCGTTAACAATGATAGGTCCCCATAGTTGTTGATTGTGGACTTGCAAGCTGAACTGATTAGGAGCACTATGTGAGCGGTAAGTAGGGGGAGCCTTTACTAGAAGATGACTACTGTGGCTGCTGCTCTCGTGCTGTTCCTGCTCCATGACTTCATGTGAAGGTCTGCCTGGTTCACCAGCATTCATCTGCAAGCAAAATGGTAAGCTAAATTAAGAATAATGGATAGGAAAGATGTTGATTTATATTACAAAAGTTCCAAAAGAAAGGTAATATAAAAAAAAAATAAGGGAAAGAAAATTGGGATAAATATTTAAATGACTAATATCAGACCGCGCTGTATAACCCCTGTGGTTTAGCGCTTTTGATTATAATAATAATATCAGAACATCTTACAATGAAAATAGAGGAGGCTAATAAAGAATTTATTGAATACTTTTAATTAGTATTAAACTGGAGGAAAGCAGAGGGTATGTACCTTGAATGTGAACCACAATGTTAGAGATTTAGATTTTTGTTAGAGAGCAGTGAAGTTACAAGATAAGTGCTAGAAAAATACAAGGTGGCGATGTATAGTAAACTTTGGATGAAGTGCAAAAGAAGAAATGAACTAAAATTAATGTTGCTAGGCATATAAGATGGATCCTGCAATTTGGCACCATTTCAAGATGTGAATGATGACTTATTGTACAAATGTAGGTTATTTCAGCTTGCTCTTAGGTTACTGACACAGGATAATAATTCTTATAACTAAACACTAAACCCACAAGGGTCATACAGCACTGCAGGGTAGAGTTGACCCAGGATAAGTCAGCCCAGCAAAATAGTACTATATCTTATTTCCAATGGAGTTGTTTCTAAGGATATAACCCACAATAGGCAGCAAACTCCTATATAAATAGTGGAAACTGGAGGTGGAATGCTGACCAGTAGTAGAGAAAACATTGGTGGCAGTGGAGTCCTTTATTGTATAAGGTTTCACCCATGGATGAGCTTTAAGTAGATAATATAAGAGAAACAAGCTTAAATATTGTAGAGGTCAGGTGTATTGAGGTTTGAGGTACTGCAGGCAGCCTACCAGCCCTCATTGGATTTTCTACTATGGAACAATTCATGCTAAAGGGGTTGCTGAAGGGAATGTATCATTTTGTTTGTGTTCATGTGGTTTACAATTATAAAAATCTTTGCTTGATATTCATTCTCTCTGAACAACAGTCTGGCCCCATCCTACAATATAAGTGAGTGGTAGTTTAGATAAGCAAGATGTGTATAACAGTTAGGTATCTTCACTTAAAACATTTTATCTGCACAGAAGACTTCAGCCAAATAGAGACCAAAATATTGAAGAAATCAGAAACAGTGGTGAGGTACATACAAGTTAACCAGCCAGTGAGGGGCTGATAACCTTGAAGTAATTTTGAGGTTGAAAGGGTGACACTGTATTTACCAATCCACTGTCAGTCCTAATACAGAAACAGCTTAAAAAGATTTTAGCAGAGAAAGAGTTAGGTGCAACTCAGAAAGACAGGTCACTTACCAGAAACAAGTGGGTGGGGGCTTGAAATTAAGGAGAATCTAACATAGGTCAGTAGGCCCACTGCAGTAAATCTCCATTATGTCACCTGATGACAGGGTTTGGTTGGGCAGAACCAACTACCATCAGGTGGAATAATAATGGAGATGCCTACTGACCCATGTTATGCAGATTCTTCTCATTTTCAAGCCCTGCCCACTGATTTCAGGTAAGTGACCTAAGAGTCATACCTGACTCCTCTCTAATATGAATGTTAAGAGTTGTTTTAGCCATCTTTGTATTAAAACTGATAAAGCCACAAGTGGTAAAGCATCTTCAATAAGTGAACGTGCATTTTATTCCCACAATCTATTGGCATTAACATAACCATACTTGTAAATGCTTGGCATCATCTACAATAACCATAAACACCATCAAACAAAACAGTGGCATGTTCACTTAGCAGCTCCTTTAATATGAATTACAGCCTCCTCAATGACGGAGTTCCATTCCTAAGACCACATCGTTAAACGAATTCGTCGCTAAGTGAGGAGCATACTATAATGGTAGTAAGTTTGTGTCAACAATCTTTTAATATTGTTTTAATGTCACCTTTGCACCATTTATAACATTTCTGGTATATTTTTAAATGTTTATACAGTAGTTTACTGTACATTGAAATAAACAAATAGAGGAAATCAGCTCTAATATAACTCAACTCACGAAACAAACCGTACCACGGGTGGGGTTAGAATCTGCAATCAGAGTCCTGAAACTCCAGACCGACACGGTCTGGAGTTTTAGGACTCTCTGATCGCGGGTTCTAACTCCACCCGTGGTATGGTTTTTTCAGCTCTAATATACATTATTTAGGTATGATACTGGTCAGAGAGCCTGTCGTAAGTCCGAGGTGTCGGTAAACGGGTATGTTGCTAAGTGAGGAGAGGCTGTATTCTAAAAGAGCCTAGCATGGGCCACTAGGCTACCTTCAGTACTTCCAACTTAAAACCTTTATGCACCTGACCTCTGCACTACTTAAGTCATTTGTTTCTCATATCTTATGTACTGTACTTTAAAAACCCACCTGTGACAAACATTATACCAATGAAGGATTCCACTGTAACTAGTGTCTAACCAACTCCTATATAATAATAATAACCGAGTTAAGCTCTAAATCTGAAAGGATTATAAAACACCAATTACTCAGTAGTTATTTACTGCTAGGCAAAATGAGCCATTGGTGTAAGGAAACGCCCCTACAGTTTGCCCCCACGTGTAGGGGATATTTTGCACAGTCTGGTGAAATGACATTTTACTGGTAACCACCCTCATAAAATAACTAACATCACCTGCCAAGCACATTTGCACACACACACCACCTTTGTCACACTTATTTACCACCCAAAATACTAAATGTCATGTGTTTGTCTCAGCAGATCTAAAGAACTGTGTATTTCTTCTAAATTCAAATTCTGCAAGAGCAGTCTTCAGAGTTAGTGTGAGAGTAAACCAGATTATCACCCTTCAGCCTATACTTACTAGAGGGGATAACTGTGGCATCTTCATTAGTGGTGGAGGCTCTTTTCGTGGTCGTTCAGGCTCTCTCGGAGCAATCACTGGGTGTGGAATGGACTGGAGTTTGGGTTGAGGATTTTGTGGAGGTTTTGCTTTATGCTGCAAGGGTCTCAGCAATTCTCTACGAAGATGAGAGTTAACACTGTTTTCAGATGAATTGCTGGGATCCTTAAGGGTTGCAGATTCTGCACTGGATGGGTCTTGGGAATCCTGTAAGAAAGGAAAACTAAGTAAATAAATAGCATTTTGAAATAGAATCTCATTGGTTTTCATCGATAATTCTTTCCAGAATGCTGTTCAAGTGCCATTACCGAACGAATTTATTCCCATAAGGATGAATGTAAATTAGATTAGTCGTTTCAGACCCCCAAAAATACACTTGTTCGAGGTGGGAGCTGTACAAAAACCAAGGGTCCACTGTAGTACAGTGGTACCTCGAGTTACGATGGTCCCCAAAATCGCCCTTTTATGTAAGTTTATTTTTTTAAATGCTTTTGTAGGTATATTTTTGGGGGTGTAAAAGGACTAGTCTATTTTACATTATTCCTTATGGGGATAAATTCGTTTGGTAATGGCACTTGAACAGCATTCTCGAACGAAAAAATATCGTAACTCGAGGTACCACTGTATATGTTTTACATCTTTTTATAACTATGCATCCTTTATAAGTGACCTGCTTTATTCTGATATGATTTGACCAACTAGTTCTAGTTCATTAAAACTGCATTTATTTCCACACATCAGACAAATATTGATAATACAAAGATCAGCACAAAATTTTTGAACATTTACTTCATATCTGAAAACTTACTGTCATTTATAATATAAATCCTTATCAGGATGTACTTACAGTATAAATTAAATCAAACAACAGCACAGTAATCCCTCTGATTTTGTTGCATGTTCAACAACCTATATAGAACTCACTCCCAAATACAAAGTTTCCCTTCAGCTGCCTGCTTCAAAAATATTGTCAAAAAGCATCTCCTAAATCTGACTTAAACCCTACTTAGACAATTTGCATTTAAGTCTGATGTGTCATTAGCAATCTTGGTGATTTAAATCATATTAGCAGTCGTACCGATGTTCACACTACCACCAATTTGTTTCAACATTTGTTATTTTAGGATTAATACATAATTCATATAACATTGTTACAATATTTAAATGTCAAATATATAGCATTCTAGTTAACTATGGTACTATATTTATCTCACTAATTATAAATTCATTTAAAAGCTGCCCAAAATGCTCTGCATAACAAGAAGCTTTCTATAAATAGTTTATACATAATTACTCCAATGTCAGTTGTATGCTGTATGCCACTTTATATAGTTGTTTGAGAGCGTTCATGGCTTGGAAATTTGATATATTTGACCATTTCCTTAACCATTGGTGTCTTTTTTTAGCTTGCATTTTTTCTCGCTCTACATCAGGGCTTCAGTCGATATAAGACATTTCAAACTAGTACTCATTCACTTATTGTCCTTTCCATTTACTTATCCTTCATTGCTCTACATTTCCATTTCAGTCCTAAATTTTCTACATGAACGTAATTATACTGTATACACTGGATATGTTATGTCTGTAGACACAAAACTATCATCTTATTTTAAATATGTAGGTGGTTATTCTTTTCCAACCGTTTCCAATAATTCAGCATTTTTGAGATTGTTGGCAGCATCACTGGTCTGCATTAGTGGTCAAGAAGTTCTTTTAAATCTAACTACAAATGGGCATCTCATGACAGAGTGTATGGTAATAGTATATACATATTCATCATTATTCACTGACTGGTGTCTTTCCAGAAGTATACTGACATCACCATCAAGTTACCCTCCAACTGCAAAATCCTCACCCCCACCAGAGTACAGTACAACATTACCTTGCCCACATTCCAACAGCACATCCATAAAAAAAAACACATTTGTCTCCATTCACTCCTATCAAACACACTCACAAGCCTGCTGAATACTTGAGCCTCTAAAACTCAAATCCTGTTTATTTATTCAAAATAAATTTTGATTTTTTTTTTATCTGTCATGTTTAATGAAAAACTTAAACTGCACAGGTCTTACCGTTTCAGGCTGATGTTCAGCTGTGACCCTGTTAGACTGTGACGACTCTGAGTGGTAGCCATTATCATCCGACGTCTTCAGTCGAAACTTGTCTTGATCACCATGGTGCTCCTCAGCATCCTCAGAGATGCACAGGGAGTGTTCATATTCATCTGGTGAATCTATTGGCTCATCTTTAATATCATCATCTGAAGCAACCTGTGGAGAAAAGTGTAATGCAAAATATGAGCAAGGTAACTTAATTTGTGTTCTAGGATAAGAAAAAACATGCTATATTGAAGACAGATGGGCACCAAAGATCTTAAAAAATTACCCTATACATGTATAGGGATATTTGTATATTTCATCTTACAGCAGTACAGTATTCAAAAATTCTTGCTTGATGAAACTAACGAAAGAGAGAGAGAGGAGGAAAAACTAAGGACAGCTTTTGCTGTCTTTAGTCTTGGTGTTCTAAACAATTACTTTAGCACACTAACCAGATTTTGGAAGGTTCCATGGGGTCCAGAAACTTGGAAGGTAGGAGCCGGGGACAATTTTTCCTCTGCACACCCCTCACTGGATGAAACACTGGACTTTCTGTGAGTGTGTTCATCTTCCTGTGTATTTTGCCTTGAACTCTCTTCGCTCCATAAATGTTGCGTAGTTTCCACCTCCATAGTTGTTGCCATTTCATTAGATTTTGCCAGCTGATGTTTTGACATTGCATTTGGACTTTCCATTCCATTACTTCTTGATATCTCATTTGGTCTTGTCATAACCAACTCGTTATTTCTTGTCTCACTTGGTCTTGGCATTTCATTTATGAGTACTGTTTCATTAGTCCTTGTCTTCTCATTTATTCTCATTATTTCATTCGGTCTTGTCATTTCACTTGGTCTTTGCATTTCACTTAGTCTTTGCATTTCATTGGGTCTTTGCATTTCATTGGGTCTTGGCATTTCATTGGGTCTTGGCATTTCATTGGGTCGAACCATATCAATTGCTCTTGCCATTTCATTAGGTCTTACCATCTCACTGCGTACTGACAAATCATTTGGTCTTGCCATCTCATTGCATATTGATATATCATTTGGTCTTGTCATCTCTCTGGGTCTCATTCTGCGTATGCTTTCAGACCTCATGTTAGGAGAATATTCTATGAGATGTCTTCTTTTAAATGGTAGCTCATCGTAATGAGGATGGGACCTTGGCAAATCAGGCTCATGCTGCATATCTGAAAACCTTTTATGACAGTACAGAGACGGATTCAGGAATTCTTGCCTGTATGAAGTGTGATGGATGTGTGAAACAGGCTCATCTGGACTTTTAGTGAAAACACTCCCTTCTATTGGACTACAAACCCTGTTGTGTGGCGATTCATTCACTTGACTAGGGGAGTATCTGTCTGGAACAGGAATAGCTAGCCCTTTGACCTGTAAAGATTTTGCAACTTTGATAAAAGCTGGCAGATCTGGCCGAGGCACTAGCACCTCCCCTCGGTACATATATGTCAAGAGAGACTCCAACTGAACCCTTGCAACATCTTGCAACACCACCACAGGACTCTGACAGTTGGTGTTTGCAAATATTGCTGCGAAGAAGTTGCTGCACGCAGAGAGAACCACCTTGTGAACTGGATAAATATTTCCATCACAAGCAATAGTAGCATCACAGTACAGTTCCTGCAGTAAAAGAAAGCACAACTGTCAGAACAGACAGGTAGGAGTAGGAGGGGCCCCTGATATAGAGGACTTAATATAGCCAGTGTGCAGTTTGAAATGATGGCACAAAGGCTTTGAATTGACTGTGTATACCACTACTGGACAATGGGAAAATATAAATATCAAAAGTTTTAAAAACATGCAAATGTGATTAAAGTACAAATACAGTATATTAATAATGTTAAATATATATTTATGCAATAAAGTCCAATAATTAGCTTTGAAGAGTTTTTATCCTTCTATTGACCTTATACAGTGGTACCCCGAGTTTTCTACAGCTCCCAACTCGAACAATTATGTAAGTGTATTATTGTAAGTGTATTTTTGGGGTCTGAAACGGACTAATCTAATTTACATTATTCCTTATGGGAACAAATTCGTTTGGTAACGGCACTCGAACAGCCCTCTGGAACGAATTATGTCCGAAACTCAGGGTACCACTGTATTTCCAACTAAACAAAATTTATTAAAAGCTAAAAAAGTAATGAAAGTTACCTGGGTTCTGAAATGGTCAAGAAGCCTCACAAACGTAAAGGTGTGATTATTCCACCTTAAGTTGTACTGATTTTTCTCCACCTCCATCTTCTCAGCAGTTGGGTACTGAAACAGTATAATGAATCCTTAGCAACATTACCAATAACAAGGGTGGTTTTACTTAGAAGGGGCTTTTAGGGATGAGTCTGGAGTAGTGAGCTAGAGGACTTGTCTTGAAGTACGTACTGTTATTAATTTTTATGTAGGAGAGGCTGGGGACTTCAGCCTCTTTCTTTGTGATGCCCCTGACCAATACAAATATGTACATATATACAAAATACAAATAATTTACTATTTCTCTTCTGCAGTATACAGATAATGTAGTTTACATGTAATATAATACTGTCAGGCACAAAAGAAAGCCACTTACATGCAGTGCATTTCAGGCAGACTAATAATCCATAAAGATGAAGACAAACCAACTTCCTCTAAGAACACAGTGATTACAAAATGCAAGTCTGCTGAAGCAGAAATACCTAGTGTCAATGTCACAAAGATATAAAATACAGTATACTACTATACATTGTTATATACAGAATAAATGTATCGAGTTGAAAAACTATTATAATAATAATAACCATAATTTTTAAAGGGGTAGACTGGTAAGCCAGCAGAAGGCCTCGGTCAGATGACCAATAGCTCCAGTGATGGGTCATGATATGACTAAGACCTGCGTCAGGAGACATTTGTCCTGTTTCTTGACAAATCTTACTTAACCTAACTTATCGAGAGTCTCTTAATCCATGGAACATAACCCGACCTTTCTGTGAATTAAACTTGACTGCTTCCCATTACCCCCCAGGCACTGTACGTATTACCCCTATGGGAAATAGTGTAAAAATGCAGGTGCTCACAAAGTCAAAGAGGGAGTCTGCATCAAAGGTGGGTCTGACAGTGAGGCGGTCAGGTCAAGTAGGTATATTAAGGCAGTGACTACGTCAGAAGCAAATTCTCCATACCCGCTGATGACAGGACAATCTATTAAGAGATGGTGAAATGACCGACATAATTCTATTGTGTAATGTAATTCTTCGAGTTTGTAAAACATTTACAGAGTTACTTTTACATAATAGAGCTGTATGACCCCCAAAGAGATTCAGCATTTCTTTTTTTTAAATATAATTCACACAAGTGTTCGTGAGAGCACAAGTACACAATGTACCCGTGCCCCGTGGCCTGATGGCTGAAACTCTCGTTTAGTAAGTTTATTCAGGTATACACAAATGCTTTTACATAGATTATCATACATAGCAGCATATATGTAGAGAACGTAGGATAACCCCAAAAAAAAAAGTCAGACATCGACTTATTTCCATTGGGGTCCTTCACACAGCAAGGGTCTGGGTTCGATTTCCAGCAAGGGTAGAAACATTGGGCGTGTTTCTTTACACCAGTTGTCTATGTTCACCCATCAGTAAAATGGGAACCTGGGATTTAGTCGACTGGTGTGGGTTGCATCCTGGGACAAAATGTACCTAATTTGCCCTAAATGCTCTGCATAACAAGCGGCTTTCTATATATTACATAAGTCATTGATGTCAGCTAGGCCTGTATACCTTGTACATGTACTTGTAAAGTGACATCAATTTCTATTGCCCAATTTCAGCTAAACTACATAAGGACTTGTATATGTGGCTATGTATATGTAATTATTGACATTGTATGACTGTCGAAAGGAAAAAGAAAGCTTCAAGGAAGGTGCCGTGATGCAGGTGACGGGCTCTTGATTCAAGAAATTACATTCCCTTCAATTAACTGATTGTACTAATATATAAAGACATGACCCTTATAACCAATAAAATATTTAAAAGAAGCTCGTGTTTGCCCATCAATGTGGTGGCACAGACGATCATAGTCACGTGAATGCAATAAAGATACCCAAGGATTGAATGTTTTTTATTTACCAACGTATTGGCATTTTATACCATTAATATGACCTATCCTCCATCACCTCGCAGTTGGGCCTAACCTAGAAGGTAGACAATGGCAACAGATAATCCTTTTAATACAATGTTTCGCCCAAGACTCTGCTCTATGAAGTATATTAGAGCCCAGCTTGGGCGAAACGTTGTATAAAAAATCATTCTCTGCTACCAGTGTATTTTCTGTACCCCTGGAGCTGTGGTGGGACAAGAATAACATGAGATAGAATGTTGAATCAGGTAATCACTACTAAGGTCAAGCAGGTCTTGCCCTCCTTCCAATACCATGGATCCTCTTCAAATGTCTTTATTAGTTGGTTTAGCGCTTCTTTTGATTATAATAATTTATATATTAGTCACCTCTATTCGAAGAAGTTTACTAAGTAGGCTTAATCTTACTAATACGTATACCTAATTACTATTATTATTATCAAAAGAAGCGCTAAACCACAGGGGTTATACAGCGGTAATATACCTAAATGTTAAATATGTCTTATTTACTTTTACGTATTGTATACCATTATGACTCCATGGCTACTGCTGTACCCTAAGGTTCCCTAATGGCTACTTTCATTATTGCAGGGGTCATTCATATGCTCAGAGCCTCGTAATGTTGGGCTTTGATGGATTACGGATGAAGAGAGAACCTACTTGAATATATTCATTTGTATGCACCTAGGGATCCACCTTCCCTATTATGCATGAAGTTTAGGGATTTAACCCTAAGCAGGCGCAAGGGAATCTTTTTCCAGCCCCCCCCCCTACTTAAATAACTGCTTTAAGAATGTGCCTTAGCCTCTGTACCTACCAGATGGCCTCACTTAAGGTCCTTACTGTAATAAATATTCTGGAGTCGCCCCTGGTCCTATAGCATATGCTGCTATATATGATAATCTATGTAAATGTATTTGTGTATACCTGAATAAACTTACTCACGTGTACACTAGGCAGGTACAGCCTTTTGTTGCGGATTATTAAGTTACTTCATAAAGGTCAACCCTGAGCGAAATGTACCAACTAAAGAGTGTTCAGCAGTCTTTATACTCTTGCCAGTGGGCATTACACCCATACAAACTATTCTATGGCTCAGTCAGCACAGTCAAGCTTTGCCTTGAATTGATAAACAAGACACTTATATTAACACTTGGATATATTTAGTCCTGAAACGTTCGCGTGCACTACAGGTTGTTATTCACCATGTTCGTACTGTATACCATTAATATATGGAAATAAGTCAGACTTTTTTGGGTTATCCTAGGGTCTCTACACATATGCTATGTATGATAATCTACGTAACTGTATTTGTGTATACCTCAGTAAACTTACTTATTTACTAGCTAGCTTGGTCACTACTGAGTAACTGTAGGAACTACTAACTTATTTGACTGAGGCACCAGCAGCAAAATGTAATTCTTGTTTACGAACCACTCTTTGTACTCAGGTAAGACTCTTGAGAGGTGAGGGGAGAAAGTGGGGACAGATGAGTGGTGAGGGGGAAGAGAAAGGGAGAGCCGGGATTAAACCCAGCAGCATAGCAATGTCTTGTTGATTTTAACGGTTGGTCTTCATTCTGTACAGTACATGTCGTGGGAGGCAATGGATCTGTGAGGCTAGGCAGGCGCTAAAACCCACACGTGCAAGGTTCACTACTGGTTTGATTCGTGGCTATGGTGGAGGGGAGAATAATTGGGTTGTAGAGGGCGATGGAGAGGTTAAAACTGACGCCTTAAAAGATCCATCCCCCTGCAGGGAGAGAGGTTCAGTTTAGGAGGCAGGTTTTATAGAGAAGGTGGAAGGTTGTAGAGATTTAGTAGATAGTTGTGTGGTAATTTGATTGTATCTTCGAGGTAGGTTGTCCACAACGCTCTTGCAGACAATCAAATATTACTAAGAAAAACTTTCTCAAGGCAGTGTAAGCAAACTCCACACTTGGATTCAAAAATAGATATGACAGCTCAGTCGTCAGTCGGTGGAAATAGAAGGACCAAGAACTAGAGCTTATACCCCTCAAATTCAAATACTGTAGTCATATATAGCACATAGAAAAAAAACTGGGCATAAAAAATGACAGGATGGATAATGAGAACCTTCAAAACCAGGGATACAAAGCCCATGTTGACCCTTTTCAGGTCGCTTGTTCTATCTAGGCTGGAATATTGCTGCACACTAACTGCACCTTTCAAGGCGGGTGAAATTGCTGACCTTGAAAATGTGCAGAGAACCTTCACGGCACACATAAGTGCGATAAACCACCTCAACTACTGGGAACGCTTGAAGTTCCTAAACCTGTACTCTCTAGAACGCAGGCGGGAGAGATACATTATTATATACACATGGAAAATTCTCGAGGGATTAGTACCAAACTTGCACACAAAAATCACTCCCTACGAAAGCAAAAGACTTGGCAGGCGATGTAACATCCCCCCAATGAAGAGCAGGGGTGCCACTAGCACGTTGAGGGACAACACAAGAAGTGTGAGGGGCCCAAGATTGTTCAACTGCCTCCCAGC
Source organism: Cherax destructor (assembly GCA_009830355.1). Taxonomy (NCBI): domain Eukaryota; kingdom Metazoa; phylum Arthropoda; class Malacostraca; order Decapoda; family Parastacidae; genus Cherax; species Cherax destructor. The sequence continues at coordinate 153,554 of WNWK01000329.1, read as the reverse complement.
ATACATCAGGGGGATTACCAACAAACCCCTGGCTGTCTTCAAGCAGGCACTGGACAGGCACCTAAAGTCGGTACCTGACCAGCCAGGCTGTGGTTCGTACGTTGGACTGCGTGCGGCCAGCAGTAACAGCCTGGTTGATCAGGCTCTGATCCAACATGAGGCCTGGTCACAGACCGGGCCGCGGGGGCGTTGACCCCTGGAACTCTCTCCAGGTATACTCTCAAGTCCATTGTGTGCCTACCTCAACTCTGATTAATCTATACTACGTATCAATATAATAACGCTACATAATACCGATAAGTAGATAAGCTATCATACGGTATCTATTCAGAAACTTTTCGCCTTCATCAATTGAATGCATAACTGGCAATGAAAATACCTTAATGTTACACGTTTGTCTTGCCTATCTATACTACATATAAGATCACAAGAAAGGAGCACCATGCTAGGAAGGTCTAACTCTCACTCACTCCTGTACTTGTCAGACTTATTTTTAAAGCTACTCAAAATTCTCGCTACAATGACGCCACTTGGGAGTTTGCTTCACTCATATCTCGTATAGGTTATATGTGTATGGGGATCAACATCTAAAAACCATAAAATAATCATACGGTAAGCCTCGGCTTGAGGCCGAAAATTATCTTCCAAAAATGGCAATTAGCATCGTAGATTTATTTGTTTGATCAATTATTCCTCACAAAGTTAAAAGTGCAAAAAGCTTTCATTGAATATCAGGTAAAAAAAAAAAAAGTCCTATGTTAAAATTATCTATATTTAATATCTGTCTTTTAGTTTTCTTAACCATTAGGTGGTTTTTAAGTAATACTGAAAGCTTTTAAAAAAATCTATAATAACATGTAGCTCAGATTTTTTAAGGTAAATATAAAAAAATCACGAAAAATGGCAATTTATACAGATCAATTACTTCGATAGAACTCTACGTATGAAGCTTTTATTGAAGGTTAAGTAAACTGTCCTATAAAATATATACTTTATTATTAACACACACAGGGGCCATTTTTATTAAGCACACCATTCTGGTACTGGGTAGGGCTTCTCTCTGCCTCCAGAACAGTCTGAAATGTTCATGGAATGGATTCAACAAGTGCTGGAGACATTCTTTAAGAGATTCTGGTCCATGTTTTCACGATAGTATCACGTAGTAGCTGCAAATTTGTCGGCTGAACATTCATGATGTAAATCTCTCGTTCCACCATATCCCGAAGGCTTACACCAAATTCTGATAACATGTGCATGTCGCAGCAGGAATCGCGATTCATCAGACCAGGTGACGTTTTCCCAATCTTCAACTGTCTAGTTTCGGCGAGACTGCCCACTGAAGCCTCAGTTTCCTGTTCTTAGCTGAGAGGCGTGGAAACAGGTGTGGTCTTCTGCTGTAGCTCATCCTCTTCAAGGCTCGACGTGTTGTGCATTCAGAGATGCTCTTCTGCATACCACTTGTGAAAAATTTACTATAATTTCCCCATAATTAGTAATGTGTTTGTGAAGTGGTAATATAATGTAAATATGAAGTATTAAGGGTAGTCACAAACTACTTGTGAGGAAGCGAGAGACAGTATTGGTGACACGGGTGGGGAAGGCTGACTGCTGGTCTCTGCTCTCTATTTTGACCCTAGGGGAGAGGTCATAAAAGGAAAACTGAATCGGGATTAATGCCCGGGTGGCCGTCCTGAGAGGTACCTGGAGTCTACCTGGAGAGAATTCCAGGGGTCAACGCCCCCGCGGCCCGGTCCGTGACCAGGCCTCTTGTTGGACCAGAGCCTGATCAACCAGGCTGTTACTGCTGGCCGCACGCAGTCCAACGTACGAACCACAGCCCGGCTGATCAGGTACCGACTTGAGGTGCCTGTCCAGTGCCTGCTTGAAGACAGCCAGGGGCTTGTTGGTAATCCCCCTGATGTATGCTGGGAGGCAGTTGAACAATCTTGGGCCCCTCACACTTATTGTGTTGTCCCTCAACGTGCTAGTGGCACCCCTGCTCTTCATTGGGGGGATGTTACATCGCCTGCCGAGTCTTTTGCTTTCGTACGGAGTGACACTCGTGTGCAAGTTTGGTACTAAGCCCTCGAGAATTTTCCATGTGTATATAATAATGTATCTCTCCCGCCTGCGTTCTAGAGAGTACAGGTTTAGGAACTTCAAGCGTTCCCAGTAGTTGAGGTGGTTTATCGCACTTATGCGTGCCGTGAAGGTTCTCTGCACATTTTCAAGGTCAGCAATTTCACCCGCCTTGAAAGGTGCAGTTAGTGTGCAGCAATATTCCAGCCTAGATAGAACAAGCGATCTGTAAAGTGTCAACATGGGCTTGGCATCCCTGGTTTTGAAGGTTCTCATTATCCATCCTGTCATTTTTCGAGCAGATGCAATTGCTACATTGTTATGGTCCTTGAAGGTGAGATCCTCTGACATGAACACTCCCAGGTCTTTGACATTAGTTTTTCGCTCTATTGTGTGGTTGGAATTAGTTTTGTACTCCGATGAGATTTTAATTTCTTCACGTTTTCCGTATCTGAGTAATTGAAATTTCTCATCATTGAACTTCATATTGTTTTCTGCAGCCCATTTAAAGATTTGGTTTATGTCTGCTTGGAGTCTTGCAGTGTCTTCAACGGTGGACACTGTCATACAGATTCAGGTGTCATCTGCAAAGGAAGACACAGCACTGTGGCTTATATCCCTGTCAATGTCTGATATGAGGATGAGGAATAGGATGGGAGCAAGTACTGTGCCTTGTGGAACAGAGCTTTCACAGTAGCTGCCTCAGACTTTACTCTGTTGACTACTACTCTTTGTGTTCTATGTGTTAGGAAATTATAAATCCATCTACCAACTTTTCCTGTTATTCCTTTATCACGCATTTTGTGTGCTATTACACCATGGTCACACTTGTCAAAGGCTTTTGCAAAATCTGTGTATATAACATCTGCATTCTGTTTATCTTCTAGAGCATCCAGGACCTTGTCGTAGTGGTCCAGTAGTTGGGACAGACAGGAGCGGCCTGCTCTAAACCCATGCTGTCCTGGGTTGTGCAATTGATGGGTATCAAGATGGGTGGCGATCTTGCTTCTTAGAACCCTTTCAAAGATTTTTATGATATGGGACGTTAGCGCAATTGGTCTGTAGTTCTTTGTTATTGCTTTACTGCCCCTTTGTGGAGCGGGGCTATGTCTGTTGTTTTTAGTAGCTGCGGGACGATCCCAGTGTCCATGCTCCCTCTCCATAGGATGTTAAAAGCATGTGATAGGGGCTTCTTGCAGTTCTTGATGAACACGGAGTTCCATGAGTCTGGGCCTGGAGCGGAGTGCATGGGCATGTCATTTATTGCCTTTTCAAAGTCATTTGGCGTAGTGATGATGTCAGAAAGGCATGCGTCTGTCAAGTTCTGTGGCACTCTCATGAAAAATCATTTAGGTTTTCGATTTTCAGTCTGGTTAGTGGCTCGCTAAAGACTGAGTCATACTGGGATTTAAGTAACTCACTCATTTCCTTGCTGTCATCTGTGTAGGACCCATCCGGTTTAAGTAGGGGCCCAATACTGGTTGTTGTTCTCGACTTTGATTTTGCATAGGAAAAGAAATACTTAGGGTTTCTTTCAATTTCATTTATGGCTCTTAGTTCTTCCCGTGTCTCTTGATTCCTATAAGATTCCTTTAGTTTTAATTCGATGTTTGCTATTTCTCTGACTAGTGTCTCCCTACGTATTTCAGAGATATTGGCCTCCTGTAGCCGCTCCGTTATTCTGTGCCTTCGCCTGTATAGGGAGCGCCTCTCTCTTTCTAGTTTGCATCTTCTCCTCCTTTTCCTTAAGGGAATTTGCCTTGAGCAAACCTCAAGTACCACAGAGTTAATTTGTTCAAGACATAGGTAGTGTTGGTTCTCTCAAGGAATTTGGAAATCGGCCGAATCTTCAAATGAAATTAAGGTGTAATAGAAGCAGTGTCGTCAGAAATTGTATTGGCCAATATGAATTGCCTACCGAAAGGAAGGCGGTAGGATATGACGCCAAATCATCTCGATTCGCCGGTACTCTCCCGGCCCGGGTCTTTTCCAGATGGTGACCCGGCCTTGGCTCCCTGTCTTGGGAGTGTCTGAAACCTATGTCTCCCATGGGAGGAGGTACAAGTACCCCCTCATCTTCTAGAACCAACAGTCCCCAGGCCTAGCCACATTCCCCGCCCTCACGGGACTCTTAGGGAGACTGGTCTGCCATCATCCCAGCCCCAGGGGGGCTCATGGGGATAGCAGTCTTGTGAGCTGCAGATGATAGCAAGCTCTGGCTCTGGCACCTTCCCCGCCCTAGGAGGGCTCGTGGGAGTGGTGCGCCCTACGGCAAATCTTAATTTGGTGAATACTCTTGAAATGTCCTTTATACTTTTTAATCATGTATTTATATTTATGTAAAATTACCCAAGCAAATTACTCGGGTCAAGTAGACATTACCGAATATACAGTCCACAAATATGTCAGTGTTAATGGCATATTTTATTTAAATTCTACGAACTATATGTTCTAATAATAATTTAAGGTCCAGACGTGATGAACTGAGAAGGTGGGCACGAAGGAGGGATATTATTGTGACCTGGTGTCCTTAAAGTCCCACTTGATGTACCAAAGTTCCTTCATAATTATGGGGGTGAAATAATTCGGGACATTACCTGTAAAATTTACCCGCATAATTTCTCACACCACTTGTAACGTGATTATTTGAATTACTGTTACTTTCCTGTCAGCTTGAACCAGTCTGGCCATTCTCCTCTGACCTCTCATTATTAAAGAGTTTTCGCCCACAGAACTGCCGCTCACTGGATGCTTTGTACTTTTCACACAATTCTCTGTAAACTCGAGACTTGTGCGTGAAAATCCCAAGAGATAAGCAATTTCTGAGATACTCAAACCACCCCTCGTCTGGCACCAACAATCATTCCACAGCTAAATTCACTTAAATCACATTTCCTCCCCATTCTGATGTTTGGTCTGAACAATTGAACCTTGATCGTGTATGCATGTGATGCCGCCACGTGATTGGCTTATTAAGATATTTGCATTAACGAGGTTAACCTAATAAAGTAGCCACTGAGTATAATATATATATGTATATAATAAATATATATAAATATACATATACTAAGACTGAGTCCATTCCAAAATACATATTAAAAATGAGAATTTATTCTTTTTCATAATCTAATCTAGAAAGGAAACTGGCGAAGAAATTCAGAAAAAATACAAAACGTAAAAATATTATCACATTCATGGGTGAGGAGCGCTAAGCTCGTACGAGGCAATCCAGAATCGGGGGACTGGGACGCAATAAAATTCGTCCCAAGGACAGTGAAGTCCTTTTTGTTGAATCAAGAGCCCTTCATTGGCGTCAAGGCATCTGCACCTTCCTTGAAGGGTGCAATACATATACGTTTGGTATATATACCATGAAGAGCATATCTAAGCATGCTAAGTTTACTTTCATCTCTGTTTTAGGTATTGCAGTATTCTTGACCAGTGGTGAACAGGTGACCTGCAGCTTCAAGGACCCTTGTGTAGTAGGCTTTAAACCACATTAACGAAGCAACCAATATAATTAAATTATTAATCTTGATCCATGGAAGGAGACGGCAGCCCATAAGTCTCAATATCTGGATTAGATTTTGATTTTAGATTTTGCCACCGAAGTGGCTAGTTTATTGTGCACCCCATATCCATCCTGTGGAGGGTAGCACAAGAGCATATGGATACACAAAAGGCCTAGGAACTAGGCCCCAAAGGGTTAACAATTGTACATTTGGATTTATATCTACAGTTCACTTATCTGTTACAAGCAAATTTAGGAATTTTTTAGTATAACTGGTATCTTATTTTCATTAATAAGATATCTTGACATGTCACATAGGTTATTATACTGTCTATCTCTACATTCCTCAATAAGTGGACAATTAAACACAGTGTTCAATATCTGGAGATGCTGAAATAAACAGGTTTTATACAAGAGAAGAACATATAGCTGCTGTTTCTTCTATCCAGGTACCCCTCCCTCCCATCCTCCTCATTGAAGGACTTCCAGTAGTTACAGTGGGTAAGATTCGTCAGGAAACAAGACAAGTGTTTCCTGACGCGGGTCTTAAGTCATATGACCCAAAAGTGGAGCTTTTGGTCATCTGATCAAGGCCTTCCACTGGCCTTTAAATATTAAGCTTAATTATTATTAGTTACGGTAGACAATGAACTTACCCGTTAGATTACAGAGTCACACTTGCATGAGACTGTCACAGTGCATAACTGTCGCAGGGACTAAACCCGTCCACTGTCCTCCTAGTGCACTACTGGGTATTGTTGACCACGGGGTATTATATACCCAGAGATATGTATATTATGGTACATATACACAATTTAATCCCTATCTTAGGAATTACAGTATCCCTCATGCTAAAATTTCCGTAGATTAACGAGGCCCTAATTACCCTCGTGTAAAGAGGGTCACACAACTGTCAGAAATCACTGGTGTATATCTGGGTGGTGAGGTCGCGTGCACACTGAGCGTCTGGTGTATATCCTGGCGAGGCGACGACTAGTGTAAGACTGCTGGGAAATAGAGGCCGGTGTGAGGGAGGGGGCTGTCATCATCTCCCTCCCTCACCCTCGCTATCATCCTGCCTGCTGGATTTTCCTCCTGACGTCATTATCCACGCCGTGACGTCATTGTAAATAAACAACTCTGGGGTAACTGAACAAAACTACGCATCCTTCGAGGGGTAACTCCTCAAATCATATTTAACCAAGGCTATCATTACGAAAGACTTGTTTGCGGAAGAGTTCAGAGGAGCAATGCTGAATTAGGAAAACATTGGAAGGGTTCTTGTGGAGTATGTGGAGGGAATGAGGGGGACCCACCATCTCTGGAATCCGGACACGGAGAAGTGCGGGATCATCAGTGCAAGTCACGGCTGATCTTCTGCACACGAGATCTGCAGTTGACTACATTTTTATCGCTGTTCTTTTACTCCCTTTCACATTCTCTACATGACCTATGAGACCTTATTGCGTTGATGCTCTTCTAGTGTAACCAATACCTGTAGTAATATTTGCCCGTGTTCTATAAAAACCTGCGTAGACAAAAATCGGACATGCTGCAACCTCCCCTTATTATATTCAAGGAGAAGGAGGGGGGCAAAACCTATACTTGTACAGCGCCTGGGGAAATGAGAGGCTAAGAACCAGGTGTATTTATTGTTAGGTGAACGTGGGTGTAAAAAAATGCAAGTCTCCACCCGCCCCAAGATCGAACCCGGGTCCTTCATTTCTGAGCCGAGTGCTCTACCATAACTTGTAGCCACCTAAACTTGTACGATATTGTATTTCAAGCATTACACAAAAGTATCTTCGTAGTAATCACAATCCTATATATTAGTGTTCTGATTACTTAGCGGGAGACTTTTTACACAATATATTCAAGTTACATAAAGGAAAATGAAAACTGGATTATCGACAAACTGGATATGCGTATCGTAACTTTTTTGTTGCTTAAAATAATTTGAGCTACAGTTGCACAATCATTTTATGTAGGGATAACCTACAATGTAGGTCCTACATGATCAACAAGAAAATAACTACTGATTCATATAAAGATATTAAGCTACTAGAGGTCATTTCCAGAGTGGCAAAATCAAGATTCTACACTATTGTGGCTGTTTTGTACTGTACTTTTATAAGATTAAAGCAAGCATTATGATCAAGCTACACGCAGTGGTAACGAGTCCTCGAAGAGATAAGGATTAGAAAAGTTGTAGTGTTCAGTTCAGTTAGACTCACAGGTAAGGACCCACTAGGGGCGAGGGGGAAGTGGGGACAGAAGAAGAATAGCCGGTGAGAGGAAGAACCGAAGTAGAAGAGAAAGAGTCAGGACTAAACCCAACAGAGTTGTAGTGTCTACTGTGGCCAAGCATTAACTACGCACTCACTGAGGACTGGCGGGGACCACTGATCTAGCCTACTTATTCAGATCACTTGAGTGCAGCATAGGTAAGCCAGCGGTTATGGCTGCCATGGACAACTCTCAACCTTCACTTGTCCTTAGTCTTACAACGACCCAGCAATCATTTACTACTGGGTAATCCCAAGTACGTAAATCTAAATATTCTATACATGCTTCCCCCAACCACTGTAAAACTATTTTTTTGTGCGTCTTACTTGGGATTTATTCATAGAAGAGGGCTCCTCTCTTTCCAGTCAGCTCTCAAACATATGACCTGTAATTTCCATTCGTATGGACAAGAATTAAATCTCAAATTTGACGGTACAATACTGATGATATAGTATATAACAGCTGAATTACAAAGTGCCTAGAAATGGTTTATGCGAACTATATTCTATAGTTACCTAACAAAATGATCGATCACAAGAATCGTGGGCACATAATGGCACATATGGCAGTGCTGTCCTCCTTAGCTAAAAAAAAAAAAAAAGATAGTGAATTCTACAATAATATTAGGCGTTTTGATTATCTAATATTGCACCATTAAGTCTTTAAATATTTAGAAACAGGGAACATTGTTACACTCCTAGAAGGGCGAGCCGATGAATCAATGTCGTTAATCCAGATGCATCTAACAACTATGGTTAATTATAGGGAATTATCCAATGGAATCACTCGTACATTCCTTTAAGGTGCTTTGACGCCTGTGAAGGGCTCTTGATTTGAGAACTGGAGTTATCCCTCGCTTTCCTTTGGATTGAATGTGATTGCCTCTCATACCCTAAGGTTAGGTTAACTAATGTTTGTCAGGAAACAGGACAAGTGCTTCCTGACGTGGATCTTAGTCATATGATGACCCACAGCTGGAGCTTTTGGTCATCTGACCGAGGCCTTCCACTGGCTTACCCCTCCAAACCCTTTAAAAATAATGGCTATAATTATAACCACTTTTTCCCGTTCCCTAAGGTCCTGCATAACCCCTGCAAGTTCAGTACCTCTCCATTAAATAAAATCACCCGCCTATAACAAACTAAACTAATATATCCGGTCACGATAAGGCATTATGTAGGTACGAGTATTGGATGCCACCTGCGCCACACACCACCCAGCATCAGGAGCAATTGTTATGAAGGAAAACTCGGTCCAGCGCTAGCTTGATCCGTTGTATAAACTAAGCAGTAAAAATCTTTTGGTTATTCTGCGCTTTAAACACATTTTCTAACATTATATAACAAATTTACACCAACATTACCCATTTGTTACTCTCGGACCAGTTCAGTCGTATTGCATAATAATCACAACACAAGTACAACTATTCAAAATCTATTTGTCACATTCCGCAATCCACGTCTAAAGAACGTGCCAGGTCATCGGCCAGGAGCGTTAGAAGATTTAAAGGAAAGGGAAAATATCCCAACATTTATGCCGGAAGATTCTCTGGGTCCTTAGGTAAGCTCCCAGGGAAGTATGGCACCCCTCTAAGTGAAGAGGCCCACCCAACCCTTAGGAATAAACCACTGACCCCCCACCAGTCAGCGCTGGATACCCTGATTCACCTGGAGGATCTACCTGGAGGGTGCTCGGGGGGTCAACGCAGCCCCAGCCCTGTTCATGACCAGTGATATCTCATTTCCTTTCCATTTTCTTATGCTTGCTATGTCCTGAGTCAGTCCTCATTTCGCCTTTCAATCCACTGCTAAAAACGTAAGCAGTTTTCTCCTTTCTGGGTAATTTGATTATGGTGTGGTTAATACCGTACTGAATTTGAGTTTGGGGTCACCAGTATTTATCTCAGTTAGGGATCCCAGTCGTCCCGGTTTAACTGGGACAGTCCCGGTTTTGTGGTGTCCCACGAAATTCGGTTCGTGAAGCCAAATGACCCTCTTCTCAAATGTAAATTAACCTAAGTGTTTAGTTTGCGTAGTATTCTTCTTCATATTTTTGTTTGTATATGTAAACTTTTGTCATCTGAGTTAACTTATTGTTGTAATCACAAACTAATGTTTTCTTGAGTGACTGACCTTCCAACATAATTTTATAACGTGTCCCGGTACGTATTTGGTTTTAGTTTAGAAAGACACGTAAGCAAACACTAGGACATATTTATTAGAAAACCATTCAGTCCTGGGACCTTGATCACTAACATACAAAGGTTAAAGACAGTATATATAACCTGAGAGTGGGGCGCGTGAGTGACACATGGTGACCTGGTTTTAAACAAATGGCATCTCCATAACTAGTCAACATTGTCTACCAAGTCACCCATTTCTTTAGGGCAATCAACAGTTATTCGTGGCTCAGCGTCTTCCTGGTACCCTACCCCCTACCCCTTTCTTTTTTATCAGCCTACGGTTTAACGTGGGTATAAACTACTGTGGGTATACCTCAGTAGTTTAAAATGAGTGTATAAACTATTGATTTTGAAGATCCACTCGTTTACCCTTAATCAGTAACTGTTTTAACTACCCTGTTCTCTTATTATATTCAAAATCAAACTAAGAGAAATTTGCTAAACCCGTAGAGATTATACATAGCCTGTGTGTGGGGAGATAGGTATTCAGACTCAATTCAAGGAACTGGAGAACAGGTTCAATTCCCTAGATCAAGAGGCCCTCACCAGCGTCAAGGGAACCTGCTCTCTCATGCTTAGTGATCCACTCAACAACCCGCAGATTACGACGGAGAAAGTGTATTAGAAGGCTGCCCTAATTGTTGTCAGTAACACTATCAAAAAAAATCGGAAGTAGCACTATATCCAAATTGCTAACCAACAGGATATTACCCATTCTCGAGACCTGTGTAATATTATGTTGACAGGACCTTCTCTAACCCAACCCATCTCGCCACAATTTTACTACTGCTACTATGGCGGCTTATGACCTGACTCCTGATATTATATCTACTCGTTCTTAGTTATCTCTGTATTATGGCTGAAGAAGCCACTCGTGGCTTACGCGACGGTCTGGAGTTTTGAGACTGACCGCGGGTTCGAACCCCACCCGTGGTATGGTTTGTTTGCAATCGTGTCATTACGATTTCGTGTCAACGCATCCTCTTAACTCACATAAAAAATAGGTAGATTTCTCGTACAAGGTTTGCAGCAAATTTCTCGATTAGGTTAGGCTGTCCTCTATTCATAAAAATAAGCAATTATAACATACCACAACGGAGAAAATATAAATACAAGGCAAAGACGATCAAAAATTTTGTGTCGCGAATAGAAAACCGAGCCACAGAGCGCAGTAGACACGTGAGGTTTCCACTGTTCAGGCGCCTTCACCAGTCTCCCTTAACTGTCTTTACAACAGTGAAATGATGGCTGATTAAGAGGATGGGCTGGTATTCTCGGCATTGTCTCTTACATGTTCAGCTTAGCGAGTCAGGAACAATACTCTACAAGTCAGCTTGAAGAACAAAAACGGAACAATACCGTGACTGAAACAATACACAAATAACCCACACTTAGGAGAGAGGAGCTTGCCACGATGTTTCGGTCCCACTTGGACCGTTTACAAAGGCACACGTCAGCTTAGCGAAGCAAACTCTAGTAAGCAGATTTCTCGAGACCCCGTATAGTGTGCTGGCCAGTGACGGGTTTTATTAGTAATTTAACGTCACCTGCTGTGGTAAAACATTATTCTAATGAGAGCGGCAACAATGGTATAGTTGGACTCTTAAAGTGATATTCAGGGGAATCACTAAACGCGCAGGATTCATACAGCACCTGGGAAATATTAGATAAGCAAGAGATCTACGGAAGGGAAAGGTAGTTCCAATTCCTTGCATCCAGAGTCCTTCACCAGCATGAAGGTATTTTTGAAGGGTATTTGACTCAAGGCTACAGGTGACTGAGTGACCCGTACGACTTTAGCACATTTTTGGAGAATATAATTATTGACGAGTAAAACGTGAAAAACATTTGGATATCTTTATTACCGTCTTGGGTATCTTTAGCTACAATAAAGATACCCAAGTGTTTTCTGACTTGCCGTTATTTATATCCCACTCATAATACATAATTATAGTCACGATCTCACGAAGACAAACAGAAAGAAACTACAAATGATAGCGCATCTTCCCCTCCTCTCTCCCCACAAAGTAACGGACTGACGTGGGTAAGTCATTAGCACCAGACAAGATCTCACCTTGGGCATTGCAAGTGGGAACATGAGCGCCCAGCAAGCCACTAACGAAGATCACTACCATAATTAAGGACCAGAAAGGTTGAAAACTCTTGAATAAAGTACAATTATTCAAGGTAATAGGCAAGAAACTATTAACTACCGATATCCCAGGGGTATAAATTACGCCCGAAGTGTTGAAGATGTTAAGAAAACTACTGGAAAATATGCGTATCCTAAGATGGCATATATAATTTTTAATACGAAGGACCAGTAAGCCAGCGGAAGGCCTCACTCAAAGGACAGAGGAGTAACAATATAATGAAGACTTGCATCTGGAGAAAATTTTCTTATTTATCCTGACAAACAAAACTCTCCCCTTCTCACTTTCCCCTGAGGACAAGTCACCTAAGAAGAATCACGCCTCGCTAGCCTACTTGTAACAAGACTGAGTGTAAAGTGCACATTTCAGCATTTTCTGAGGGTCTTCTACACGGTACCACACAGGTAAATAATATACAAGTTGTAAATCAGGGTTGATACGTGAACAACATAGGCTACAATTAATCCATACCTTTACTTCTTCACATCCCTCGTCCTTCGTGTCCAACATTGTGTCAAGCCGAATCCAAACTAACCACTGCTGAGAAAAGTTAGACAGGATGCAGAACAATCTTCCAATGGTACTTTATAGAGCTCTACACAAGAGTGTAGAGCTCTAGATAAAAGTTTCCCTTGCATAGTCTCTTTTGACGTTTGTCTTCAGCATACGTGCAGTTTACTTCAGGGTTTCTTCTCCCCATCACTCAAGTTGTAGTGTTGATTTTTGTTTCTGGGAAGTTCGTCACTGCGACGACCAGGTCACTCAATCTATGTAGACTTCTGGGTATCTTTATTGAGGAAACTTTTCGCCACAGTGGCTTCATCAGTCCTCTGCACACCCAGTCTAGCATCTTCCAGTCTCCATCTGGATTAGTTTTCCCTGCATTTAGAAAAAAAAATTGTTAGATACCTTTAAAAATCTGAGAGTTACGGCTTGGGAACCATTAACCAAAAACCAAACTATTTTAAATTAAGAAATGAAATTGTAAAAACTCAATAATAGCCAATGTAAAAATGCTAAAATATTACAAAATATAGTCTGATCATTCACAGAGAGAGTGGGCAAAAATACTAAAAATATTTATCATCAGTCAGGGTTTTTTAAACTTTCACTTTTTTTTTGGCTAGACGGTAACCGATTATCAGTTAATCCTACCCCTGACATATCATTTAATCATCCAGTCAACCTTTCTCACCTCTGTTACAAAGGTTGCAAAAGCTTTTGTGGGGGGGTCAACATAAAGTTCTACACAGAGCCAAGCGTTCTACACTACGCTATCTCAATTCAACTCTTCTCTCGTAGCAAATACGCACTTAATATTACCACCTCCACCTGGTGCAATTAAATAAAAAAATCCCTACAGGTGTGCCACTGGCGGTACAGGTGTTTTGGGTATGTTAATGTTCAAGTAGGCTTGCCAGGACGGGCCCTGACTCCTGGCCCGGGTCTTCTCGTGGGTATGAAATTTATTTTCCGCATTGGCAGTTGTCTTTCATTAACCTGTACCCTTGGCAATCTGTTAAATACATATCCTAGTTATTATTTATCACGGGGAAGTACTTATTTATCACGGGGAAGTACTAAGACCACAAGGCGCCTGGGGGAAAGGAAGGTAATCGATCCAGAGAGGAGGATCAAGCTTATCACGGGGAAGTACTAAGACCACAAGGCGCCAGGATGAAAGGAATGTAATCGATCCAGAGAAGAGGATCAAGCTTATCACGGGGAAGTACTAAGACCACAAGGCGCCTGGGGGAAAGGAAGGTAATGGATCCAGAGAGGAGGATCAGGCTCGGTCTTGTGCTCGGCAAAGTGAAATTTTACTGAAAGCGACATTACATCAGATATATAATACTGAAGAGATTGATAAGGCACGTGGCAAACACCTGGGTGTCTTTATGAAGATACACAGGTGTTGCACATGTCTTATTCATCAAGCAATATTATAGCTATGCCGGTGCGTACGATGTAAGGACACCTTGCGCATTACCTGGAGTGTTCACAGCGGAATAGTTATGGGATTAATAAGCAAATTCATTTACGTACAGGTACACATAAGTACAATTATCATGCAGAGTAACGTGTAAATTACCTAGGATAACCCAAAAAAGTCCAAAGTGACTTATTCCCATTGGGGTCACTGTAATATCTTATTATTTAAAGGCTAGCTGGAAGGTAATCAGATTTAATCTAAAGTAGCTCATTTTTCACTAGGCCAGGAGTCCTTGAGGAGGGACAGCAGATTTATATAGTTCCTCTTCACTAATGTCCCTCTTGATGTCCTTAATTGTATATGCACTTCTCTGCCGCCCTAATCCCTGATGGTCAGTCTGAATTCCAAGTGTTCCTCCACACCTCTGATTTTATCACATCGCTTGCAGAGGAGGGGGGGGGGGGGAAGAGGCTAAAGGGACGGTGACCCCGGACATCCAAATGGGGGGGGGGATACAATTAGAGAGGGAAATAAGATAGTGATGCCCCTGGCATCACCAGACCTCTGCACGCCACTGCTTTGCCATGCTGGCGAAGGCTGCTGGAACTCAACGATCATGGCTGATTACCTCACATTTCCCTAGCGCTATATGACCCTCGGGGTTTAGCGTTTCCCCATAAATACAAAGTCGAGGTCACCAAAGTAATTATAATCATAACTAAGCGCTAAACTCTCAAGGGTATACAGCGCTGCAGGGTAGTGTGTGCTAAAGGTTTAATATGCTTGATCAGGCACTAGCGAGGGTGGAGTATAACAGAGGTTGAGTTAGTAAGGGCGGTGTAAAGTGCTACAGGAATTATAATAAAAAATTTGTGTAATAAATCTGTTGTTGCCAAAGGAGCGTGTCAAAGGTGGGGCCGTCAGCGAGGTGGGAAAATTAAGTAAGGGGGACGTCACCGAAAATAAAAATCTCTAGGTGACGGTTTATTAGACATGTGCAACACTGAGTATCAGTAAAGATAGCCAGGTGTTGCACACGTGCATTAAACCCACAATATACACACACATTACACAAATACTGCTTTCGTGAAAGGTGTTGTGAATGACGTCAGGAGAGGCACACTGCTGCACGTAAGGCAAGTCTCAGGAGACTTGTGTGGAATTTAAAGTATCTTACAGTAACAGGATCTCGGGAGCCTCAGTGGGTGACCTCACAAATACTACTTCTGTGCATAGTATTTAAGATCTGTAAGGGGCGGGCGTCCCCTTGAGGGACACGTGACGGAAGTCTGAATATAAATGAGGCTACTTTATCCCTCTGGGATGTACTTTTAATCTCAAACCTACTATCACCACCACCTCATATCTTATTACGTCCCAGAAAAGGGGTGCCACATCCATAGGGGGTTATGCATAGGCTTACCACTATCTCAAACTGGGACTTAAAAAAAAACGAAATATAAAGTAGGTGTATTTTTCTTTAATGCAAACAAGGACTAAAAAAAATACCCCAATTTCTCAGTTAAGGACTAAATCATGAAATAAAAAAAAAACATGAAGTATGGAATCACTCTTCGGAAGACCATTCGTAATTTTCACTACAATGAACCTTCCTTAGGAATGGTCTATTTTGTTATTTTCTCTTAAAACTCGCTGCAACTTAATGTTCATTTTGCAGTACATTAGCATTTTCATTCTACCTTCTTCCTGAGACCACACAGTGTCCATCAGCGATGTTTCTGTCAGGGACAACATGACCAGAACTCCGGGACAGGACTTTCAAACCGGGACAATCCCGGTCAAAA
This sequence comes from Cherax destructor, assembly GCA_009830355.1. Taxonomy (NCBI): domain Eukaryota; kingdom Metazoa; phylum Arthropoda; class Malacostraca; order Decapoda; family Parastacidae; genus Cherax; species Cherax destructor. Next base: position 137,605 of record WNWK01000329.1, on the reverse strand, counting down.
TGGGATGTTAAGTCTGGTTATACATCATCTGGGAGAATGGGAGGCATTCAGGTTCTATCCAAGGAAGGGAAGGTAATGTCCTATTATTTCCGATCAAGAGCCCCTCACCAGCATCAAGGAACCTTTATTGAGGGGCATACCGAGATATACATCTTGGCAAAGTGTACAGTGTAATAATGTATACAAAATTACCGACGGTATGTTAGGTAAAAGTGCAATTAATGTGATATTTTATTGTAGCAACGTTTCGCTTGACAAAGCTCCTGGAGAGCGAAACGTTGCCTCAATAAAATGTCACATTAGTTGCACCTGTGTCCTTTTACTTAAGTGTACATGCACTGTTCCCAACAGTGAACATCAAAAGACATACTCTATCAGAATACATAGTGTGAAGCCTATCATGTAGGCGAATCGTTTCAACAAGAAAGCCTTCTGTTGCACACGACAGTATGAAGAAACTGATTAGCTAATGAGATTCAAAGCCTATCCACTACGCCAGGATCTTGAGGCTGCATTAAATTGTTCACCATCAATAATCTAATGGGTATAATTATAACCATAATTTTTAAAGTGGTGGAGGGGTAAGCCAGTGAAAGGCCTCTGTCAGATCACCAAAAGCCTGAATATGAGCTTACTACTGCTAAATTGTATATATGATGTATGCATCCCTCCGTGTACATGAGTTGTTGCTCTTAGTGTACACGCATCAAGAAATATAGGACCCCCGGATTTCGTACTGCTCCCAACTCGAACAATTATGTAAGTGTATTTTTGTAAGTGCTTTTGTAAGTATTTTTGGGGGTCTGAAACTGAAGTTACATTCGTCCTTATGGGAACAAATTCGTTCGGTAACGGCACTCTAACAGCATTCTGGAAAGAATTATTGACGAAATCCGGGGATCCACTGTATATATACTGCACATGGTCTGATAAGTGTCAGGAATGCGTCATTTCTAATTTATAATGGTCACTGATGCACTGGTTATACATTTTTTTTCAAAGATAAAAATTCATTCCACTTACTGATGCACAGACAAAAATATAAAACGGATTAGTTTCAATGACGACGAATTGTGTTAATACAGGAAGGGACAGGCACCGCCGCACTGTAGCTATCAAAGTGAATGCCAATGTGGAACTTGGTCTCTGTATGCCATGTGTGTAGGTGAGTATCTCCTGTGTGTGTGTGCGCGCGCGTTACACACACACACACACACACACACACACACACACACACACGAGGGAAGGGAAAAGATTGATGAACTGTTCAAGGCTTGCCTGTCAAAATACGAAAATCCCCAACTCATTGCAGGATGAACACTGAAGGAAAACGTACTGGACCATACCTGGTAAGTCTTCCTCAAATTCAACCCTTCCCATCCATATATTTGTCCAGCCTATTTTCAAAGCTACCTAAGGAATTAGTTTCAGTAAGTAAACTAAAGAGTCGTCGAAAGATTAAGACTCTCTCCTCTCGAATTATATAAGCAAGCAGATTTTAATAGCCAATGCCACGCTAGGCCCACTCAAATTCGAGTCCTTCTCAAATCCACACTGAGGCTATCTGCGAAGAGCTGTCTAGATTAAAGACTATCGTGAATTATCTAGGTGTCTGAGGCTCTCAGCCTTGGATCTTTAATTCAGTTTACCCTAAAATTTGGTTCACTTCTCACTCGTGGCGCTTTGTTACTAAAGGGATCTTGATCCAAGGAACTGGGGATGACCCTACCTTACCCTTGGATCAAACATGATTTCCCCCTCCCTCCAGGCGCTGTATGACCCGTATGGGTTTAGCCCTTCACGGTGAAAATGTACAGCTATAATTTTTAAATCGCAATTGAAAAATTTCACATACAAGACAAAGAAAAAATCAGCGCAGGTCATTTCATAAAATTAACGACCTAAGTATATATAGTCAGGTTTGACCCGAGGAAGGGAGCTTCAGTTCCTTAAATCAAGAGCCCTCCACCCGTTACCTTTAATCAAGAGCCCTCCACCCGTTACCTTTAATCAAGAGCCCTCCACCCGTTACCTTTAATCAATTATTATTAATCAAAAGAAGCGCTAAACAACAAGGGTTATACAGCTACCTTTAATCAAGAGCCCTCCACCCGTTCCCTTTAATCAAGAGCCCTCCATCCGTTACCTTTAATCAAGAGCCCTTCACCCGTTACCTTTAATCAAGAGCCCTCCACCCGTTACCTTTAATCAAGAGCCCTCCACCCGTTCCCTTTAATCAAGAGCCCTCCACCCGTTCCCTTTAATCAAGAGCCCTCCACCCGTTCCCTTTAATCAAGAGCCCTCCACCCGTTCCCTTTAATCAAGAGCCCTCCACCCGTTCCCTTTTCAAGAAACCTCCACCCGTTACCTTTAATCAAGAGCCATCCACCAGTTCCCTTTAATCAAGAGCCCTCCACCCGTTACCTTTAATCAAGAGCCCTCCACCAGTTCCCTTTAATCAAGATCCCTCCACCAGTTACCTTTAATCAAGAGCCCTCCACCAGTTACCTTTAATCAAGAGCCCTCCACCAGTTACCTTTAATCAAGAGCCCTCCACCAGTTACCTTTAATCAAGAGCCCTCCACCAGTTCCCTTTAATCAAGAGCCCTCCATCCGTTCCCTTTAATCAAGAGCCCTCCACCCGTTACCTTTAATCAAGAGCCCTCCACCAGTTCCCTTTAATCAAGAGCCCTCCACCAGTTCCCTTTAATCAAGAGCCCTCCACCAGTTCCCTTTAATCAAGAGCCCTCCACCAGTTCCCTTTAATCAAGAGCCCTCCACCAGTTCCCTTTAATCAAGAGCCCTCCACTAGTTCCCTTTAATCAAGAGCCTCCACCAGTTCCCTTTAATCAAGAGCCTCCACCAGTTCCCTTTAATCAAGAGCCTCCACCCGTTACCTTTAATCAAGAGCCCTCCACCAGTTCCCTTTTCAAGAGCCCTCCACCAGTTCCTTTAATCAAGAGCCCTCCACCAGTTCCCTTTAATCAAGAGCCCTCCACCAGTTCCCTTTAATCAAGAGCCCTCCACCAGTTCCCTTTAATCAAGAGCCCTCCACCAGTTCCCTTTTCAAGAGCCCTCCACCAGTTCCCTTTTCAAGAGCCCTCCACCAGTTCCCTTTAATCAAGAGCCCTCCACCAGTTCCCTTTAATCAAGAGCCCTCCACCATTTCCCTTTAATCAAGAGCCCTCCACCAGTTCCCTTTAATCAAGAGCCCTCCACCAGTTCCCTTTAATCAAGAGCCTCCACCAGTTCCCTTTAATCAAGAGCCTCCACCAGTTCCCTTTAATCAAGAGCCCTCCACCAGTTCCCTTTAATCAAGAGCCCTCCACCAGTTCCCTTTAATCAAGAGCCCTCCACCCGTTCCCTTTAATCAAGAGCCCTCCACCAGTTCCCTTTAATCAAGAGCCCTCCATCAGTTCCCTTTAATCAAGAGCCCTCCATCAGTTCCCTTTAATCAAGAGCCCTCCACCCGTTCCCTTTAATCAAGAGCCCTCCACCCGTTCCCTTTTCAAGAAACCTCCACCCATTACCTTTAATCAAGAGCCATCCACCAGTTCCCTTTAATCAAGAGCCCTCCACCAGTTCCCTTTAATCAAGAGCCCTCCATCCGTTACCTTTAATCAAGAGCCCTCCACCCGTTACCTTTAATCAAGAGCCCTCCACCAGTTCCCTTTTCAAGAGCCCTCCACCAGTTCCCTTTAATCAAGAGCCCTCCACCAGTTACCTTTAATCAAGAGCCCTCCACCAGTTACCTTTAATCAAGAGCCCTCCACCAGTTACCTTTAATCAAGAGCCCTCCACCAGTTCCCTTTTCAAGAGCCCTCCACCAGTTCCCTTTTCAAGAGCCCTCCACCAGTTCCCTTTTCAAGAGCCCTCCACCAGTTCCCTTTTCAAGAGCCCTCCACCAGTTCCCTTTTCAAGAGCCCTCCACCAGTTCCCTTTAATCAAGAGCCCTCCACCAGTTCCCTTTAATCAAGAGCCCTCCACCAGTTCCCTTTAATCAAGAGCCCTCCACCAGTTCCCTTTAATCAAGAGCCCTCCACCAGTTCCCTTTAATCAAGAGCCCTCCACCAGTTTCATTTAATAAAGAACTTCCACTAGTTCCCTTTAATCAAGAGACCTTTTCCTTTAATCAAGAGCCCTCCATCCGTTACCTTTAATCAAGAGCCCTCCACCAGTTCCCTTTAATCAAGAGCCCTCCACCCGTTACCTTTAATCAAGAGCCCTCCACCCGTTACCTTTAATCAAGAGCCCTCCACCCGTTACCTTTAATCAAGAGCCCTCCACCAGTACTGGAACTGAAGGTACGGGTAGACTCGCCAGGTCGGGTCGTGGCACCGTCTTCTCCATGTGGTGACTCGACAAACACTGTAGGTCACGAGAGACTATATATAACGACTTGGCTGGTTTAATATAAAAAAAAATACGAGGCTATATGAATGTTACAGGTAGCGAATAAGCGTTAAAATTTTAGATTCATGGGGTTAAATTTAAAGCCAATCGACATCATTTCACCTCCAAACAAGAATAACAATCAATAAAATAAGGAGAAACAACTATCAACACAAAATACGCTGAGAAAATTCCACCCCCTGTGTGTATATATCCTGTGGTTAAGTTCAAGTATCTACTAACTCACGGGTTAGGACCCACAGGGGGTGAGGGGGAAGTGGGGATAGGTGAAGAATAGCGAGAGGAAAAACTTTGATAAAAGGAAGAGCCAGTGATGGCGTTGAGAGTCATAACAATATGATGGTTGGGTGAGTTAGGATGGTATGGCTGGCGTCCCCAGACAATAATAATCTTTATTTCTACAAGTACATGAACATGGTATACAGGCCTAGCTGATATACGTACTACTATATAGAAACACCCTTGTTATGCAGAGTATAATATTGAGGTACGTGATTCGATCCCCGGTACGGGTGGAAACATTAGGATGTGTTTCCTTTAGACACCTGCTGCCCATGTTCACCTAGGAGTAAGTAGGTATCTGGGTGTTAGTCGACTGGTGCGAGTCGCATCCTGGGGACAAAATTAACCTAATTTGCCCGAAATGCTCTGCATGGCCAGGGGCTTTCTATATACATAGTATGTCATTGATGTCAGCTAAGGTAGTGTTAAGTTAGGTTAGGTGTGTCAGGAAACAGGACAAGTGTTTCCTGACGCTGGAGCTTTTGGTCATTTGCCCGAGGCCTTCCACTGGCTTACCCCTTTAAAAAATATGGTTATAATTATAACCATTAGAAGAATTGTTGGCAAAGAAAAAACAAAATATTGTTCAAGGTCTACAGCTGCATAGCGAAGGCAGTTCTTAATTTAAATTTACTATGAAATATTATAATAAATTTTAAAGCGTTTACCGAGGTCAAATGTACTTTTTCTAGCCTATACTAATGTATACAGTGTTTCAAAGATTAATTATGTATTATCTTCTAAGATATATGTAGGCAGATTTTGTAATATCAAGTGTGATACAATTAATGATTTATAATTTTGTCAATCTGAATGTCATTACTGCCACGTGTATCTGTTGGAGAGGGGGGAGGAGAGGGAGAGGCAGAGGAGATAGTGGGGAGGGAAGTGGAGAGAGGGGAGGAAGGGGGGACTCATAAATTAGGCAAGTTTTCCTACTTTTGTGACGTAATTGTAAGACTGGGAAATGAAATTGAGAGGGTGATGAGAGAAGGGGAAGGGGAACTGCTGAAGAGGGAAGTGGACGGGGGAATCGCTGGGGAAGAGGAAGAGGAGTGTTGGGGAGAGGGTGCAGAGTGTTGGGGAGAGGGTGCAGAGAGTTGGGGAGAGGGTGCAATGGTGGACAGACAATGCAGACGGCGCATAACCCTCACTCTTTTCCTTCTCTCACCTCTACTCCCTTCCCTCCCCCCGTTTTCCCCTCATCCTTCCCCATCACCACCCTCCCCATCACCCCTGCAATCTGCAACGTACATAATAGCACAAAGCAGCAGGTACATTGCAAACCAACACCGCTCAAGTTAACACTGCCAGCGTGTTGGACCTTCGTGTTGCAGGAGGAAGTAGTATTTAAAGAACATTCCCATTGTTATGGATTTTATTAACACGTTTTTCATGTTAATAAAAGCGATGCAAGAGAATATACTTACAAAATTCACCACGAACACAATGAAAGCTTTGAATACATCAGACGAAAAATATGACAGTGCATAGATGCATTATTACGTATTATTTTGTGGGTATCCAGCCAATGGGAGATTATATAGATTAATAATGAAGGTAAATATATACATGGGTCTATATTTACAGGTGTTTCCTGACGCGGGTGTTAGTCATATGATGACCCACAGCTGGAGCTTTTGGTCATGTGACCGAGGCCTTCCACTGGCTTACCCCTCCACCAGTAGTTGTAGTAAGATCCCGAGCTGACTATAATTATTATGAATTTATGTAATTCTTTCTTTTATAAGTTCCTCGCATCGTCATTTATGTCTCAGGAAGATGGAAATATATTTATTTCTATAATTACCATAAAAAGTATTTTCGTTGATATAATAAATACAATAGATGAAGTTTGAGTGGAACAAACGCCCAGGCAGAGTCACTGAGGCAAGAACTTAGGTACATTTATATACACCATACCACGGGCGGGGATAGAACCCGCGATCAGTCATAAAACTCCAGACCGACGCGAGGAAGGCCTCGGTCAGATGACCAGAAGCTCCAGCTGTGGTCATCATTTAAGACCCGCGTCAGGAAACACTTGTCCTGTTTCCTGACGAACCTAACCTAACCTAGCTAGCCACTGGGTCAGCTAACCTAGGTTGGACGAGTATATTATTAGTGGTTGTGGGCGAAATGTAACCACAACAGAGGTCGCAATAATAGAATCCCGCTGGATCAATTCTGATTTAGAAAGGGTATTAGACAGACAGGTTAGTAAGAGATGAAGATGAGGGAAGACTAGGAAGCAGTGTCTCAGAAGTTAATATTGCGAGAGCTGAGAAAAGCGGGTGAATATATCCATGAGAATGAGAGGGTGAGTGTAGAAACCAACCTCATAAATCTGGTCTTGTTTTTGCATTGTCTTCTTGTTTACAGTCTACAATTCTGCTGCCTAGCCCAGAACCCCCAATGAAAATTAAGTCACTGACTTATTTGGGTTATCCTAGTTAATTTTGACTATGTATGATAATTGTTTGTGTGTACCTGTGACTAAAATATACTTAGCCTGCTTCCTCTTTCCTCTTTCTATTCCGCATTTTCTTCACTTCTCTTGTTGCCTCTTCCTATCTCCTTGTTTCACTAAGCTTCCTATTCTAATTATTTTCTTCCCTCCTCCCATTCCTCCCCCATGTCTCATTTTCTCCCTTCCCCTGCTTACTCCCTCCCCTTCCTTCCTCCCTCTCTCTCTCTCTCTCTCTCCTGCCACCCTCCAGTTCTCCCCTTCCCCTTCCCCTGCCACTTGCCCCAGATTTCCTCTCCCCCTGTCACTTGCCCCAGACTTCCTCTCCCCCTGTCACTTGCCCCAGTCTTCCTCTCCCCGTCACTTGCCCCAGTTTTCCTCTCCCTGTCACTTGCCCCAGTCTTCCTCTCCCTGTCACTTGCCCCAGACTTCCTCTCCCCTGTCACTTGCCCCAGTCTTCCTCTCCCCGTCACTTGCCCCAGTTTTCCTCTCCCCCTGTCACTTGCCCCAGTCTTCCTCTCCCCTGTCACTTGCCCCAGACTTCCTCTCCCCTGTCACTTGCCCCAGTCTTCCTCTCCCCTGTCACTTGCCCCAGTCTTCCTCTCCCCTGTCACTTGCCCCAGACTTTCTCTCCCTGTCACTTGCCCCAGACTTTCTCTCCCCTGTCACTTGCCCCAGACTTCCTCTCCCTGTCACTTGCCCCAGTCTTCCTCTCCCCTGTCACTTGCCCCAGTCTTCCTCTCCCCTGTCACTTGCCCCAGTCTTCCTCTCCCCTGTCACTTGCCCCAGTCTTCCTCTCCCCTGTCACTTGCCCCAGTCTTCCTCTCCCCTGTCACTTGCCCCAGTCTTCCTCTCCCCTGTCACTTGCCCCAGTCTCTCCCTCTCCTCCCCAGTCTTCCTCTCCCCTGTCACTTGCCCCAGCTTCCTCTCCCCTGTCACTTGCCCCAGACTTTCTCTCCCCTGTCACTTGCCCCAGCTTCCTCTCCCCTGTCACTTGCCCCAGTCTTCCTCTCCCCTGTCACTTGCCCCAGTCTTCCTCTCCCCGTCACTTGCCCCAGTCTTCCTCTCCCCGTCACTTGCCCCAGTCTTCCTCTCCCCGTCACTTGCCCCAGTCTCCCCGTCACTTGCCCCAGTCTCCCCTGTCACTTGCCCCAGTCTCCCCGTCACTTGCCCCAGTCTCCCCGTCACTTGCCCCAGTCTTCCCCGTCACTTGCCCAGTCTTCCCCGTCACTTGCCCCAGTCTTCCCCGTCACTTCCCATCTCCCACCCATCTCCATCATCTGTTAGACATAATATATTTTTTCCGCTGTCGAAGTTTTCCTTCTTTTATAATGGAAAAAATTCAGAAAGTTTCGTCCAGTTTCGTATGACTGACTCAGTTACTGACTTGACTGAATTATTTTTATTATGGGAAGCGCTAAACTCTCATTAACCCTACGGGGCCTTGGGAATGGCAATAATATTTATTTCTATAAGTACACGATACAACTTGTACAGACCATAGCTGACATCAATGACATACTATATAGAAAGCCCCTTTATTATGCAGATAAATTCTGGCAAGTTAGGTTTTGTCCCCAGGATGCGACCCACACCAGTCCACTAACACCCAGGTTTTTACTAATATGTGAATAAGGACAACAGGTATCTTAAGGAAACACGTCTTAATATTTCCACCCGTACCGGGGGATTTAACCATGGACCTCAGTGTGAGCTACCAATCGAGCTACAGGACACCTATTATAAGAGCTAATCAGAGGAAATGAAGGATAGCTCTAGTTACGTGGATCTAGAGCCCTACAACAATAAACTCCCCTCTGAACAGAATCTTAAATCCACTTCGCGTGTCTGGACACGTGATGCTTCCAAACACGTCCAGTCATTGATGTCAAATGCGCCTCTACAAGTGAATCCGGATCCGTTTATCAACAAGCTAGTTTTCCAGATTCCACTAGAACAAGCTAGTTTTCCAGATTCCACTAGAACAAGCTACTGAATCCGGATTCCACTAGAACAAGCTACTGAATCCGGATTCCACTAGAACAAGCTACTGAATCCGGATTCCCACAGAACAGCTACTAATCCGACCACGAACAGCTACTGAATCCGATTCCACTAGAACAAGCTACTGAATCCGGATTCCACTAGAACAAGCTACTGAATCCGGATTCCACTAGAACAAGCTACTGAATCCGTTCCACTAGAAAGCTACTGAATCCGGATTCCACTAGAACAAGCTACTGAATCCGGATTCCACTAGAACAAGCTACTGAATCCGGATTCCACTAGAACAAGCTACTGAATCCGGATTCCACTAAACGCTACTGAATCCGATTCCACTGAACAAGCTACTGAATCCGGATTCCACTAGAACAAGCTACTGAATCCGGATTCCACTAGAACAAGCTACTGAATCCGGATTCCACTAGAACAAGCTACTGAATCCGGATTCCACTAGAACAAGCTACTGAATCCGGATTCCACTAGAACAAGCTACTGAATCCGGATTCCACTAGAACAAGCTACTGAATCCGGATTCCACTAGAACAAGCTACTGAATCCGGATTCCACTAGAACAAGCTACTGAATCCGGATTCCACTAGAACAAGCTACTGAATCCGGATTCCACTAGAACAAGCTACTGAATCCGGATTCCACTAGAACAAGCTACTGAATCCGGATTCCACTAGAACAAGCTACTGAATCCGGATTCCACTAGAAAGCTACTGAATCCGGATTCCACTAGAACAAGCTACTGAATCCGGATTCCACTAGAACAGTACTGAATCCGGATTCCACTAGAACAAGCTACTGAATCCGGATTCCACTAGAACAAGCTACTGAATCCGGATTCCACTAGAACAAGCTACTGAATCCGGATTCCACTAGAACAAGCTACTGAATCCGGATTCCACTAGAACAAGCTACTGAATCCGGATTCCACTAGAACAAGCTACTGAATCCGGATTCCACTAGAACAAGCTACTGAATCCGGATTCCACTAGAACAAGCTACTGAATCCGGATTCCACTAGAACAAGCTACTGAATCCGGATTCCACTAGAACAAGTACTGAATCCGGATTCCACTAGAACAAGCTACTGAATCCGGATTCCACTAGAACAAGCTACTGAATCCGGATTCCACTAGAACAAGCTACTGAATCCGGATTCCACTAGAACCAGCTACTGAATCCGGATTCCACTAGAACCAGCTACTGAATCCGGATTCCACTAGAACCAGCTACTGAATCCGGATTCCACTAGAACCAGCTACTGAATCCGGATTCCACTAGAACCAGCTACTGAATCCGGATTCCACTAGAACCAGCTACTGAATCCGGATTCCACTAGAACCAGCTACTGAATCCGGATTCCACTAGAACCAGCTACTGAATCCGGATTCCACTAGAACTCAGCTACTGAATCCGGATTCCACTAGAACCAGCTACTGAATCCGGATTCCACTAGAATCACTACTGAATCCGGATTCCACTAGAACCAGCTACTGAATCCGGATTCCACTAGAACTCAGCTACTGAATCCGGATTCCACTAGAACCAGCTACTGAATCCGGATTCCACTAGAACTCAGCTACTGAATCCGGATTCCACTAGAACCAGCTACTGAATCCGGATTCCACTAGAACTCAGCTACTGAATCCGGATTCCACTAGAACCAGCTACTGAATCCGGATTCCACTAGAATCAGCTACTGAATCCGGATTCCACTAGAACCAGCTACTGAATCCGGATTCCACTAGATCAGCTACTGAATCCGGATTCCACTAGAACCAGCTACTGAATCCGGATTCCACTAGAACTCAGCTACTGAATCCGGATTCCACTAGAACCAGCTACTGAATCCGGATTCCACTAGAACTCAGCTACTGAATCCGGATTCCACTAGAACCAGTCTGATCGATTCACTAGACTATACTGAATCCGGATTCCACTAGAACCAGCTACTGAATCCGGATTCCACTAGAACCAGCTACTGAATCCGGATTCCACTAGAACCAGCTACTGAACCCGGGATTCCACTAGAACCAGCTACTGAATCCGGATTCCACTAGAACCAGCTACTGAATCCGGATTCCACTAGAACCAGCTACTGAATCCGGATTCCACTAGAACCAGCTACTGAATCCGGATTCCACTAGAACCAGCTACTGAATCCGGATTCCACTAGAACCAGCTACTGAATCCGGATTCCACTAGAACCAGCTACTGAATCCGGATTCCACTAGAACAAGCTACTGAATCCGGATTCCACTAGAACAAGCTACTGAATCCGGATTCCACTAGAACAAGCTACTGAATCCGGATTCCACTAGAACAAGCTACTGAATCCGGATTCCACTAGAACAAGCTACTGAATCCGGATCCTGTTTTTTTTTGTTTTTCATTATAATGCCAAGAAGCCCATCTAGGCCTCCTATTATGGAAAATAGGCTTAACGGTGTAAAGGATGGCGCCATACGTGTATTGGATTGAGAAGAACGTTTAAAAAAAATGTCTAGAGCTACTGGAAATAACTGAAACGAACCAGTTTGTTGGAATGTTTGGGCAGGGGATATCGTAGGTTGGGAGGGGGTTGTGAAGAGGGGGATTTAGAAGGTGGAGAGGGAAGAAGGTAGGGGGAGGTAACCTCACTACAGTAGGTTAATTGGTATTAAAGCTTATCAACTACACGAGGGTCATTAATTCTCCCAGGAGATTACTTTGGTCACAAGGTTGTATACACAGGTGTGCGAATATACATTTATATATACCCAAGTGGGTATAGCTATATATGCACAGTTGGGTATATACGCTGAGAATTCATTAAACTATTCCTGACTAGTAATGATGACTATGCAGCTTTTTTTTCTTTTTTTTTTAGCAAAACTATATATCAGCAGTGTGCTGATACACTATTCTATACAAGTTATACAGTGGGAACCAAAAAAATATGTTTTTTCCAATGGAAATAAGTCACGAGTATTTTTGGGTTAGCCTAGATAATTTACACTACGTATGATCATTGTACTTAAGTGTACCTGTCCTTGTACTTATGTGTACCTGTCCTTGAATAAAAAATACTACCCAATCATTGCCCATCACTCAGGATGGATTTCTGACAGAGTTGAAGAAGTTCAGAGCTGGGAGGAACACTGCAGCAGGCCTACTGGCCTAGTAGAGCGATGAGGGTATCTCCAAGCAATCCACTAAAATTTATAAATTTCACTGAAGGTTCATCAGTTACACAAGTTTAGGTATAAAGTAAATTTTTAAAGGGGTGGAGGGGTAAGCCAGTGGAAGGCCTCTGTCAGATGACCAAAAGTTCCAGCTGTGGGTCATCATATGGCTTAGTACCCCGCGTCAGAAAACACTTGTCATATTCCTTATGAATCTTACCTTGATAAGTAACTCGTGTGCAGCAGTTAGGTATCTTTATTCCGAAATAAAGATACCTAACTGCTGCACATGTGTCTTACTAATCAACGTGTCAATATTGTATACCATTACAGAATCTTATCTAGCCTAGCCTAACCTACCGGAGCTTCAGAAGTTCTCTTCCAGCTGAGATGCACTTACTATTATAATTCGGAATTAATCTCTCTTCTGTCTCTCTATCTCTCTTAGGACCCCTCAAGGGGGCTTCCTTAACGCTGGTGAGGAGCTCTTGATCTAGGGAACTGGATGTGCTCCAGTTCCCTGAATGCCTTCCATCCCTCCCCCCCAGGTGCTGTATAATCCCTACGAGCTTAGAGCTCTCCCATATAATCTCTCGGGATGCCCTCTACTGGATACAGGAGTAATGTTATATTTAATGAGGATAATCTCCCTCACACTGCGACAAATGTATAAATATGAGAGAATAGAAAGGGGGGGGGGAAGTGAAAAAAAAATACATATTCTTCTAAGAATGCATATATATAGGATACTACCCATTTTTTAATCATTATACGCCTAAGAATACATACATGCACTAGCCTGGCGTCAACCAGACTGACCATGCAAGAAACTACTTAATGTTTACAATGGAACACCTACTATATTTAAACTGACCCGAAATAAACTGGGCAGGGCTAATCTGTATTACAGAGCATTAGTTTGGAAAAGAAGAAGGGGGTAAGGGGACTAGACTGGTGGAGCATGAGTGGAGGAGAGGAGCAGTCTAGACTGGTGGAGCATGAGTGGAGGAGAGGAGCAGTCTAGACTGGTGGAGCATGAGTGGAGGAGAGGAGCAGTCTAGACTGGTGGAGCATGAGTGGAGGAGAGGAGCAGTCTAGACTGGTGGAGCATGAGTGGAGGAGAGGAGCAGTCTAGACACATCAAGATGATTGTAGTCTCTGGATTGTTCCTATGTGCACTGTGTAGTACATGACCTACCCAAAACAATGGGAGACCATTACCTAGTGACATACTTTTCTCAGATGTGTGTGTGAGAAGTAGTTAGGGTAAACTGTGAGATAATTGACCACTGAACTAGTTATCAGACTAGTTTCAGAAGACACTATAGTTTCCTGACCAATTTAGAATTCAGATTTGGCCAATCTAGAAATTTACTATACAACCAATAAAGATGAAAAACAAAATGGAAATATTTTACTAGTCTGTGATAGTTCAATGGTCAAGTCAGAGCAACATGTCATTAGTTTCAATCTCCTATGTGCGGGTTATGAATTCATTCATTCCTTATTTAGTGCTTTGGGAATGGGAGGTAATCATGTTTAATGCCCTGCATGGGTATCAAAACATCCCTTTAAGTACCAAAAGTAGTAGTAATGTAGTAGAAGTGAGATAAGTGAATTACCCCACGTCCACTACTACGACTACCCCTTCAAGTGGCAGTTTGCTGTCTAGGGCCTCAGTGCGAGGCGTTTAATAAAATATTTAATGCAACATTTTGATGGTGAGCAGGGGACATGCGGCCTTAATGACCCTCGTATAGTATATAGGCCTTAAACCCCTATTAGCCAACCAACCAAGTCTTAATATAAACACGTTAAAAGGCAAAGTTTTAAACCTTACATATATCTACCTGGTGACTGTCCGCTACCACACAGACAAGAGTTTTCCCAGACGATATCAACACTGCACTGTATATACTTCTCAGTATATTCTACCACTGATGCACTCTGTACCGTATATACTTTCCAATACGTTATACCAATAACACTCTGCACTAAGTTTAACTCCATGGTGATGGAGACACCTGAACACCACACCATCTGGTACTGACTGTGGGAGTCAGTGTGTCAACCACGTTATCAGGTTGTTACTGCTAGCAACGAAGTCTATCTTGTAGAAGCTTTGGAAATAAGTCACTGAATTAACTAGGTTATCCTAGATTATTTACACGTGTGTTACTAGATAAGACAGCTGCAAAAAATGTATATAGTACTATTTCTTTAGGGAACCCGAAAAAAATTTACAGATTTATTATGCTACTTCTAACCTGTACAATAAACTTAAAAAAATATTCCAAGTCTAAAAATGAGGATTAAGGTCAACGCTCACTGTATATAAACAGATATATACGGTCTGTATACAGATTACTCTGATAATTGAATGGTAGTAAGTATATAAAGTATTTTTTTAATGGTTTGTTCCCATTCTCTAGCTCTTATATATGGGCCAGACGAGCCTGGCCCATGGCCGGGCTCAGAGAGTAGATAAACTCTTCGAAACTCTTCAAAGGTATATCAAAGGTAAAGGTAAGGCATTACTGGTTTCTCGTTCTGGTCGAACTTGCGTGGACGTCTTCCCATGACCCCCTCAAGGTTGGCTACTTTACTAGGCTTAGCCTCTCGACTGCATGAGGGTCATTACAGCAGTGGGCTCACTTATACAACGCCAGTCAATAATATTTTAATCCCTAAATGCTATAGTATATACCGAAATATAGATGTTTCTCGGTGTATATATACTACATTGAGTATAGTACTAGTTTGTTTAATATACATCGAGGGTAAACTATACCATATCTTAGGGACACAATACAAGGGTATACTATAAAAAATAAAAAGGCATAATACCATGACTGAACAATTCACAAGAAATTTATGACCATTATTATCCTATAATATATATTTTAGGGATGCAATAATATATCTCAGATATTATTTATTTAAGTTACAATGTCAAGCTGTAGAATAAAGACAAATGCAAAACGTAGGTCATTAAATTTAGAGACATTTCAGCCACTAATAACTTTTTTAATCCAATGCAAAGACCAGAAAAACAATATACTCTAGGGGGAAGTCAGTGAGGTGAGCTAGGTAGGTCAGATTCTTGATATCAGGTTAGGTTAGGTAAGGTTTGTCAAGAAATAGGACAAGTGTTTCCTGATGCGGGTTTTAGTAATTTGATGAACCGCAGCTGGAGCATTTGGTCATCTGACCGAGGCCTTCCGCTGGCTTACCGGTCCACCCCTTTAAAAATTATGGTTAATATTATAACCATGCTAAGCCTGCTCATATAGTTTGTGTTGGGTACAATCAACTAGGCGAGCAGCCCCGAGATGCTAAAACTTCCTTAGTTTTGGGCTATTGTGCAGGAAATCACGATCAAGACCATCAAGCACCCAAGTGTTTTTTAGATGGTCTTTACCGCATGAGTATTTGTGTTCACCAGGGTAATGGTTCAAGCTCAGACTGCCTCACCAACGTACACCTTATCACATTCCCCACATGGGATAACATGCACACCCGCGCTGGTTTCGACAGTCCTAACTAGTCTCTTAAATCCTTGATGGTTGATAAGGAGTTAGTAGCCACTCATTTTGAAATTCACGAGCACCTTGGTAACATTTTTGGCTACTTCGTCAACAGGAAGGACATATCTAGCGGGTGACCAATCTAATTCGTCAACAGGAAGGACGTATCTAGTGGGTGACCAATCTACTTCGTCAACAGGAAGGACGTATCTAGTGGGTGACCAATCTACTTCGTCAACAGGAAGGACGTATCTAGTGGGTGACCAATCTACTTCGTCAACAGGAAGGACGTATCTAGTGGGTGACCAATCTACTTCGTCAACAGGAAGGACGTATCTAGTGGGTGACCAATCTACTTCGTCAACAGGAAGGACGTATCTAGTGGGTGACCAATCCAATGTGGCTGTTAATCCACTGTACCAGTCTCCAGCAGTCAGAAATGAAATGCGGGGAAGACTTGCGGTGTTTTGAATACTTAAGAACATAAGAAAGGAGGAACACTGCAGCAGGCCTGTTGGCCCATACTAGGCAGGTCCTTCACATGTAATTACTGTACATTTCTTTTCAGAGCACTTAAGACCCCGATGACGATGCCTCTTTTAGTCTATGTATCGTTTTGCGAGAAAAAATGCAACAGTTCGTCCTTGTCTGTGAGTTTCCTGTACACCTTGAAGGAGAGTTTCTCCTACCTGTGCCTAGTAGGATATCCGAACGGGAGTTTATTGTCCCTTCCTTCCCCATGAGTAAATTTGATGGCTAGTTCTATATTGTTGATCCCGACAAGCTGTGTTCCATTACATTTAGGAACAAAAAGATTGTTCATCAGATCTTTACCTATCTACTACCAGTCTCCAGTATTTCGTCACCTCTGTATCCGACTGAAGAAGCCTATTGTGTAATGTTTCCAGTATTTCGTCACCTCTGTATCCGACTGAAGAAGCCTACTGTGTAATGTTTATGTTAAATGCTAAACCCATGTAGGTCATTCAAAACATGGATTGGAGCCTACTGTGTAGCCGAAATATATCGAGAATGAAGATACCCAAGTCTTCGTCTTCTACATGAGCATTACTTATTCCTGAAGTGACCGGTCTGAGAGGAATGTTAGTTTTATGGGTTTTTGGTAACCCATAAAGTCTGGCAAGCCTGGGGTTACCGGGGAGGAGGTAGTAAATTAATTTCTATACTTTCTTAATCCTCTAGAGTATATTGCGGGATTAACCAAGAAAGTTCTTTTTATACTCTACCATATCTCACGAATATAATGTCAAGGGTATACTATACAATTTTTCGATGATACTACATGAAGGGTACACAACAGAGTACTTCGGGGATACAAGGAATATCCTACTTCTTTAATAATATTTTTTAAAGAATTGCTAGGATCAGGAAGGCAGGCAGGAAGTAGGCTAACTAGGAGCCGGGCAGGTAGGCAGGCAGGACAGTTGAGTAAAAGCCAGGTCATTAGGAACGCAGACATGCACAGATCCTGCACCTCTTCAACAACAGCGGATAAATATAGTAGTAGGAAACCAGGCTAGCCGGAGGGAAAAATCATCGACTCCTGCTTGTGGGAACTTCCCGGCGTCCGTGTTGAAACGACCAGCCACCAGGCAGAAATACTCTTTTTGTTTTTTTGTACCATCTTCCAGGAGAACCAAGAACGCTTGGGCTTTCCTGTCTTGAGAGGCGGTTACATTGTTGTCATGACCTCTGTGTCCGCGAGCGCCACATATTCGTGACCTTTAGTTGGAAAACAACTTGATAATGGTCAAGGACCAACCGAAATTACGGGGTAGTTGTAGTTGTAAATTATTCCGGCCAAGGTATAAGAACGCAAGAATGGAAAAGTATTGCAATAGTCCTACTAGTTCGTGCTAGGCAGGGCCAACTGGCTCATATAAGCTGGGCAAGTTAGTTGTAATCATTACCATAGTTTTTAAAGGGGTGAACCGGTAAGCCAGCTGAAGGCCCCTTTCAGATGACCAAAAGCTCAAGACTTGTTTTGTTCCCAGACGAACCTTACCTAACCGAACCTGGGCAGGTCTTACACCTAACCACACCCACTCATTTATCTGTTCAACTAATTTTTAAAGCTACCCAAAACTCTCGTGGTTATTTTTTATGGGACAGACATTATTGGTTAGTGTAACTATGTACGTGTAGTTACAGGAGTGGAGCAATGTTCGTATATTGTCATTATTTACTGATGCACTTGCACAAGGAAGATGACTTCGTTATGATTAACCTCAGAGGTTGTTATATTCGTCAGGACGTAGGCCAAGTGCCTCCTGACACGGGTTTTAATCATATGGGCGACCCGTTTAAGATTTGTATAACCTCAGAGGCCAGAGGGATTGAACACCTCTACCAAGGCTGAGGGATTGAACACCTCAAAATTTCCACTTCTTCATCTGTCTTGAATATATTTATTAGTCACCTCAGTATTCAACTGAAGAAGCCTGCTGTTTAGACAAAACGTTTCGACAACAAAGATAAATGGTGCATGTGTTCCAGTCACCCACACCCTGAAAAAACCATACACTGTGGTCCATATCCGTTGGCATCTTCAGGTCATTTCCTGGAATGCCAGCCACAACAGTCGACACACTCCGATGCATCCATTTGCTGCTAAACAGGAATAATAGTATTAGGAAACCTGCCCACAAGTCTCGCCTCGCCAGGGATTATTCCATTCATCGGGAAACAGGACAAGTGCCTCCTAGTAATTCAAACGACCCATTATTTTTTTCCGTGTGTAGTAAATCCCCCGTCCGATAACCAACTTCTGTGACCCCCGAACGTGCTGCCTCTTAAAGCAACAATAACAATAAAAGTTAATGTCACTAAGGACGGATGGGTGTGGAGAGGGAGACTTTGTTGACATTGTAATCCCGAGAAGCTTCAAACCCGTAGCTTGGTTGGTAGCGCACTCAGCTCACACACTGAGGTCCGTGGTTCGATCCCCGGGGCGGGTGGAAACATTAGGACGTGTTTCTTTCAGACACCTGCTGGCTCTGTTCACCTAGCAGTAAGTAGGTACCTGAGTGTTAGTTGACTGGCGTGGGTCGCATACTGGGAACAAAGTTGACCTAAGTTGCGGGAAATTCTCTGCATAGCCAGGGACTTTCTATATAATATGTAAATGATGTCAGCTATGGTCTTTAAGTTGTATCTTGTACTTGTAGAAATAAGGGACACAGGAATTTAACCTGTGTGCTCCAGTTCCCTGAATCGAGTCTGAATGTTTTCCAGTAACCCCCCCCCCCTCCTCCTCCTCTTCAGGCTCTGCATGACCCCTTCGGATTTAGCGCTCCCCCATGACTGCAGTAGTAGTAGTAGTAATAATAATAATAATAATAGTAATACCAATCCCGAGGGCCACAGCCTACCAGCAGGGACAGAACCGGACCAGGATATTTTTATATACATAAAAAAAATATGCAGAAAAACCCGCTTAGCGAATCTCAAGTCTGCTGGTGCGTCCATTATTATTATTATTATTTTTTGGTTCATGTCACAGTTACATACATTGTGGGCCGATTATGTATTACTTTTTTTTTTTTTTTTTTTTTTTTTTGAGTTTAAATTTCCATTACTGAAGTGTCGCGACCACCAGTGTAAATTCGGACATTTCCTGCCTTTTATTTTTGCCTCAATACAAAGAAATAGATTATAAGGATGTTGCTGAGGATATACACCGAATATCCTATTTAGCAAAATTATATATATATATATATATATATATATATATATATATATATATATATCAGCAGTGTTGCTAGCCTATTGTGTATGACACAGGGTGTTACACTTGCAGGAGGCCCCGAGTTATTGTTTACTATACACAATAATAAACAAACAAGATGGTTGCAACTACTGGTGTATCAACTCTTCCTATTATATTTCACTACGCAGGATGGTGCTCACGTGATGCCTCTCAGTGTATATGCACTGAAAGGTTACTTTAATCCCCTTGTTAAAGGTAGTTAAGTATTGTTGACTGGTGGTGAACATGTGACATGTAGCCTAGTGGATAGGCTTTAAACTTCGTTAATCGACCAACCAGCTTTAATGACCCTCGTGTAGACGATAGGCTTTAAACCTCATTAACCAACCAATCATTATGTTGGGTAGAGAGGGAGCCCAAGAATGTGCCTGATCTTGGGGCTGGGAACTAGGCCTTAATAATTATAATAATAATTTGCAACATGGCACATTGTAGAGATGGGTGACAGATACGCACGCTGAAAGCAGACTATTTCGGGATTATACAGCCTGGGGGTGAATGGGTAATAAAAGGCTTGATCCGAGGATAGAGAGGGATAGCTAAGACGCCTTGGATCAAGAGCCCTTGACCTTGAAAAAAGAGGCTGAATGCCACGCTGTCAAGGTGACGGGGAGGAGAGGACGGGAATTTTCCCTGTGATGGCGGGGATTGTGACGTCTTTCCTACTTGACCAGTCTGTGTGTACCGGGAGATTACCCCCCCACCCCTTCCCAGCTTCTCTCCCCTCCCCAACCACCGGTTAAATCCCCTCCCCACCCACCGGTAACATCCTCTCCCCACCCACATATTATCCGACTCCCAAATCCACTTTTGAAACCCCCCTCACTCCTCCCTCATGATCTTATTTACCAACTGCCTCCAAATACCCACATATATATCCACCTCCTGTCCCTACCCTCCCTCCATCTCACACTGCTAATGTGTGTGTGTGTGTATACGTATATATATACACACACATATATGTGTGTGAACAAATTAAAAAAATGACTTGGACTTGACAGGCCTGATATATGTAAGTAAGTAAGTATGTAATTATATTCAGGTATACACAAATACAGTTACAGAGACTATCATACATAGCAGCGTATGTGTAGAGAACTTAGGATAACCCCCAAAAAAAAGGCTTACGACTGGAAGGCTTCACAGTCAGCATTGCTCTGCCATGTCTGTGTCAGAGGTCACCAACTGTGACCCAACCGTCCCTTCCCACAGACCTGACATGTCTGTGTCAGAGGTCACCAACTATGACCCAACCGTTCCTTCCCACAGATCGGACACGGAAGTATTGTCTGATAAACCTTCCCATCGTAAGCCCCCACAGCTCGGTGGTAGTGTCGGGCCTGCTACCCGTCAGGACCCCGGTTCGAGTCTCCGCTGATCCATCTGTTCACTCATTGACAATTTAGGGTACGTAGGCCTGCCAACAGCCTGGCTGACAAGGCCTTCAATTAAGCGACTTGGTTTAAAGCGTAGCCTCGGGAACGATGATACTCGACACCATAAACCGGAAAAAAACAAGAGTTTTAACAGCAGGAAAATAAAGCAGGAGGGTTTGGGGTTAGTGTAACGCCTGTCAGAAATACACAAGGAAAACACTGACGTGGACACGATTATTATGTAGAACTGCATTGTGAGAGGCCACGTAGAAGTGGGGAAGGGGTAGCAAGGGATGGGATGGAAGAGGGGAGGGGAAGGGAAGAAGGCGAGTGATGGGGGCGTAGCCTAGCAGATTGGTTGTTAATGGGGTTTTAAAGTCTATCAACTACACGAGGTTTATTAAGACTGCATGGTAACCTTTTCACCACCATATAAGAATACTTCTTTATTATCTAAGGTAGGGTAGCCGCACACTCCTCCTCCCATAATGCAACTATCACATACAGTAGGGTAGCAGCACGCTGCTAGTTCCACAATACAACTATCACATACATTAGGGTAGCAGCACGCTGGACATGTGGCCAATATTCTTCAAATAATAAAAGTCACTTCCCACCCCAGGAATTTCCTAAGAATCCCGTCTCAACAGCAGGATGTGGCGGGTGGATGGACAGACATCATTTGTGAATTCAAGCGAATCAGGTTGACGCCAGGTGACTGTAGATGAACAAGAGCTTCCTTATTGTTTGTGTGTGTACTCTCCTAGTTGTGGTTGCAGGGGTCGATTCATAGCTCCTGGGCCCCCGCCTGTGTGTGTAGGTGATCTTGAGTGAGGATATGTTTTTTCTAGGTGAATTCAAAGTGGATAAAGGTGGAGTTATTGTTAGTTATCTTCCTCTTCTTATTTCTCTTAAGGGTTGTCCGTAATGCTCTACATAACCAGAGTTGATTGGCTGGGTGATGGGGTTTAAAACCTATCGACTACACGAGGGCCCTTAGGGCTTTTCGCCACCGGACAAGACTACTGCAATCCCTAAAACAGAGAGAAATACACCCCTGGGAGAATATATACCCTGCATCCCTAGGGGCTTTTCGTAGGTGTCCCGCAGCTCGGTTGGTAGCGCACTCAGCTCCTATACTGAGGTCAGTGGTTCGATCTCCGGTACGGATGGAAATATTAGGATGTTTTTCCTTAAGACACCTGTTGTCCATGTTCACCTAGCAGTAAAATAGGTACCTGGGTATTAGTGGACTGGTGTGGGTCGCATCCTGGGGACAAAACTATGTACATACTGTATAGTGTTGTAATAAAGGAGGTGAGGGCAGCCTCTTTAGTACTAAATTGCCACACATAATTTCACAATTGGCGCCATTACCTCAGTGTCAGCGGTTTCTGGCCTCCACATCCTGACTAATCCCACTCTTAGAAAATTTCACACTTGGGATTGTGAATTTCTGTCCACAAATAACCCGTATTTTCTGTGGGGTAACTATAGAAGACGTTTCGAAGCATCTTGCGTTCGAGGGGAACTAAAAGAAGTTTCGATCCATCTTGCGTTCGAGGGGAAACTATAGAAGACGTTTCGGTTCCTTTTGGATCGTTATCAAATCACTTTATCAGTCACGCTACTGTGACTAATTCTTTAGTTTCTAAGCTTGGCTAAAGTCTAGTTCGACTACTTTCCGTAACTAGATGAGTTACTGGTGTTGTTCTATTACTTAAATTATTTAATGTTAAGTGAGTTGAACAATGGAGAAAGGACTTGTTTTTTTGGGGTAACTAAAAAAAAAAATAACTCGCCCTAACCTGACTTAAAATTTCACTCATATTGTAGGTTAGATTTAGTTATTTTGGGTTAGGTTGGGTAACCCTTTTTTATATATTACCAAAATAAACTCCCCCCGCCCCCATAGGTCCAAAATTTAACTGTTTCTATTGCACGATCTACTTAACATTGGAGAATTATCATAATCTTTCGCTAAGCTCAATACAAAGTTAATCTATATATGTCAATCATAAAGAGAATTTAAAACATAATAATTGGTTATGATCATAACCATAATTTTTAAAGCGGAGGGGGGAGGGGTAAGCCAGTGGAAGGCCTCGGTCAGATGACCAAACACTCCAGCTGTGGGTCATCATATGACTGAGACCCCCGTTAGGAAACAGTTAACCAGTTTCCTGGCAAACTTTACCTAACCTAACCTAAGCTCACTTCTATATTAGACATATGTTTATGCAAGCATAACTCAGAATTGGTTGTGTAAAGTGTTGCTGGAGAATATTCTTAGTAAGTCTGATAAACAAGCTGCCGTCACTATAGGAAAATTTGTTAAGTCTGAGTCGTATTTTTTTTTTCCTTACTTTTTTTTTGTATTTATTGTTGTTGTTGAGTAAGACACATGCGCAGCAGTTGGGTATCTTTATTGTTGAAAAGTTTGGCCTACACAGTAGGCTTCTTCAGTCAAATACAGAGGTAGAAGGTGTAGTAGTGACAGGAACATGATGTAATCAGTAGTTGCTGATGGTGATAATGTCGGGATGGTGTTCTCAAGAATTTATATAGTCACCCATAATAATCTACTATCCTTAGAGCTTCAAAATGTACTGAAAACTGTCACAAGTTTTAAGATACATAAGAATGAAGGTACACTGAGGAGGCCTACTGCAGTGACCGACTGATGGCATCAACTACCTCGTCTTCCTCCAGTGCTGATGTCTCTGTAATCAACGGTACTGGTGGGGTTAGAACCCATGGCGAGGGAGTGGTAAAACTCCTGGCCAATGTGTAAGCCACTGGGCCAGTTGGCAACAGTATGATTCATCCAACTGGGTATATTTATACACCATAGGGAGGTTAGCATGGGCCACCATTGTACTCACCTAATTGTGGTTGCAGGGGTCGATACTCAGCTCCTGGCCCCGCCTCTTCGCTGTCCGCTACTGGGTCTCTGCTCTCCCTGCTCCATGAGCTTTATCATACCTTATCTTAAAACTATGTATGGTTCCCGCCTCCACTATATCGTTCGCTAGACTATTCCTCTTCCTGACTATGGGTGAAGAAATGCTTCCTAACATCCCTTTGACTCATCTGAGTCTTCAGCTTAAAGTTGTGCCCCCTTCTTTCTGTGTTCCCTCTCTGGAACATCCTGTCACTATCTACCTTGTCGATTCCCCGCAGTATTTTGTATGTCGTTATCATGTCTCCTCTAACCCTTCTATCCTCCAGTGTTGTTAGTCCTATTTCCCTCAACCTTTCTTCATAGGACAGTCCCCTGAGTTGTGGAACTAACCTTGTCGCAAACCTTTGCACTTTCTCTAGTTTCTTGACGTGCTTGACCAGGTGTGGGTTCCAGACTGGAGCTGCATATTCTAGTATGGGCCTGACGTACACTGTGTACAGTGTCTTGAACGATTCCTTGTTAAGGTAACGGAACGCTAATCTTAGGTTTGCCAGTCTCCCATATGCTGCCGCAGTTATCTGGTTGATGTGTGTTTCCGGAGACGTGCTTGGCGTTATACTCACCCCAAGGTCTTTCTCCTTTGACGAGGTTTGTAGCCTTTGTCCACCTAGCCTGTACTCTGTCGGCGGTCTTCTTTGCCCTTCTCCGATCTTCATGACTTTGCATTTGGTGGGATTAAATTCGAGAAGCCAGTTGCTAGACCAGATGTCAAGCCTCTCCAGGTCTCTTTGAAGTCCTGCTTGGTCCTCATCCGCTGTGATTCTCCTCATTAATTTCACATCATCTGCGAACAGAGACACTTCTGAGTCTATCCCATCCGTCATGTCATTTACATATACCAAGAATAGCACTGATCCTAGGACTGACCTCTGCGGTACACCGCTCGTCACCGGAACCCACTGTGATACCTCATCACGCACCATGACTCGTTGTTGTCTCCCTGTGAGGTATTCCCTGATCCATTCCAGTGCCCTTCCTGTTATACACGCTTGTTCTTCCAACTTCTTTACTAATCTCATATGAGGAACTGTGTCGAAGGCCTTCCTGCCTTCCACCCTTCTCTCTCTTGCTTTACCTCTGTTACTTTAACATAGAACTCCAGGAGGTTTGTTACACAGGATTTGCCTTCCCTGAATCCGTGCTGTCTGGCGTTGATTATCCTGTTCTGCTCCAGATGCTCCACCATTCTTTTCCTGATGATTTTCTCCAGGACTTTGCACACTATACACGTAAGTGACACCGGTCTATAGTTTAGTGCCTCTTTTCTGTCTCCTTTTTTAAAGATGGGGACTACGTTGGCCTTTTTCCATACCACAAATGCAACTTTTTACAGATGAATCTCCCTCCAGCGTGGCCGTGACGAGCTCAAGCTCAAGTCCCCTCAAAACCGTTATCAGTAGGCCAGAAAGCCTACTCTAGTGTTCCTCCATTCTAATGTAAATAAAGATGCCTAGTGTTGTCTTACTCTTCATCTGTGATATATGAAGACCTGAACTGAGAAACATAATCTAATTGAGGCTTTATTAACGATATATAAAGTTATCGTAAAACTTTAGCGCTTTTAGGTTAGGTGAGGTAAGGTTTGTCAGGAAACAGGGCAAGTGTTTCTTGACGAGGGTCTTAGACAGATGATGACCCACAGCTGGAGCTTTCGGTCATTTGACCGAGGCCTTCCACTGGCTTACACTTTAAAAATTATGGGAATAATTATATAACTATTAGATTCTGAAAGGAAGAAGAAGTCCTGTTCTTTGTATTGAGTCCTGAGGAGTGGCAGATCTCAGCGTTACTGATCAGAGAGCTATTTCCTGCCATTCTTTTTTTTTGTTACCCTATGTTGAATTATTTCTAGTCACCCCTCTGTTAAATTATTTTTCAGTCACCCTGTTAAATTGTTTTAGTAACCCGTTAAATTGTTTTAGTAACCCGTTAAATTGTTTTAGTAACCCCTGTTAAATTGTTTTAGTCACCCTGTTAAGTTGTTTTAGTAACCCCTGTTAAATTGTTTTAGTCACCCTGTTAAATTGTTTTAGTAACCCCTGTTAAATTGTTTTAGTCACCCTGTTAAATTGTTTTAGTAATCCCTGTTAAATTGTTTTAGTCACCCTGTTAAATTGTTTTAGTAACCCCTGTTAAATTGTTTTAGTCACCCTGTTAAATTGTTTTAGTAACCCGTTAAATTGTTTTAGTTACCCCTGTTAAATTGTTTTAGTTATCCCTGTTAAATTGTTTTAGTCACCCTGTTAAATTGTTTTAGTAACCCCTGTTAAATTGTTTTAGTCACCCTGTTAAATTGTTTTAGTAACCCGTTAAATTGTTTTAGTAACCCCTGTTAAATTGTTTTAGTCACCCTGTTAAATTGTTTTAGTAACCCCTGTTAAATTGTTTTAGTAACCCCTGTTAAATTGTTTTAGTAACCCCTGTTAAATTGTTTTAGTCACCGTTAAATTCTTTTAGTCACCCCTGTTAAATTATTTTTAAGTCACCTTATGTTAAATTATTTTTAGTCCCCCCTGTTAAATTATATATCAGTTAAATATAACAATTCACCCAAAACCCGCAATTACGAGATAAACCTTGCGACGACGTTTCGAACCGTCTTGGTCACATCTTGAAAACCTGACAAGGCTAACGAAGAGCTTCGTTACGTTTTTTTAATACTAACGTCCAGTTACATAACTGATAAACCCAAAGGAAGGATGTGATAAGATATTCTGATTTAATTTTAGTTAGCATTTTCTTCCTCTCTCTTGTTGTAGGACGGTGTATATATATACACTTAGATACACTCCTCACGGTGTATTTTTTTAGTTCGTCATCATAAGAATAATGTACACACCTCTCTGTATACACGAGGAGACACCATGCCCAGCCCTTCTAGGGCAGGGTAGGTGCCAGAGCCGGAGCTTGCTACCATCTGCAGCTCCCTGGACTGCCCTTCCCACGATCCCCCTGGGGCGTGGAAAATGGCAGGCAAGGGGCCTAGCTTCTCCCTACGAGCCTCGTGAGGGTGGGGAATGTGGCTAGGCCTGGGGACAGTTGGTCCTAGACGATGAGGGGATACTTGTACCTCCTCCCATGGGGGACATAGGTCTCAGACACTCCCACGACAGGGAGCCAAGGTCGGGGTCACCATCTGGAAAATGCCCGAGCCGGGAGAGTACCGGTGAATCAAGAACAACATAGTGTGTATACGATACACATCTCAGTTTATATACACTGATACACATCTCAGGGTATGTACTTACAGTGAGATATACCCCAGGTTGTATATTTTGAGAGGTGGGCAATTCTCAGTAGTATATATATACCAAGATACACACCTCCCTGTGTGTGTATATTTACATTAAGATACATAACCTCTCAGTGTATATATTGGGAGATGCGTATAAATGTGTATAAATCTGACAACCTGCTGGAAGTACCGTAAGGTCTGGAGAATTTCCACTGCTTTAGTGTATGTAAAATTACACCAATCCTCTACAAATGACTCAAAGAACATAATATTATTACTTGTCTTTACGGTCACGAAATAAAAAAAATGGGATTTATCTGTTCAAGGAGAACTGCGCTGTTTTGTAGGTAAATTAGAAAAAAGCATACTACCCAGACTATCTGTATATTCTAATTAGAAAAAGCATACTACCCAGACTATCTGTATATTCTAATTCATCAGATGTGTGGCATTGATATGCTTATCATATAACCCCGATATCGTGATGCTAGATGGTTCATGTAACAACCACATGGCTGGGTGAAGTGATAAGGCACAGAGGGAAGGCAGCACCCAGCTAGGGACACTGGCGTCCCTAAGGGTCAGCAATGGCACCAGTAAGGATTGCCAATTCCAACATCCCAGACCGAGGGCAAGAAAAATTATACACAGGAGACAGAGGAAAAAATATGGAGAAAGGTGGGCGTCATAAGATATCCAACCACAAGCATATATACATACATACACATGCGTATATGTGCATACATAAATATATACACACGTATGCACATATGTACTACACACCCCTCCCAGTGTGCGTAATTTCTCTAAATAACTACACGAGGGTCAAGACAACTACACTAGGGTCATTAAGACAACTACACGAGGGTCATTTAGACAACTACACGAGGGTCATTAAGACTGCTGGTAACCTGTTCTCCACCAGAATATATATAGTAAATTGTTTGTAATTTTGGAGCGGCGGTAAATTTATAATTATTATTATATTCTGATTAAACGCTAAATCCGTAAGGGTCATTTATCGCCTTGGGAATTTAATATTATCAGGTTTGCTAAAAGGCTGGGGAGGGTATCGGCAGTTCCTCGGATCAAGAGCCTCTTCATTACAATGCTCTCTCAGATCTCGAAGTGTATAAATACATTTTATAATTGGATCTATCAAATTTATTTCGTGATAAATCTTCTAAATTAAGTTCTCTCTTCCTACCTGGGATGACCCTTGTGGGTTTAACGCTTAGTTATTATTATGATTACTACCTAATCTAATAAATGGTTTTAATCATAACGACGATTTTTTAAAGAGGGGGAGGGGTAAGCCAGCGGAAGGCCTCGGTCAGATGACCGAAATCTCCAGCTGTGGGTCATCATATGACTAAGCCACGTCAAAAAACACTTGTACTGTTTCCAGACAAGCGTTATACCTACATAAACCAAATCTTTAAATGGGCTGCAGAAAACAATATGAAGTTCAATGATGAGAAATTTCAATTACTCAGATACGGAAAACGTGAAGAAATTAAAATCTCATCAGAGTACAAAACTAATTCCAACCACACAATAGAGCGAAAAACTAATGTCAAAGACCTGGGAGTGATCATGTCAGAGGATCTCACCTTCAAGGACCATAACAATGTAGCAATTGCATCTGCTCGAAAAATGACAGGATGGATAATGAGAACCTTCAAAACCAGGGATGCCAGGCCCATGTTGACACTTTACAGATCGCTTGTTCTATCTAGGTTGGAATATTGCTGCACACTAACTGCACCTTTCAAGGCGGGTGAAATTGCTGACCTTGAAAATGTGCAGAGAACCTTCACGGCACACATAAGTGCGATAAACCACCTCAATTACTGGGAACGCTTGAAGTTCCTAAACCTTAACTCCCTAGAATGCAGGCGGGAGAGATACATTATTATATACACGTGGAAAATTCTCGAGGGCTTAGTACCAAACTTGCACACAAAAATCACTCCCTACGAAAGCAAAAGACTCGGCAGGCGATGTAACATCCCCCCAATGAAGAGCAGGGGTGCCACTAGCACGTTGAGGGACAACACAATAAGTGTCAGGGGCCCAAGATTGTTCAACTGCCTCCCAGCATACATCAGGGGGATTACCAACAAACCCCTGGCTGTCTTCAAGCAGGCACTGGACAGGCACCTAAAGTCGGTACCTGACCAGCCAGGCTGTGGTTCGTACGTTGGACTGCGTGCGGCCAGCAGTAACAGCCTGGTTGATCAGGCTCTGGTCCAACAGGAGGCCTGGTCACAGACCGGGCCGCGGGGGCGTTGACCCCTGGAATTCTCTCCAGGTAGACTCCAGGTAGACATACCATAATTACTACCTGGGATATCCAGGGAGCTTCACTCGTAGGAGACCCTGAGTTGGTCCTCCTGTAGTTGCAACCGTCTTGTTTGTATGTCTGTAATAAATGATAACTGGAGGCCTCCTACACCCAGGAGGGAGTCTAGCACTAGGCTTGTCATCAGATATGTAAGCAGGTAAGCCTACTCCTTGTTGGGATACCCGACATTTTTTTTTTCCCCCTTTCGTCCTGAGAGCAGATTTAACCAGTCTTACCGGCTGCTGGTGGAGTCCCACTGTGTTGCTGGACGAAGTGTGTTTGTGGAGTCCTCTCACATTACACAAATAACCCACACATAGGTGACTTGTGAATAATAATAATCTTAATTTCTACAAGTATATGTACAAGGTATACAGGCCTAGCTGACATCAGTGACATACTACATACAAAGCCCCTTGTTATGCAGAGCATTTCGGGAAAATTAGGTTAATTTTCCCCCCAGGATGCGACTCACACCACTCGACTAACACCCAGGCAGCTATTTTACTGATAGTTCCAAGTCTGACCCAAACCTCGTAATATGCTTTTTCTCTCTCCTATGTGTGGGTTATTTCTGCATTGTTCCAGTCACAGTACTGTGATTTTTTTGTTCTTTCCCATCTCACATTGGTCTTCAGATACGTGATAGAACTAATGAATTGGCAAAGGGGGGAGTAGATTTAGAACCTTGAGCAGTCAATGAGTAGTTTGTGTAATACGATAAGAACTAAACCTCATTGACTTGAGAGTCAAGAACATTGGCACCAGTCAGTTATCTATCATTTTATCATGCAGGAAGAGCCTCATGTCTCATCCCCTGTAACTTGCTTAACAACAATCACCTAAATGTTCAGTTAATGGACAATTATGTGCCTCTCGAATCTTGACTACCTTCATATTTATCTAATGGTTATATTTATGATTATAATTTTTAAAGTGGTAGAGGGGTAAGCCAGAGGAAGGCCTCGGTCAGATGACCAAGAGCTCCAGTTGAGGGTCATTATATGACTAAGACCCGAGTCAGGAAACACTTGTCATATTTCCTGACGAACCTCACCTAACCTTTTGACTACCAGACATAGGATGGGAATGGGGTGCATAATAAAGATATCAAACTAAGATCCTTTGTTTTCAAACTGTATTTCGGGGAACCCTAGGGTTTTGTGGAACCCTACAGTTTCGTGGAACTCTAAGAGTTCCGCGGGAACCTTAGGGGTTCCGCGGAATTTGATGGTATTCCGTAGTGTTCATGTCCAATATAATTTCTCTCAAGTTAACACACAAATTAGATAACAGATATTGGATGCAGAAGGTGGGCAGACTTGGCTGATATATTAAATATCCGTCGTGGATATGTTATAAACCGTCTTGGTACCGACATGTGATTTAAAGATACCAAACATTAGGACATTTATTAGAAAAGTTTTCGGTTCTGGGACCTTGATAGGTTAGGTTAGGTAAGGTTTGTCAGGAAACAGGACAAGCTTTTGGTCATCTGACAGAGACCTTCCACTGGCTTACCCCTCCACCCCTTTAAAAAATATGGTTAGAATTGTAACCACTTGAGATTGGGACCTTGATCACTGCTAAAACTTGTTAAACATGTCCTAATGTGTGCCCAAGTTCCTCTTTTGAACCAACTATGGTGTTCTTACTACGTGATTACATGTTAGTCATACCACTTATCACCTGGTCAATACCCCTTGATCTAAATTATACAATGGGCCTGCATGTACACAAAGGAGGACACTTACCTATTTAAGTCGGGGACTGACTTTGAGATGTAACGAAGGTAACACAGGAATTTAAGTTCTCCACGCAAGTCTATTGTTGTTGTAGATAACTGAGGGTTCTGCAGTACGGTGGAGTACTAGTGAAGTCATCAGAATTGCTTTTGCCAGGATTCAACCGTAAAATCCACACCTTTTTCTGTGAGCTAATGAGGTATGTAAATTCGCTAAATGGTGAGTTTGTCTACGAAGGGCGTAATGGAATTTAAAATGTTCTAAATTGAAACGTACATTTACTAAGAACATTAATTTTCTCTCATACTCTCTCTCTCTCTCTCTCTCTCTCTCTCTCTCTCTCTCTCTCTCTCTCTCTCTCTCTCTCTCTCTCTCTCTCTCTCTCTCACACACACAATTTAACATACAGTCCACGCACATCAAATCAGTAATTAATGATGAAGAACTAGTACGTTCCCCTGAACTAATCTGCTTGGATTTCCAAATCATTTCTGCAACATTGCAAGATCCTGACGTGTTGATTGCAACACGAAAGGCCTAGAGCTATCATTAAACACCCTCAGCATCGCTTGTGTGTATTACATAAAGTACTGTAGTGTACATGGCCTGGTCTCAGACCAGGTTGCGGGGGCGTTGACCCCGCAACCCTCTCCAGGTACCATCAGAATATTAAAAGATATACACCAAAAGGTATATTTTTCTCATCGTATATATGCTGAGAGTTTATCTTAGTGGCCTATTTTAGGGAGTAAAGTATTCTTGTCTGGTGGTGAGAAGTTAGAGGCAGCCTTAATGACCCCTAGTGTAGTCGATGGGCTTAATTAAGTCCCGTTAATCAAACTTGCCTTGTATCGTTGATATCGTTAATAACAGTTTTTTAGGCTGTCTGGTGATTAATTCTGGTGATGACTAGTGGAGACAATGATGTTTTGTGATGACGGTGATGACTAACGGTGGCTGTTGTGACACAACAGAGAACAACAGGATGGGCATGGACGTCCCCAGGCACTTGTGTCCAATAAAACTGAAAATACTAGAAAAATATGCAAAGAAATTACTTCTATTACCACTACTATTGTTACTGCTACTACTACACTACTATTACTACTACAACTACAACAGCTACTATTACAACTACTATTAAAACTACTATTAGGAGCTATTATCTCACCTCAGCTATATCACCTATATTACTACAGTTTTAGGCCACATATTATAGAGGAGGGGGGGAGGGGGGTTAAGCTGGAACCATTTTCGGGTCAAAACTTTTATTTGCTAGGCTTAACTTCTCGAATTTCCTTGGGGTGAAATCCTCCCACTCTCCTAAATTCAATTTTGATGTTATATACACCGATATATGTATGTCTCCCATAGGTACATGCTGAAAGCCCCTTTATATGCAGAGCATTTCGAGCATAAATTTAGATTTAGGTAAATTTAGATTTAGAAAGTTTATATTGGTTGTAGCAGTGGATGATATGTCTCAACATCGACCTGTAGATAATAAGAGACAGTAACCGTGAGACACATGTGTGGGCGAAACGTTCCAACAATAGTGCTACCTAACTGCTGTACATGTGTCTTATTCTTTAACTTGTCGGTATTTCATATTTTCAAAATAACTGGGCAGCTCTGTATGACCCATATGTGTTTAGCGCTTATAATAATATATCTTTATTTACTACAAGTACATGTACAAGGTATACAGACCATAGCTGACATCAATGACACTACTATATAGAAAGCCCCTTGTTATGCAGAGCATTTCCCGGAAATTAGCTCAGTTTTGTCCCAGGATGCGACCCACACCAGTCCACTAACACCCAGGTACCCATTTTACTGATGGGTGAACATAGGCAACCAGTGTAATTAAACACGTCTGATGTTTCTACCCTGGCCGGGTATCGAACCCGGACACTCGCCGTGTGAAGCGAGAGCTTTAGCCACAAGAATGATGATAATAATAATAATAATTCACCATTATTGTAAACATGACTGAGACAATCGCCTGCATAACAAACAATCTTTTATCAAGCCTATCACTACACATTCCAAAGATAACACAATACGTAGTACCAGTTAGTTTAATATCTTTATTATGCCCCCATACCCATGGTGTGGGCGGTAGTCAAAAGATTACAGAGGTACATAATGGGTCCAGGGACTGGGCCCCAAAGTTATGATAGTTGAACAAGGTACAAAGGTAATAAATGATGTAAGTAAATTTACTTACGTTTATACATGGTTACAATCATGAACAAATTATAAAGTAATGAACAATTCACACGTCCACACTCGGTCACCGGTCCTGGGACCGCTGCTGTTTCTGGTATTTGTGAACGACGTGACGGAAGGAATAGACTCCGAAGTGTCCCTGTTTGCAGATGATGTGAAGTTGATGAGAATAATTCAATCGGACGAGGACCAGGCAGAACTACAAAGGGATCTGGACAGGCTGCAAGCCTGGTCCAGCAATTGGCTCCTGGAGTTCAACCCCACCAAGTGCAAAGTCATGAAGATTGGGGAAGGGCAAAAAAGACCGCAGACGGAGTACAGTCTAGGGGGCCAGAGACTACAAACCTCAATCAAGGAAAAAG
Source organism: Cherax destructor (assembly GCA_009830355.1). NCBI lineage: Eukaryota > Metazoa > Arthropoda > Malacostraca > Decapoda > Parastacidae > Cherax > Cherax destructor. The sequence goes on along the minus strand of WNWK01000329.1, from coordinate 103,684 downwards.
ATCTTGGGGTGAGCATAACACCAGCCACATCTCCTGAGGCGCACATCAACCAAATAACTGCTGCAGCATACGGGCGCCTAGCAAACCTAAGAACAGCATTCCAACACCTTAATAAAGAATCGTTCAGGACCCTGTACACTGTGTACGTTAGGCCCATACTGGAGTATGCAGCACCAGTTTGGAACCCACATCTAGCCAAACACGTGAAGAAACTCGAGAAAGTGGAAAGGTTTGCAACAAGACTAGTCCCGGAGCTAAGGGGTATGTCCTACGAGGAGAGGTTAAGGGAAATCGACCTGACGACACTGGAGGACAGGAGAGATAGGGGGGACATGATAACGACATATAAGATACTGAGAGGAATTGACAAAGTGGACAGAGAGAGGATGTTCCAGAGATGGGACACAGCAACAAGGGGACACAGTTGGAAGTTGAAGACTCAGATGAACCACAGGGATGTTAGGAAGTATTTCTTCAGTCACAGAGTTGTCAGGAAGTGGAATAGCTTGGGAAGCGATGTAGTGGAGGCAGGTTCCATACATAGCTTTAAGGAGAGGTATGATAAAGCTCATGGAGCAGGGAGCGTGACCCAGTAGCGGCCAGTGAAGAGGCGGGGCCAGGAGTTATGACTCGACCCCTGCAACCACAACTAGGTGAGTACAACTAGGTGAGTACAACTAGGTGAGTACAACTAGGTGAGTACACACACACACACACACACACACACACACACATACACAATTAGGTGAGTACACACACTCACATATATGAGTACACAAATACACACGCATAGTACTAGACACAAAATCATTATTATTTTGTGAAAAAAACCCACTAGCGCTAAACCGGTACGAGCCGCAGAACGCTCTATGGAGAGCATGATGCCTCAGTCTTGACTCATTATAAGAGGAAAACAAATTTTCCGACTTTAAAGGTTTTTTTTTTATTTGCTAGGCGGGGTATAAGCTTTAGCGTGTGTACTAATCGAGGTGTGTTTCCAGGGGTTGAGATTCGGCTCCTGGCCCCACCTCCTAGTTTAATAGGTTAGGCATCACTGATTTCAAGCTTCTTGGGTCTTGTCGTATCTACTCGTGAAGCTATGTTGAGTTTGTTGCCACCACTGCCTCACATTAATTACCTGATTTTCAACCTCCCTGTGTGTGTACTCACCTATTTGTGGCTGCAGGGGTCGAATCACAGTTCCTGTGTGTGTGCACTCACCTATTTGTGGTCACAGGGGTCGAATCACAGTTCCTGTGTGTGTGTTTGTGTGTGTGTGCTAACCTATGTACCCACCTATATGTGCTTGCAGGGGGTCGCTGTGGGAAGCCTTTCTCTGGTGTCTCCGCTCGTCCTGTTTCCTCTCACATTTCCCAGTATTTTGTATGACGTGACCATGTCTCTCCTCTTTTTTTCCTTTATTCTGGCAACGTTAACTCCAGAGTAGGACTTGATCTTTTTTTTTTTTTGAACAAGCTCAGGTACATTACTCAGGTACATTACTCAGGTACATTACTCAGGTACATATTAGAGACATGTGCAACACCTGTGGAAACGTTTCGCCACATAGTGGCTTCATCAGTCCTATATAAAGAATAGTGAAGATCAGAAGGAGTTTGAGGTAATCAGTCCCTCAGAGAGGGACCAGAAACAGACAACAGACGGTTAAACAGTGTAGGTCCCAGACCATAAACAAACACAAACAACAAAGTTAAACAGTGTAGGTCCCAGACCATAAACAAACACAAACAACAAAGTTAAACAGTGTAGGTCCCAGACCATAAACAAACACAAACAACAAAGTTAAACAGTGTAGGTCCCAGACCATAAACAAACACAAACAACAAAGTTAAACAGTGTAGGTCCCAGACCATAAAAACAACGGTCAAGACTCCCCATTCCCCCACGGTCAAGACTCCCCTTCCCCCACGGTCAAGACTCCTCCTTCCCCCACGGTCAAGACTCCCTTCCCCCACGGTCAAGACTCCCCCTCCCCCACGGTCAAGACTCCTCCTTCCCCCACGGTCAAGACTCCCCTTCCCCCGACGGTCAAAACTCCCCCTTCCCCCACCCTCAAGACTCCCTCCCCCACGGTCAAGACTCCCCCTTCCCCACGGTCAAGACTCCCCTTCCCCCACGATCAAGACTCCCTTCCCCCACGGTCAAGACTACCCTTCCCCACGGTCAAGACTCCCTTCCCCCACGGTCAAGACTCCCCTTCCCCACGGTCAAGACTCCCTTCCCCCACGGTCAAGACTCCCCTTCCCCCACGGTCAAGACTCCTCCTTCCCCATGGTCAAGACTCCCCTTCCCCACGGTCAAGACTCCCCTTCCCCCACGGTCAAGACTCCCTTCCCCCCACGGTCAAGACTCCCTTCCCCCACGGTCAAGACCCCCCTTCCCCACGGTCAAGACTCCCCTTCCCCACGGTCAAGACTCCTTCCCCACGGTCAAGACTCCCTTCCCCACGGTCAAGACTCCCTTCCCCCACGGTCAAGACTCCCTTCCCCCACGGTCAAGACTCCCTTCCCCACGGTCAAGACTCCCTTCCCCACGGTCAAGACACCCCTTTCCCCCACGGTCAAGACTCCCCTTCCCCACGGTCAAGACCCCCCTTCCCCCACGGTCAAGACTCCCTTCCCCCACGGTCAAGACTCCCCTTCCCCCACGGTCAAGACTCCCTTCCCCACGGTCAAGACTCCCCTTCCCCACGGTCAAGACTCCCTTCCCTCCCACGGTCAAGACTCCCCTTCCCCCACGGTCAAGACTCCCTTCCCCACGGTCAAGACTCCCCTTCCCCCCACGGTCAAGACTCCCTTCCCCCACGGTCAAGACTCCCCTTTCCCCACGGTCAAGACTCCCCTTCTCCCCACGGTCAAGACTCCCTTCCCCACGGTCAAGACTCCCTTCCCCACGGTCAAGACTCCCTTCCCCCACGGTCAAGACTCCCTTCCCCACGGTCAAGACTACCCCTTCCCCACGGTCAAGACTCCCTTCCCCCCACGGTCAAGACTCCCCTTCCCCCACGGTCAAGACTCCCCTTCCCCCACGGTCAAGACTCCCTTCCCCACGGTCAAGACTCCCCTTCCCCCACGGTCAAGACTCCCTTCCCCCACGGTCAAGACTCCCCTTCCCCCACGGTCAAGACTCCCCTACCCCCACGGTCAAGACTCCCCCCACATCCGCTGGTTGACCTTTCCCATAAACTAGAAGATAACAGTGGAATGTAACATCCCAAGTGAAGGAAGGAGGAGGAGTTAAATAAGATAAAGGAGAGATGAGAAGGAACAGGAGGTTGTGGAGAGGGAGAGGGAAGAGGATAAAGAAGAAATAGAAAGGTACTAATAGCCAAAGTGAAGACGGTGCCCCGTGGCCTGGTGGCTAAAGCTCTCGCTTCACACGGCGAGGGTCTGGGTTCGATTCCCAGCCAGGGTAGAAGCATTGGGGCGTGTTTCTTTACACCGGTTGTTGTATACCTTGTACATGTACTTGTAGAAACAAAGATATTATATTATTATTAAGAAAAGCCAAAACGGCAAATGGATTTGCCACCAAAACAAACAAACCAGCCAATCACAAGCTACGGGGGCAGTGACGTCACAGGGAAAAGCAGTCATTGGTCCAGCGGTTCAGTAACGTCACAGGTAGCCAGAACTGTTATTGGCCCAGTCACTATATCTGTGACGTCACGGACAGCGAGTGCGATCATTGGTGCGTTAGCTTGATGACGTCACTTCCATCCCACTAACAACGGGAATGACCAACATTGCCGCAGTTTCCTCTAGTTTGGGAAAAATTTTGGGGTGTGCATTTCTCGTATTTTGGGGGAAGTGAGTTTTCCGTAAGATTTTCGTGCGACTATTTTGAGAAATGTAATTTGTGGCGGAGAGAGAGTGGGAAGGTATCATTTTATTATTATTATTATTATTATTATTATTATTATTAATATTATTATTATCATAAAATTGAAAGGCGAGTGGGCAGCTCCACTTAATAATAATAATAATAATAATAATAATAATAATAATAATAATAATAATATCTTTATATCTACAAGTACATGTACAAGGTATACAGACCAAAGCTGACATCAGTTACTTACTACTATAAGTATAGAAAGCCCCTTGTTATTACCTGGAGACCTGGAGAGAGTTCCAGGGGTCAACGCCCCTGCGGCCCGGTCTGTGACCAGGCATTTCGGGTAAATTAGGTCAGTTTTGTCCCAGGATGCGACCCACTAGTCGACTAACACCCAGGTACCCATTTTACTGATGGGTGAACATGGACAACCGGTGTAAGGAAACACGCCCGATGTTTCTACCCTCGCCGGGAATCGAACCCGGGTAAGGAGCCCTTCATCGTCACCAAGGTACTCCCAAGGAGGTGAGATTCTGAATCATTTGAAAAAGAAAGAAAAAGAAAGCTATCACATAGAAACCTGCCCAGTCAGGGGCCCTTAGAAACTCCCTTCAATTAGATCGTGAGCAAGATATATACACCGAGTGGTGTATCTCAGTGTATATATACCTAAAGTTGTCTCTCAGTGTATATACACCGAGTGGCGTCTCTCAGTGCATATACAAAAAGTTTAATTTAAACCCTATTTTAGGGTTTAAATTATCGTTCTTGACGGCTGGTGACCAGGCTATGTGAAGCCTATTGTTTGCCAGGCGCCTATATGCTGCAGCGGTTATTTGGTTGATGTGCGCCTCAGGGGATGTGCTCGGTATGATGCTCACCCCAAGATCCTTTACCTTGTAATAATATTGGTAGAATTACCAACAATATGTTAAGTAAAAGGACACAAATGCAACTAATGTGACATTTTATTGTGGCAACGTTTCGCTATCCAGGAGCTTTGTCAAGCCGTTACATGTATCGCTTGTAACGGCTTGACAAAGCTCCTGGAGAGCGAAACGTTGCCACAATAAAATGTCACATTAGTTGCATTTGTGTCCTTTTACTTAACATCCTTTACCTTGAATGAATTTAAGGCTGCTCGGAACCTGTTCACCATCAGTCAAGAATATTTTTTTTATTTAAAAGGCGTTAAAGTGACTTTTCAAGTCTATATACACCTCGGGGTGGTAGAAACCTTGGTAATATATACCGACAAATTAGGACCTTGAAGTGATCAAGGTCCCAGGAGCAAAACGTTTTCTAATTAAAATGTCCTAGTGTTCACTCACGTGTCTTTCTAAACCACTCCTCGAGGTGTAAGCTTCTTTAGTGTTTATACAAAATTATGCAGTGGAAGCCACTGTTAAAGGGTTCCCCAAAATACCAGCGAGTGTACCTCGACCGCAACAGAACGCAAAAAGAAAGGGAACTGAGAAAAAAGAGTAAGAATGCGCCAGAGGCAGGAAGAGGGAACAGGGCAGGCACTGGCAGACAGGGAAGCACATCGTCGAAGAGAATGATTTGACACACGTTTATATTGTAGTACGTACTTTTAACTCTATGGGATAATACCAGGGCTGTGATTCGTACGTTGATTGTGTTCAGCCAGCAGTAATAGCCTGGTTAATAAGGCCCTGATCCACCAGGTCTGGAAGCGGACCGGGCCGCGGGGCGTTGACCCCCGGAACAACCACCAGGTAGAGTCCACATAAACAATTGCTGGGTGAACTACAGACCGAAGTATTTTCATTCCCATCAGTGTGGTTGACTTCTTTATCACTTCGTAGCAGGAAAACAAATGCCAGTCTTTGTTTACTCTCCCATTTACAGTAGAAAATAACCAAGATTGCAAGTTCTACTCCTGCAATCCTTTCACAACAAGAGAAATATACACCGAGGTGTGTACCTCTCAGTGTATACCCGAGAGGTGTGTAGCTGTGTATATATATATATACACATATACAGAGAAAGATTGCAGTCAGCAGAGCTCGATACTACTGCTGGGAGACAGGCAAGGTTCCCAGGTATCTTATCCACTCGGCCACAAATGCCTCAAAAGCAGCCTGGTTCACAAGCCATGTTACTTCCCAGCCCATGGAAGTGAATGTCAATGCTAAACAAAGGAGAACATAAGAACAAGAGAAAACATTTATAAAACGACGACACAAAAACAAAACGATAAGGAAAGAGAATGGCGCAAAAGGACGAAGAATTGTGACACAGAGAACGCGAATCTCATATATCTAAAACAAGTACATCATGCTTATAACTTTAGCAAAAGAGCACAGGAGGAAAATTTGTAGACGGAAGGGAGTAATTTCGAGACAGCTTCAAGCGAGCACGCCTGAGTTGTATTGGGGGACAAGACACATATGCAACAGTTGTGTAGTAGCAACAATGAATAAATTAGACACATGTGTAACATTTGGATATATTTATTGTTGAAACGTTTCGCCACACAGTGGCTTCATCAGTCCAATACAAAGAAGAATGGTGAAGATCAGAAGGGGTTTGAGGTAATTAATCCCTCAGCCTAGAGTCGATGTAACCAGTGCATCAATCTTGATTACATTGACTCCAGGCTAAGGGACTGATTACCCTAAACTTCTAATCTTCACCATTCTTCTTTGTATTGGACTGGGGAAGCCACTGTGTGGCAAACCGTTTCAACAATATTGAGACCCAAGTGTTGAACTTGAGTCTTACTCATCAGGTTGTCGGTAATTTATAATATTTTCAAGATATTTGAGAGCCTTGCCTGCATGTACTTACATCAGGAATATGTATAGCGAGATGTGTGTGTGTTTGTGAGTCTATATACGCTAAGAGTTGGCTCTAAAGTCGTGTTTTAGGGATTAAAGTGTCTTTGGTGGTGAGCAGATGTGCGCCCTTAATGACCCTCGTGTAGCTGAATGTGATTTTAAACTGAGAGGGAAAATTGTCGTGTGTTAGGCTGGGACTGCAGCCAAGACTTGAGGAATAGCGTTTTGGCTGTATGATTATGCATGGTCGTGACTACCAGGTGGTCTTAACGACCAGGTCTGGTGTGGTCTCAACGAACAGGTCTGCTGTGACCTTGACGACCAGGTCTGGTGTGGTCTCAACGAACAGGTCTGCTGTGACCTTGACGACCAGGTCTGGTGTGGTCTTGACAACCAGGCTTTTGAAGAAGTAAAATCATAGCACCAAAAATCTCCATAAATCCATATATACTATTGGCCTTTCAGAAAGCAAAGGAAAACCAGCGATGCTTACGTGATCATCCGGTGGAAATGGTTTTCTTGATAAGAGGAGCAGTTTGGCCTTTGTTCAAGCCTGGCCAGGCAAACACAAACCTATAACAAAAACATTTGCATAATAGTTACCCGTGTTTCCTGGGGTCACCTCCAGGTCCGCAGTAAGTCTAATTCTCTCTCTTTTTTTTCTTTTTTTTTACATATTCTGTATTGCTGCTTTGATAATTAAAGTATTCTAGACTGGTGGTTAGCAGGTTAGGTCAGGTTCGTCAGGAAACAGGACAAGTGTTTCCTGACGCGGGTGTTAGTTATATGATGACCCCACAGCTGGAGCTTTTGGTCATCTGACCGAGGCCTTCCACTGGCTTACCCCTCCTCCACTTTAAAAATATGGTATGCAGTCATGATAACCCTTAATCTAAACCAATTCTTTATCCATAGCTGATCCCACCTCCACTTCTCAAGGATTATATGATAGTTTACGGTAAATTTGACCTAACCTAAATACTAACATATTTTAGGGATTAAAGTGAGCTCTTAGTGTATATACGCTGAGAGATGTATACTTCCCAGTGTATATATCCTATGACATACTCATTACAATATAGTATGTATACAGAGTGATGCCAGCTGGACCCACTATGGTGAGTTATCTTCGGGTAAATCATTATTATTATCATCACTACCTGTTTATAACAACCTCATATTTTATGCAAATATAAAAATGTAAAGCATCAATTTGCAAAAGAAAAGAAAAATGATCTATGTACCTAACCTGAGTACAATTCAGTTGACCAGCCGCTACGATACAACCCACGGGGACAAACTGACCTAATTTACCCGAAATGCTCTGCAAAACAAGAGGCTTTCTATATACAGTGGACCCCCGGATTTCGTACAGCTCCCAACTCGAACAATTATGTAAGTGTATTTTTGTAAGTGCTTTTGTAAGTGTATTTTTGGGGGTCTGAAACTGACTAATCTAATTTACATTATTCCTTATGTGAACAAATTCGTTCGGTAATAGTAGTACATGTCATTGATGTCAGCTATGGTCTGTATAAGTTGAACATGTAGAAATATAGATTATTATTATTGTTATTATTTATACACCATGTAGTGAGGTTAGCATGGGCCACCACTATGGTCACAAATGCATTTGTGGTCACAGTGGGGGGCCCATGCTAACCTCCCTATGGTGTATAAATATACCTAGTGGCTAGCGCACTGGCCTGGAGTTTTACGACTCCCTCGCCACGGATTCGAACCCCCACCCGTACCGTGGTAAGTTTTGCAATGGCTGGAGAAACATAAACAGAACAAATCACAAAGAAATACGGGACGACCATGTTATCGAAAAGTATTTTCAGATAATGAGGTAAAAATCTGAAAGCGATAAGGATGACAGTATCTGAGGACATAGGTATAGTGTTGGCTGACAGCCAAGAACTAACCTGCCTCAACACTCAATGCATTGTGAACCACTTGATGATTATACATACACACCATCTATTTATCCCCCCTCCCATTTCCCTCCACACCTCCTCCAATAACCTCCATTACCACCACAGCGCGCTGCCTGTCCACATCTTGTAGATTCTGGCACCGAAGTGGCTAGTTTATTGTGCACCTCATATCCATCCTGTGGATGGTAGCCGAAGAGCATACTGATAAACAATAGGCCTAGAAACTAGGCCCCAAAAGGGTTAACAAGAGTATATTTGGATTTATATCTACAGTTCACTTATCTGTTACAAGCAAATTTAGTTAATTTCCTTAATATATTTATTATCTAACTATCCTAAGAGATGGAAATTCGTGAGTTCTCTTATATTGCTATTCCTACTATCATTACTATTGCCTCCCTTCACCCATCACTTCTCTTTCTATCTCCTGAGACACAAACTATTCTCCCTACTTTCTACTACCACTATCAGCATTACCACTACCACAACTTCTTGTTCTTCCTCTCGTGGTCCCGCCCCTGTCCCCCTCGCTTATATACACTGGCTCCCTCACCTTCCTGTGTCAGTGTAACTTGTAGATGGTCCGAGTCGGACCCAAACGTCGTCGTGAACTTCTTTCTATGTGCGGATATATCTGTCTACTCTTATAAAGGTCCTTCAAAAAGTGAGATTGTAAATGCAGTTGAACGACTATCCAACACCGAATAGCAAGTGGAAAGGCCTTCATAGTACACGTTATTCAATTTCAGGTGCATAAACTGAGAGGTGTATATCTATCAGTGTTTATGCACCGAGAAGTGCATAACTCACTGTATATACACTAAGAGGTATATATATATATATATGCTAGGAATTCGCAAGAGCAGGCGAAATATTCACAAACACTGATCTCTGGCCGACGGAGACTCGAACCTACGAACCTCATGACAAGGTACGCAGGTACATGACAAGGTACTGCGTACCTTGTCATGAGGTTCTAGGTTCGAGTCTCCGTCCAGAGATCAGTGTTTATATATATATATATATATATATATATATATATATATATATATATATATATATATATATATATATATATATATTGCGTGTACTTTCGTAAAAATCTGCCTCAGTTAGTGTCGTATTTATGCAGTATGGGGTTATATGTCCATTGTGTAATACGGTGACAGAATTTTTCACTGTAGTATATGCTTTTTGAGTTTATTTTAATCCCTATTTTATGAAATTAAGTTTTCTTGACTGATGGTGAACAGGTAACATGCAGCCTTAATGACCTAGTGTAGTAGATGGAATTGAAACCTAACGAGCCACTCTCTTGCATCCACACACACACACAGTAGCGGCCAGTGAAGAGGCGGGGGCCAGGAGCTATGAATCGACCCCTGTAACCACAACTAGGTGAGTACACAAGACAACCACAGGCGCGTCACTACAAAAATAAGAAACCATTACCGTACTTACCTAACTGTGTCCGTGAAGGGAACTGGGTACGTTTTTGGAGGTGTGTGTACTCACCTAGTTGTGGTTGCAGGGGTCGATTCATAGCTCCTGGCCCCGCCTCTTCACTGGCCGCTACTGGGTCACTCTCCCTTCGTCATGAGCCTTATCATACCTCTTCTTGAAGCTATGAATGGATCCTGCCTCCACTACATCACTTCCCAAGCTATTCCACTTTCTGTCCACTCTGTGACTGAAGAAATACTTCCTAACATCCCTGTGTGTGTGTGTGTGTGTGTGTGTGTGTGTGTGTGTGTGTGTGTGTGTGTGTGTGTGTGTGTGTGTGTGTGTGAGGGAGAGAGAGAGGTGAATATCAGCTGTGTAATCTATCATTTTGAAGAGTGTTGGGGCCGGTCAAGGATATATAATCTTACTAACGACCGCCTCTTACCACCTACAAAGGTGTCCCAAATATATACATATATATATACATATGTATTGTGTGTGTGTGTATGTGTGTGTGTTTTCCATCTTAAGACGCAAACAAAACTCATTTATTTCTTGAGTAATGTTGAGAAATTTAAGTAAGATTTTGCAGCGAAATATTTATTTTCAAGATGGCAGTATTAGAGAGAAGCCTCGGTCGTATGATCAAAACTCTAGTGAGCGGGTCATTATATCACCAATACCTCCAGTCCACGGGTCATGTATCACCAATACCTCCAGTCCACGGGTCATGTATCACCAATACCTCCAGTCCACGGGTCATGTATCACCAATACCTCCAGTCCACGGGTCATTATATCACCAATACCTCCAGTCCACGGGTCATTATATCACCAATACCTCCAGTCCACGGGTCATTATATCACCAATACCTCCAGTCCACGGGTCATTATATCACCAATACCTCCAGTCCACGGGTCATTATATCACCAATACCTCCAGTCCACGGGTCATTATATCACCAATACCTCCAGTCCACGGGTCATTATATCACCAATACCTCCAGTCCACGGGTCATTATATCACCAATACCTCCAGTCCACGGGTCATTATATCACCAATACCTCCAGTCCACGGGTCATTATATCACCAATACCTCCAGTCCACGGGTCATTATATCACCAATACCTCCAGTCCACGGGTCATTATATCACCAATACCTCCAGTCCACGGGTCATTATATCACCAATACCTCCAGTCCACGGGTCATTATATCACCAATACCTCCAGTCCACGGGTCATATATCACAAATACCTCCAGTCCACGGGTCATTATATCACCAATACCTCCAGTCCACGGGTCATTATATCACCAATACCTCCAGTCCACGGTCATTATATCACCAATACCTCCAGTCCACGGGTCATTATATCACCAATACCTCCAGTCCACGGGTCATTATATCACCAATACCTCCAGTCCACGGGGCATTATATCACCAATACCTCCAGTCCACGGGTCATTATATCACCAATACCTCCAGTCCACGGGTCATTATATCACCAATACCTCCAGTCCACGGGTCATTATATCACCAATACCTCCAGTCCACGGTCATTATATCACCAATACCTCCAGTCCACGGGTCATTATATCACCAATACCTCCAGTCCACGGGTCATTATATCACCAATACCTCCAGTCCACGGTCATTATATCACCAATACCTCCAGTCCACGGGTCATTATATCACCAATACCTCCAGTCCACGGGTCATGTATCACCAATACCTCCAGTCCACGGGTCATTATATCACCAATACCTCCAGTCCACGGGTCATATATCACAAATACCTCCAGTCCACGGGTCATTATATCACCAATACCTCCAGTCCACGGTCATTATATCACCAATACCTCCAGTCCACGGGTCATTATATCACCAATACCTCCAGTCCACGGGTCATGTATCACCAATACCTCCAGTCCACGGGTCATATATCACCAATACCTCCAGTCCACGGGTCATATATCACAAATACCTCCAGTCCACGGGTCATTATATCACCAATACCTCCAGTCCACGGGTCATGTATCACCAATACCTCCAGTCCACGGGTCATGTATCACCAATACCTCCAGTCCACGGGTCATATATCACCAATACCTCCAGTCCACGGGTCATTATATCACCAATACCTCCAGTCCACGGGTCATGTATCACCAATACCTCCAGTCCACGGGTCATGTATCACCAATACCTCCAGTCCACGGGTCATATATCACCAATACCTCCAGTCCACGGGTCATTATATCACCAATACCTCCAGTCCACGGGTCGTATATCACATAAGAACATAAGAACATAAGAAAGGAGGAACACTGCAGCAGGCCTGTTGGCCCATACTAGGCAGGTCCTTCACAATCCGTCCCACTAACAGAATGTTTGCTCAACCCAATTTTCAATGCTACCCAAGAAATAAGCTTTGACAATTCTACCCACTCATGCACGAGTCCCACTCAAATCCAACCCCTCTCACTCATGAATTTATCCAACCTAAATTTGAAACTACCCAAGGTCCTAGCTTCAATAACCCTACTAGGCAGACTGTTCCACTCATCAACTACCTTATTTCCAAACCAATACTTTCCTATATCCTTTCTAAATCTAAACTTATCTAACTTGAATCCATTATTGCGGGTTCTCTCTTGGAGAGGTATCCTCAAGACCTTATTTATATCCCCTTTGTTAATACCCATTTTCCACTTGTATACCTCGATCATGTCTCCCCTCATTCTACGTCTTACAAGTGAATGTAATTTTAGGGTCTTCAATCTTTCTTCGTAAGGAAGATTTCTAATGCTATGTATTAATTTAGTCATTCTACGCTGAATGTTTTCTAACGAATTTATGTCCATTCTGTAATATGGAGACCAGAACTGAGCTGCGTAATCTAGGTGAGGCCTTACTAATGATGTATAAAGATGTAATATAACCTCTGGACTTCTGTTGCTAACACTTCTTGATATAAATCCCAGTAATCTATTTGCCTTATTACGTACGCTTAGGCATTGCTGTCTTGGTTTAAGGTTGCTGCTTACCATCACCCCCAAGTCCTTCTCGCAATCTGTATGGCTAAGTTCTACGTTATTTAACTTATAAGTGCTTGGGTTATGGACACTCCCGAGCTTCAGAACCTTGCATTTATCTACATTGAACTGCATCTGCCACTTTTCTGACCACGAATTAAGTTTGTCTAAATCTTCCTGAAGTTCTATGACATCTATGTTTGAATCAATTATCCTACCTATCTTCGTGTCGTCGGCGAATTTGCTCATATCACTAGTAATTCCCTCATCAAGGTCATTGATATATATTATAAATAACAATGGGCCTAAGACTGATCCCTGTGGAACACCACTTGTTACAAGTCCCCATTCGGATTTAACCCCATTTATGCACACTCTCTGCTTCCTATTGGTGAGCCATGACTCGATCCATGACAGCACTTTTCCCCAATGCCATGAGCTGCCACTTTCTTTAACAGTCTCTGGTGCGGTACTCTATCAAAAGCCTTACTAAAGTCTAAATAAACAATATCGAATTCTTTATCGTGATCAACAGCCTCAAAAGCTTTACTGAAGAAGGTTAATAAATTAGATAGGCAGGAACGGCCCTCGTGAATCCATGCTGGGTATCATTAATCAAATTATGGTTATCTAGATGGCTTCTAATAATATCAGCTATAATTGACTCTAGTAATTTGCCTACAATTGAGGTCAGGCTTATTGGGCGGTAGTTTGACGGTAGTGACTTGTCCCCTGCTTTAAAAATAGGAATTACATTAGCCATCTTCCACATATCAGACACTACACCTGTTTGAAGAGATAAATTAAAAATGTTAGATATTGGTTCACAGAGTTCCATTTTGCATTCCTTAAGAACCCTTGCAAAAGCTCATCAGGACCCGGCGATTTATTTTGTTTCAGTCGGTCCAGTTGTTTCATAATCATTTCGCTAGTGACTGTGATATTACATAATTTATCTTCTTCTGGGCCTCTGTAAAAATTAATTACTGGGATATTATTAATGTCTTCCTGTGTGAAAACCGAGAGAAAATAATTATTAAAAATAGAGCACATATCATTCTCCTTGTCAGTAAGATGCCCAAAGTTATTTTTAAGGGGACCTATCTTATCCCTAACTTTTGTTCTATAAACCTGGAGAAAACTTTTGGGTTAGTTTTTGAATCCCTAGCAACTTTAATTTCATAGTCCCGTTTAGCTTTTCTTATTCCCTTTTAACGTCCCTCTTAATGTCAGTATACTGATTTATAAGATGACCCTCACCTCTTTTATGCGCCTATAAATTCCTTTCTTCTGCCCTAAAAGATATTTGAGCCTATTATTCATCCATTTTGGGTCATTTCTACTTGATCTAATTTCTTTATACGGATAAATGTTCTTTGGGCAGCCTGTATAGTGTTAAGAAAACTGTCATATTGATACCTCTCTTCTTCACCCCAGTCCACAGTTGATAAGTGTTCTCTAAGTCCATTATAATCTGCTAAGCGAAAATCTGGGACCATTACTGAATTATCCCTACTATCATACATCCATTCAATGCTAAAGGTAATTGACTTGTGGTCGCTTGAGCCGAGTTCCTCTGTAATTTCTAAATTATTAACAAGGGTTTCCTTGCTTGCCAGAACCAAGTCAAGTAGGTTATTTCCCTTGTAGGTTCTGTTACAAACTGCTTCAAAAAGCAATCCTGAACTACTTCTAAAAAGTCGTTAGATTCTAAATTCCCTGTCATGAAATTCCAATCAATCTGACTAAAGTTAAAGTCCCCTAGAATTACTACGTTATCGTGTCTTGTGGCCTTAACAATTTCCTCCCAAAGTAGTCTCCTTGTTCCCTATCTAAGTTTGGAGGACGGTAAATCACGCCTAAAATCAATTTTTCACACCCCTCTGAAAATTCTATCCAGACAGACTCTGTATGTGTTAATTCAGACTTTATACCCGTTTTTATGCAACAATTTGAATGATCACGGACATAGAGTGCCACCCCACCCCCCTTCCCGATACTTCTGTCTACTTGGAACAATTTAAAACCCTGAATGTGACATTCGGCAGGCAAGTCCCGATTTTTCATATTAAACCATGTCTCAGTTATTGCAAAAACATCAATATTACCCGTACTTGCAACTAATCTCAACTCGTCCATCATATTCCTAGCACTACGACTATTGGTGTAATATATATTTAGAGACCCTCCTTTCTCTTTACCCTTCCTGCTCATCTCTGTTTTTCCACTATACCTATTACTGTCCTTGTCATCTATTGTCACTAGCTTTCCACTATCCACCTTATTCTGCCTATTACTAGTTCTCCTACAACTTATAATATTACTACACTGGGACTTCTCTGTTTTCCCCCCAAAACCCATACCACTAACTATTTCTAGTTTAAAGCCCTAACAGCTCCCTCCACTGCAGTTGCCAGTGCCCCCACCCCAGACCTGGATAAGTGAACCCCATCCCTGGCATACATGTCATTTCTGCCATAGAAGAGGTCCCAGTTGTCAATGAATGTTACTGAATTTTCCTTACAGTATTTGTCCAGCCAGCAAGTGACACCAATTGCCCTGGACAGCCATTCATTTCCAACTCCTCTCCTTGATATAATGACTCCAGTCCACGGGTCATATATCACCAATACCTCCAGTCCACGGGTCATGTATCACCAATACCTCCAGTCCACGGGTCATATCACCAATACCTCCAGTCCACGGGTCATGTATCACCAATACCTCCAGTCCACGGGTTATGTATCACCAATACCTCCAGTCCACGGGTCATGTATCACCAATACCTCCAGTCCACGGGTCATGTATCACCAATACCTCCAGTCCACGGGTCATTATATCACCAATACCTCCAGTCCACGGGTCATATATCACCAATACCTCCAGTCCACGGGTCATGTATCACCAATACCTCCAGTCCACGGGTCATTATATCACCAATACCTCCAGTCCACGGGTCATGTATCACCAATACCTCCAGTCCACGGGTCATTATATCACCAATACCTCCAGTCCACGGGTCATTATATCACCAATACCTCCAGTCCACGGGTCGTATATCACCAATACCTCCAGTCCACGGGTCATGTATCACCAATACCTCCAGTCCACGGGTCATGTATCACCAATACCTCCAGTCCACGGGTCATGTATCACCAATACCTCCAGTCCACGGGTCATTATATCACCAATACCTCGAGTCCACGGGTCATATATCACCAATACTCCAGTCCACGGGTCATTATATCACCAATACCTCCAGTCCACGGGTCATGTATCACCAATACCTCCAGTCCACGGGTCATGTATCACCAATACCTCCAGTCCACGGGTCATGTATCACCAATACCTCCAGTCCACGGGTTATGTATCACCAATACCTCCAGTCCACGGGTCATGTATCACCAATACCTCCAGTCCACGGGTCATGTATCACCAATACCTCCAGTCCACGGGTCATGTATCACCAATACCTCCAGTCCACGGGTCATGTATCACCAATACCTCCAGTCCACGGGTCATTATATCACCAATACCTCCAGTCCACGGGTCGTATATCACCAATACCTCCAGTCCACGGGTCATGTATCACCAATACCTCCAGTCCACGGGGTTATGAGTGACCATGAACCATGACAGGGGTAGCACACCCATGTGTCGTGACATACACCCCCCCCCCACCACATCCAAGTACATTTCTGTTAACCAAGACGTATAAGGAGATACGACAATTTGTTTCCTCTCTAAGACCCTGTCAGCTTTCTCTAACAAACGCACTGGGAAAATTCTCTCGTCACTAAATATTAAATAATATAAGAAAAACGTACACTAGCTTCATGGATTAATGGCCAACGAAAGAATTCGCTAAAGCATTAATATTTCTGAACAATAGTTCACTAATGGAAGTGTACAACGTAAAACTGAACAAACATTGTATTAGATATTTCCAAGAATTGCTAATAATAATAATAATAATCTTTATTTCTACAAGTGCATGATACAACTTATACAGACCATAGCTCACAACAATGACATACTGTATAGAAAGCCCTTGTTATGTTTAAACTTAATATTTAAAGTGGTGGAGGGGTAAGCCAGTGGAAGGCCTCGGTCAGATGACCAAAAGCTCCAGCTGTGGGTCATCATATGACTAAGACCCCCGTCAGGTAACACTTGTCTTGTTTCCTGACGAACCTTACCTAACCTGTAGAGCATTTTTGGCAACTTAAGTTAATTTTCCCCCAGGATGCGACCCACACCAGTCGACTAACACCCAGGTACCTATTTCACTGCTAGATGAACATGGACAACAGGTGTCTTAAGGAAACACGCCCCAATGTTCCACCCGTACCAGGGATCGAACCACGGACCTCAGTGTGCGAGCCGAATGCGCTACCAACCCAGATACGGGACACCTTAAATGTGTTTCACAACACATGAAGGTCTCATCAACCTAAAATTAACTAACCACTTCCACTGTCTTCAGCGTAATAACCACCTGTAATTAAAACACACACACACCGCGAAGAGGCGGGGCCAGGAGCTGAGTCTCGACCCCTGCAACCACAATTAGGTGAGTACACACACACCGGCAAAAAGGGGTCACAACTGGAAGTTGAAGACTCAGATGAGTCACAGGGATGTTAGGAAGTATTTCTTCAGCCATTGAGTTGCCAGGAAGTGGAATAGTCTGGAAAGTGACGTAGTGGAAGCAGGAACCATACATAGTTTTAAGAAGAGGTATGATAAAGCTCATGGAGCAGGGAGAGAGCAACCTAGTAGCGACCAGTGAAGAGGCGGGGCCAGGAGCTGTGGCTCGACCCTGCAACCACAATTATGTGAGTACACACACACGTTTTTACAAGGAAACAAATACAACGCCAGAGAGAGAGAGAGAGAGAGAGAGAGAGAGAGAGAGAGAGAGAGAGAGAGAGAGAGAGAAGAGAGAGAAAGAGAGAGAGAGAGAAGAGAGAGAGAGAGAGAGAGAGAGAGAGAGAGAGAGAGAGAGAGAGAGAGAGAGAGAGAGAGAGAGAGAAGAGAGGAGAGCAGAATGTACGCCCAGGAGAGATGAAGAGAGAAGCAGAGAAGACAGACTACATGAAAATGATGACTGACATGACTGAGGTCGAAGAGCTAGAAACGAAACAATAACATGCCGCATGTTATCAATCGGACCGTAAGAGTAGACAACAGTACATCAATCATTAACATCTGCAAAGAGATATAACAAAATACTACCAAGTGAATGATCTAGAAAACTATACATACAATGATATCACCATATATGAAAATATCTATAGACATACTAAGTACTATCTCCGATATTCTTATGATTTCTCTTATATAACTGAAGAACATATAACAACAGATACTTCACCTAAAGACATGAATTTTAAATACAATCTAGGATGATAATATATATATACAATAACACATGAGAAGATATATTCAAATATGCATTTTTTTTAAAAAATATAATGAACATTAAATACGTCAGAAAGGGGTTAGTGTAAACATGGGTGGAATTTCATGAAGTTTCTTACTATCTATATGTCATAGTGATAGTGTGTATCTTCTTCTCTTCTCTCTCTCTCTGTACATCTGGGTGTCTTTATTGACGTTTCTCCCTCCAGTGGCTTTATCAATACAGATTCTAGGACATAATTTAAGACAGTAGAACTATATACAAAAGATGAGGTAATGAGTCCCTCAGTCTTGGAGTTAAGAGCACCGTAGTAAGTACCCACATGGGGCGAGGGGAAAGTGGGGACAGGCGAAGAATAGATGGGGGAGAGGAAGTATTTTAGACTAAGGAAAAAGAGTCAGGACTAAACCCAACCGCTAGTCATTGTAAAGCTTAAATTCAACATAAAATCAACTAAATTCAACATAAAATCACTGTACATCTGCAAGACTGGTACGCAAATTGGGCAGGGCAGGAAATCGGGGGCTCAAAAGTCACTGTCAATTTACTTCATTGATCTGCACAAGGACGATCCCCAATGGCAATGGCAGTTAGAGTTGAGAAAAGGACAAAAGATATAGAAATAGGATATTAATTGTAGATATAGAAGAGCTCATGAAAATTGTAAAAGAAAAAGAAGAGCAAGATCATTAATTACGTGTATCTAGGGGGAGGAGCAGGTTCGTACACAGCACTAAAGAGATTAACAAGATTGTAAGGGCATTTGATAGAAGTGTCTAAGTAGTCAGTCCAGTGTTCATGGTAAGTCTCAAGTCTGTCAATTTGTCTGTCGTAAATTGTCTTCCAAAACACGTTCAGAGCTGGTGTGTTAGTCCTGAGATGGAGAGATTGCAAGGAGGCTGGCGCTTATATACTAACGCCTGGTGGATTGGGACAGGTAGCAGACGAATTTGCTACGCCAGGTGGATTGGGACGGGTAGCAGACTCCTCTGCTACCCGTCCCAATCCACCTGGTGTTAGTATATAAGCGCCAGTCTCCTTGCCCCTGTTCCAGTAGTTGATCTACACGTTCAACACGTTCCATGCAAGACCTGTATCTTCCAGACAGAGAACATCCTCCCTATTTTGCAAACACCACCGACTACATCATTATACACACGGATGATTTCCAAAGACCCAAGATCCTGAGTGACCTTCCCGAAGATCCAGATGAATGGGTAACACCAGAACCTTTTTAAAAAATATCTTCTGATACTACCTCTACCATCACTCGCCTTGCTATCCTCCTTTGAACTTAAGTCCAGCAATTATTAAAAAAAATAATAACTGCACTTAGTATATCCTTAACCAACGCAGAGTCATGCAGTTATAACTTTGTTATACTTGTGTGACACTGTTGGGTAAATGTTATGCCCCATCTGATAAATTGAACTTTCCTACCACTATACACATAAATAGAATAGCACCAAAGTGGTTAGGCCACTTACCTTTTTTACCCTTCCTCCTCACCACCTCCCATCCCCCTTTCCCATATTTCCATCCTTACCTATCCTTCTTCCTTCCCCGTCTTACCAAAGCTCTGGTCGAAGACTTGACTTGCTCCAGACTCTTCAAGACTACGGTGATCTTCACACAAACTCCAAGACTGAGGGACTCATTACCTCATCTTTTGTATATAGTTCTACTGTCTTAAATTATGTCCTAGAATCTGTATTGATAAAGCCACTGGATGGAGAAACGTCTATAATAAAGATACCCAGAAGTTGCACATGTCTCAGTTCTCTCTCTCTCTCACTCTCCCACCGGAAGTAACACCTGTACTTGCCAGCGTAGCGACTTCCGCCCCACCGCCACTTCACGGTATACTTCGTGTCGACCTTGGCGAAGAGTCTGAACCTTGACCATGGTTATGGCTCAGCGAATGGACAAAGAAATCATTATTTCGCTTCTTTGTTGGCCATCATCAGATGCAGAAAATAAAGAATTTCCAAATGTCATTTTAGATTATTATTAGTAGTAGTAGTATTAACAGTAGTAGTAGTAGTATCAGTAGTAGTAATAGTAGTAGCAGTAATAGTAGTAGTAGTAATGGTGGTAGTAGTAGTAGTAGTAGTATTAATAGTAGTATTCTCAGATGGAAGCATTAAAACAGTAAAGAACATACAATGCTTGGGGAAGGTGAGATAGTCAGAGGAAGGTATTTTCAGTTCCTTGGATCAGGAGCCCTTCACCAGCATCAAGGTGATGGTGGTGGCCCAGGAGACAGAGGAGATGGACAGTGTTCCACCTGCACTGATTGCTGGAGGCAGTGTTGGTGGAGGTGTTACTGGAACTCTCTCCCTCACTGGGGAAAGATGGGTCCTGCTGTGATGATTTGGTAAGTCACAGAACGGTTTGATCACGTCTATAATTCGTGAGAGGTCTGTGGTGCAGGTTAGTGACGTGGTAGGCTAAGAGATGGCGTCACATGACGTTACTACTGTTTTTGTAATACCTGAGAGGGTCTGTTGTTCAGGTTAGTGACGTGGTGGAATGAGAGATGGCGTCACAAGACGCCATCTAGACGGGAGAGGCGGAGGCCCCGTGTATTATAAAACAAGCAGCAGCAATGTCAGATACGGCCGATGTTTCAACCCCGTCTCAACCTGAGAGGAAGTCCTGGACAGAGACGCCCACGAGTTCTGGAGGTGAGTCAAGACATACATCGTCTCGAAGGCCGAGTTACCTGGGACGCTGCATCGCAGAAATGTCAGTCTAGATAGAAGAGATAAGGTCGAAAGCAGAAGTAGTCTGAGGAGGAAATACACAATGTATTAGTCTTTAGGTTATTGACCCCAAACACTAATGGACTGTGTGTGTTAGCAAGCATGTTCCGCAGGTATAGAGTGGAGGGTACATTTGTGCAGAAGCACAACAAATATGTGAAGGAATCAGCAGATACCTGGTTATCTTGTTTATGTGTTGGTACTGGTGTGTCTAAACCAGGGGTCCCCAAACTCTTCATGAAGTTCCACATTCTTCATCGATCCCCAAACACATTATATGACAATAATTTAATAAATAGTACTTTAACAGTACTGAGAATAATAATAATAATAATAATAATAATAATAATAATAATAATAATAATAATAATAATAATAATATTAATGACTTCATAAAAAATTTAGGCAATATTTAAATTATGAAAAATATAAGATTTACCATAGTTTTTTTTTACCGAAACTGTTATTATTAATGGGAATGACGCATCTGATGTGTATTAACAAGGACACTGATATTTGGTTTGTGATTGGTGATTTTTAGTGGTGAATCACCAGGCTCTGCCAGGTTAGTCTGTTCCTCTATGTTAAAATTACATCTGCATGGCTAAAATTAACTATGTACCGACTTCCTTTTGACCCCCAGCCATTTATCGACCCCTTCGACAGTACCATCGTCCTTAGGGGTCGATATTAATAATGACATATTATATAGAAAGCCCCTTGTTATGTAGAGCATTTCGGGAAAATCAGGTCAATTTTGTCCCCAGGATGCGACCCACACCAGTCGACTAACACCCAGGTACCTATTATACTGCTAGGTGAACAGGGACAGCGAATATCTTAAGGAAACACATCCAAATGTTTCCACCCCCACTGGGGATCGAACTCCGGATCTCAATGTGAAAGCCGAGTGCACTAGCAATCAAGCTCCGGAACACACGTCATGGGTATTTACGGTTCTCGTGGTTGGGGTATTACGCCCGTTTGTTTACCTTCACCGTGAGAACTGAGACGATGGTTGTATCATCCGTGTGAATGGGATGGCAGAGGTGTTCTGTGTCACCCGCGTGTGTAAGAGGCAGCACAAGGTGATGTCAGGGTGAAAAATTGTTTTGACGGAGAATTTGGCCTATTTTCTTAGGGCTTTGTCAAGCTCCTGGAGAGTGAAACGTTGCCACAATAGAAATGTCGCATTAGTTGCACATGTGCCGTTTTACCTAACATATTGTTGATAATTCTACGAAGATTATTACCTCATCTTTTGTATATATTTCTACTGTCGTCCAATTATGTCCTGGAATTTGTATTGATAAAGCCAATGCATTGCTAAACGTCTAAAATAAGATACCCATATGTTGCACATGTATCTAATTCTTCAATTAATATCTGAACAGTTTTCACAATGCTTCGTCTCAGGAATGGGTGAGCGAACTGCCATGGTCGTAAAATAGGTCGTTAATTGACAGAGGCCTGCTGGATCGTGTGCCAGAAAGTTGTTTTGATGACATTGTTCGCAACACCAGCAGTAAACACGTACAATCATTAAAAAAAAAAAAGCTTCTTGACATGGTGACACATAACAATGTAAACATTATTCTCCCCCTGTATGTCCTGACCTCACAAGGGATTTTTATATAAAGGATCCACGCAGAAACAAATGGAGGTATATACCCATATCCATCCTGTGGATGGTAGTGGCTAGTTTATTGTGTACCTCATATCCATCCTGTGGATGGTAGTGGCTAGTTTATTGTGTACCTCATATCCATCCTGTGGATGGTAGTGGCTAGTTTATTGTGTACCTCATATCCATCCTGTGGATGGTAGTGGCTAGTTTATTGTGTACCTCATATCCATCCTGTGGACGGTAGTGGCTAGTTTACTGTGTACTCCAGGCCCATATCCATCCTTTGGACGGCAGTGTCTAGTTTATTGTGCCCCCATATCTGTATACAATACCGACAAACATGTTAGGTTAGGTAAGGTTTGTCAGGAAACAAGACAAGTGTTTCCTGACGCAGGTCTTACCACTCCACCCCTTTAAAAATTATTGTTAATATTATGTTGTAAAGTGTTTCATTGTCCTTTAAATACTGTCTGAAACCCTTCCATCATTCTCAGTAGTGTGTATACTTGTGTAGTATACATACGAGTATACTATGAAATATGTATATATCATGTCTAATGACGTGATCATTAGGTCATTATTTTGTTATGTAAATTCTGCAATAATCAATAAGTTGTACAATGGAAATAGTTATATTTGAGACCTATGGGGGAAAAAACGTTTTAGGCTTACCAACAAAAAATATAGACCCCAACCTAACCTAACCTAGAATTTAACTTAATGTTGACGAATTTACCTAATAAACCAAATAAATTGAAATCCGAAGACCTTGGTTTATTACTGGGTAGACGGATAAACCAGGAAAAAAAACTCGACAACATGACCAAACACTCCAGTGAGTAGGTCAAGTGACCAAAAACTCCAGTGAGTAGGTCAGGTGACCAAAAACTCCAGTGAGTAGGTCAAGTGACCAAAAACTCCAGTGAGTAGGTCAAGTGACCAAAACCAGCGATAACCCTTACATTTCTCCCCCAAGCAACAACGTACCTCCTTCACCTTATCTGTATTATCGTCACTAAGCTTTCTACGTCCGGGCAGCAGTACTTAGTGTCTAGCTGGGAGACACTTGTCTGATCCCTGGTGTACCCTAACTGCTAGCCGGCGTGATAAGAATCCTAATTTATTCTTACCTGGTCACGCTCTCCTCTACTGCAGAAATTACTAATATATATATATAAGAATAAACTTACTTCAAGAAAAACTCGATATTCTCCCCGGAGTGTTTGAATATTGTCTTCTACCACTCCCCTATATTCTATGTGGACTTTATTTAACGACAAAGTACATCAACAACAGTCAATCTAAATGTGTTACAGGTTTCTTTTTGTCGTTCTTTTCATTCGTATGTATTGATACATTTCAGAACGAAGCTGAGACAAGAATGAAAGGCCTTACAAACTTCCAGAGGACAAATTGTTTTGGTGACCGATAGTCACCAAAACTTCTGAAATATTCCATGTTTCAAGAGCAACTGTCTCTAAGGTCATATCTGCATTTTAAAATGATGTTAAGACAAGCTCCAAAAAAAGTAATAGTGGAGGCAAGAAGAAGTAATGTGACCGGGACCGTTCAGTATTACAGCGTATTGTGTCAAACTGGCATAAATCTACAGCTGCAGAAGTGACTGCAGAGCTAAATCAGGATTTTGCAAACCAGGTTTCAACCAAAACAGTTCATGGTGAGCTTCATGCAGCTGGATATCATGGGAGGGTTGCAATTCTTCAATGCAAAGCCAAAAAATGGTGTAATAACCATAAGAACTGGGCAATGGTCCAATGGAAGCACTTTATGTACTCCGACTAATCTTCCTTTACACTTATCCCAAGTTGTGGCCGAGTTTAGGTCTGGAGACAGCCTATAAAAGCTTATAACCGTGAAGCATGGATTCGGATACGTGATTATTTGGGCAGCAATACCGTGGAATTCTCTTATCCTGGCATTAGTACTGCATTGTAAGGTTAACTTCCAAACATATTTGTCAATTTTGGGTGACTAAGTCCATCCCATGATAGTTTCCCAATGGTGGCGCTATCTTCCAAGACCATAACGCACCAATTCACACCGCTAGAGTTGTTCAAAACCGGCATGAACAACATGAACGTGAAGATGAACACTTGGATTGGCCCCACAATCGCTGGATCTATATATCGAGCATCTGTTGGGGGTCAATTGGAACAGCAGGTCAGGAACTTATATGAATCAATTCCTATATGAATTAATTCCTTGACGAACTGATGCTGTTTTAGCTGCAAATGGAGAATCAACTCAACGGTGAAAATAAAAAATATGGTAAAATAACAAGATGTACATTAAGTTGTTTACCTTGAGATCTGCAGATTATTTTTATGGCGTCGTAATATTTTTTATAAATTTATTGTTCATTTGCCGTCCATTTTTAAATATTCTGAGTTGGATATCTCGATATCCAACTTCCCCCCGCAAAGAAAACCCGATGGGAAACTATAGAGGGTATATTGGTCCCCGGACCATTGTGAAATCCCACCTGTAGTTCAGACTCAGAGCAGTAGAACATGTACACTTGGGTAGGCCCGTGTCTCGGTGTATATACACTGAAAGGCTTACTGTAATGCCTATTTTTAGGAAATAAAGCATCTTTGACAGGTGATGAACCGGTCAAAGCATCCTTAATGACCATCGTGTAGTCGATAAGCTTTAAAGCCCATTAACCAAGCTGTCGGGGGTTCTTAGATGGAGTGATGGTGATTTCAATACACTATCGGCTGTTATACAGTGATATATTGGGGATATATGTGTTTAAAGCCCAGCCTGCAGTCTGTGTCTTACAGCCTCAGGGTAACATCTGGCAGGTACGCCTGATTCGACCCTTTCTAGCTCCTGCGCTGGGCATACGGGGGTCCGTGGCGTCATGACCAGCAATGTTTGAACTAAGCAAGTATTTGAAACATTGAAATATGCTGAGAAATCAACCGAAATGCATTGCATAACTATGGGCTCTTTGCATGCACAACTAAATTTCACATATTCCTGAACAAACACTGTGCCACGCTGAAATCAGAATATGGGGGGAAGTGCAAGATATGCCTGGTGAAAAGCAGGGGTGCGGCGAGCACAATAAGGGAACACTGCGTCAACATCCGTGATCCCAGATTATTCAACATCTTCCCAGAAGATATCAGAAACATTGCTGGAACAAGTGAAGACGTCTTCAAGAGGAAACTGGACAAGTATCTTCACCAAGTGCCAGATCAACCAGGCTGTGATGAATATTTGGGGCTGTGGGCCACCAACAGAACAGCCTGGTTGACCAGGCAAGCACCAGACGAGCCTGGCCCATGGCCGGGCTCCGGGAGTAGAAAAACTCGGAACTCATCAAGGGTATTATAACCAACCAAAGTCACACTAGCAAAGCTCTGTACCCAGAATAAATATCACCTTGGGTAATGACGGTGTGTAGACACAAGTAATTTAAGCCAGTTAGAGCATAACAATTACCACATTATTTTCAAGGGCAGTTACAGCAAGACATGAATTGATAAAAGATCTCCTGTAAACGTTGCCTCTGCTATAGCTCCTGTCCCCACGAGACGCGGGGACAGGAGCTGGCAGAGGCAGCCCCCTAATACACATTTGTATTACAATTATAACTAAGCGCTAAACCCACGAGAGTCTCCCTGATACACGGACACAAGCTCCGTAGCTGGGTTGATAGCGCACTCAGCTCACACAATGAGGTCCTTGGTTCGATCCCCGGTGCGGGTGGAAACATTAGGACGTATTTCCATAAGACACCTGCTGTCCCTGTTCACCTAGCAGTAAAATAGGTACCTGGGTGTTACCCGACTGGTGTGGGTGGCATCCTGGGGACAAAATTGACCTAATTTGTCCGAAATGCTCAGCATAACAAGGGACTTTCTATATAGTAGTATGTCATCGATGTCAGCTATGGTCTGTATACCTTGTACATGTACTGGTAGTAAATAAAGATATATTATTATTATGAACCCAGGAGAAACAAGGTTGTAAATCCAGATGTCTCGTTAGTAGTCCACGCTAACTATATCCACTCATCTCCGAGTCAACACCCCAGGGTCGTGTATATTATGAACGCTGTCTGTTGTTTGTGTCTGCTTGCGTTTCACTGCCACAAGCAGGTAGCCAGCACCTTGGAGAGGTGGATTTGTGCGACTTTTCGACCCGCCCTGGACAATAATCGGGAAGGATCGAAATGTAGTTTTAAAGTTTACTTTTGTGTGGGTTGTTCCAGCCTCGGTATTGTGACGTTGTGGGTTGTTCCAGCCTCGGTATTGTGACGTTGTGGGTTGTTCCAGCCTCGGTATTGTGACGTTGTGGGTTGTTCCAGCCTCGGTATTGTGACGTTGTGGGTTGTTCCAGCCTCGGTGTTGTGACGTTGTGGGTTGTTCCAGCCTCGGTATTGTGACGTTGTGGGTTGTTCCAGTCTCGGTATTGTGACGTTGTGGGCTAGTTGTGGGTTGTTCCAGCCTCGGTATTGTGACGTTGTGGGCTAGTTGTGGGTTGTTCCAGCCTCGGTATTGTGACGTTGTGGGTTGTTCCAGCCTCGGTATTGTGACGTTGTGGGTTGTTCCAGCCTCGGTATTGTGACGTTGTGGGTTGTTCCAGCCTCGGTATTGTTTGGGTTGTTCCAGCCTCGGTTTGTGACGTTGTGGGTTGTTCCAGCCTCGGTATTGTGACGTTGTGGGTTGTTCCAGCCTCGGTATTGTGACGTTGTGGGTTGTTCCAGCCTCGGTATTGTGACGTTGTGGGTTGTTCCAGCCTCGGTATTGTGACGTTGTGGGTTGTTCCAGCCTCGGTATTGTGACGTTGTGGGTTGTTCCAGCCTCGGTATTGTGACGTTGTGGGTTGTTCCAGCCTCGGTATTGTGACGTTGTGGGTTGTTCCAGCCTCGGTATTGTGACGTTGTGGGTTGTTCCAGCCTCGGTATTGTGACGTTGTTTGTTCCAGCCTCGGTATTGTGACGTTGTTTGTTCCAGCCTCGGTATTGTGGCGTTGTGGGCTAGTTGTGGGTTGTTCCAGCCTCGGTATTGTGACGTTGTGGGCTAGTTGTGGGTTGTTCCAGCCTCGGTATTGTAACCTTGTGGGTTGATCCAGCCTCGGTATTGTGAAGTTGTGGGTTGTTCCAGCCTCGGTATTGTGACGTTGTGGGTTCCAACCTCGGTATTGTGACGTTGTGGGTTGTTCCAGCCTCGTTATTGTGACGTTGTGGGTTGTTCCAGCCTCGTTATTGTGACTTTTATAGTTCATATGATTGTGTTTGTTTAGCGTGATTTATAAAATGAAAAAATAATGTGTGTGTGTACTCACCTAATTGTGGTTGCAGGGGTCGATTCATATCTCCTGGCCCCGCCTCTTCACTGGCCGCTACTGGGTCACTCTCCCTGCGCCATGAGCTTTGTCATACCTCTTCTTAAAACTATGTATTGAGCCTGCCTCCACTACATCGTTTCCTAAACTATTCCACTTCCCGACCACTCTGTGACTGAAGAAATACTTCCTAACATCCCTGTGATTCATCTGAGTCTTCAACTTCCAACTGTGTCCCCTTGTTGCTGTGTCCCATCTCTGGAACATTCTGTCTCTGTCCACTTTGTCAATTCCTCTCAGTATCTTATATGTTGTTATCATGTCCCCCCTATCTCTCCTGTCCTCCAGTGTCGTCAGGTCGATTTCCCTTAACCTCTCCTCGTAGGACATACCCCTTAGCTCCGGGACTAGTCTTGTTGCAAACCTTTGCACTTTCTCGAGCTTTTTCACGTGCTTGGCTAGGTGTGGGTTCCAAACTGGTGCTGCATACTCCAGTATGGGCTTAACGTACACAGTGTACAAGGTCCTGAACGATTCTTTATTAAGATGTTGGAATGCTGTTCTTAGGTTTGCTAGGCGCCCGTATGCTGCAGCAGTTATTTGGTTGATGTGCGCCTCAGGAGATGTGCCTGGTGTTATGCTCACCCCAAGATCTTTTCCTTGATTGAGGTTTGCAGTCTCTGGCCCCTAGACTGTACTCCGTCTGCGGTCTTCTTTGCCCTTCCCCAATCTTCATGACTTTGCACTTGGTGGGGTTGAACTCCAGGAGCCAATTGCTGGACCAGGCTTGCAGCCTGTCCAGATCCCTTTGTAGATCTGCCTGGTCCTCGTCCGATTGAATTCTTCTCATCAACTTCACATCATCTGCTAACAGACACTTTGAGTCTATTCCTTCCGCATGTCGTTCACAAATACCAGAAACAGCATCGGTGTGTGTGTGTGTGTGGTGTGTGGAGTGGGACTCCTAATTGTGATCACCTAATGTGGTTGCGGGGTCGAGACTCAGCTTCTGGCCCCAGCCTCTTTCCGCTACTGTGTGTGTGACTCACCTATTTGTACTCACCTATTTGTGTTTGCAGGGTCGAGTCAGCTCCTGGCCTCTTCACTGGTTGCTACTAGGTCCTCTCTCTCCTGCTCCATGAGCTTTATCAAACCTAGTCTTAAAACTAGTATGGTTCCTGCCTCCACTATGTCAGCTTTCTAAGCTATTCCACTTCCTGACAACTCTGACTGAAGAAATACTCTAACATCCCTTTGACTCATAGGAGTCTTCAACTTCCAATTATGACCCTTGTTTCTGTGTCCCCTCTTGGAACATCTTGTCTCTGTCCACCTTTCTTCCTCGCAGATTTTATATGTCGTTATCATGTCTCCCTAACCCTCCTGTCCCTAGTGTCGTCAGGCCGATTTCCTAACCTTCGTAGGACAATCCCTTAGCTCTGGACTAGTCTTGTGCAAACCTTTGCACTTTCCTAATTTCTTGACGTGTGACCAGGTGTGGGTTCCAAACCGGTTGCATACTCCAGTATGGGCCTGACGTATGGTATACAGAGTCTTGAATGATTCCTAGTGAGGTATTGAACGCTATTCTTAGGTTGCCAGCCCCCTATGCTGCAGCAGTTATCTGATTGATGTGGGCCCAGGAGATGTGCTGGTTTATACTCACCCCAAGATCTTTTCTTTGAGTAGGCTTGCAGTCTTATGGCCACCTAGACTATACTCTGTCTCGGTCTGTGTGTTGTTGTGTTCGTGTGCTGTGTGTGTCGTGTTGTTGTTGTGTGGTGTGTGTGTGTGTGTGTGTGTGTGTGTGTGTGTGTGTGTGTGACAGAAAAGTGATACAGAAAAGTGACAAATATACAAACAAACAAGTCTTGCTGGTGGTCAAGAATTGCTTAACCTCTGACCTCTGAGCAGCGGAAGTCGGTAATTCCATTCTATACAATGGTGTGACAACCTTAACTGTCTGTATAACAGAGTTCCCGGACATTACACGGAAACCAATTGTTGTGATTGTTAAGTGTGTTGGTTGTGGTGATTGTTGTAGTGATTGTGTTTGTAATGACTGTTGTAGTGGTTGTTGTATTGGTTGTGATGATTGTTGAGTGTGTTGTAGTGATTGTTGAGTGTGTTGTAGTGATTGTTGCGTGTGTTGTAGTGATTGTTGCGTGTGTTGTAGTGATTGTTGCGTGTGTTGTAGTGATTGTTGCGTGTGTTGTAGTGATTGTTGCGTGTGTCGCAGTGATTGTTGAGTGGGTTGTAGTGATTGTTGAGTGCTGTGAGGAAGGAGAGAGGAGCTCAGCTTCCCGGTATCAAGAGCCTTCAAGGACCGCCTCTGGCAGTCAACAAACACCCGCGCCTCCTGGAAAGTACCGGAGTAATCAAGAAATTTCTCCTAATTTTGTTGTTTTTGAGACAAGTTGCGACCTTGAGTGTTTATGTCAAGATGATGTCACAGTGATGTGTACGTGATCACCAGCACCTGAGGACGTGCACACCTCATTAAGTCTACACGTGTACACGTGTGTGTGTGTGTGTGTGTGTGTACTCACCTATTTCTGGTTGAAGGGTCGAGTCACAGCTCCTTGCCCCGTGTGTGTGTGTGTGTGTACTCACCTAAGTACTCACCTAATTGTGGTTGCAGGGGTCGAGTCATAGCTCGTCATGAGTCGTGTGTGTGTGTATACACATACACATGTACGCACACACATGCAAATAAAAGGAAGTTTTTACACTCGTCCCTAAGCCGATAACCCTTGATAACCCTGGCTAGGCAGAGACCTTAGGGAGATTACTAGAAGGACGACCCAGCCAGCCTCCATGACGCGGGTTTAACACCTTTGAAATGACCACAACATGTTGATAAATGATCGTCACCTCTGTCCTGTGTCCTTTGTTTATATTTCCCGCCGTTTGTTGCAAGTTTTCCGACATTTGTTGCGAGTTTCCCCGCCGTCTGTTGCAGGTTTCCCAGCTATCTGTTGCAAGATTCTCTGCCATCTATTGCAAGTCTTCCGCCATCTGTCGCAGTTTCCAGATAAATTCCAGACATAGGCGGCATAACCCGGGGCTCTTACATGCAAAACATCATTGCAAATCACAATATCCTTATATATATATATATATATATATATATATATATATATATATATGTTTTATAGTCACAACCTCTTTGCGCGCGCTTTTGTTTGTTTACATATATTTCCGCGTTCTTTAATGCAGGTCTCTGGCGCCAAAATATTCACCAGATCGAACGATAAAAGGAGGTGTATCTCCCTTATCTGGCCACATATCCGCGCCCCGGTGCTCTTTTTTTTACGCTATATTCCGATGCGGATACGAGTTGGTTACAGGTAATAATCGCATGTCCAAACATGACCAGTGTTTTGTGTTCCTTTCCCGCCATTTGTTGAATTATTCCCGCCAAAATATTAATTTTTGGGGCGGGAACGTTTTTTTTATTTTTTTTGTACCCATGCGGATGCCTTTGGACGCGCATATCATGCTTCTCCGTGACCTTGGTAACCGGAGACTCACTCTCGTGCCAGAAATACACCAGAACTGAACAAACCTAATTGAAATCTCTTATGGAACGAATCTAGCCAAAGGGATCGGTTGAACGCGCCTGGTTGAAGCCATCTGCTGAACGCGGCCACTGTCTCATTAATAGTGAATTATAAATTAATCTTCAGAGCTAAATGACCCACATGGGTTTGGTCCATCAGGATACTGTATCGTGCACTGATGGCGGTAGTAAATAGAACTTAAATTATTATTATTATTATTTTATTTTTATAATTATTATATTTTTATTATCACTATCAATATTATTTTATTATCATATTTTATTGTAATTATTATTATTATTATTATTATTATTATTATTACCAGATACTGAAAAGAGCTGACAATGGACCACGAACAAGAACAGAGAACAAACAGGAAGAACACACGGGCTGAACAAACACAAGAACACACGGACTGAACAAACACCCGAGTTAATAATTATTCTGGCTCCCAGGAGAGAACATAGAGAACAAAAGCTTGTTATTCATCGGCCAAGAACAAGCTGAGAGAACACACGCTGCTACTGCGGAGAACAAACCTGTTCTCCTGAAGAACAAGTTCCTACTCCATCAATAACAGGAGAGCCAAGCATCCTTGTCTCAGCCTCAAGTCAAGTATTAAACCAGTTTTTTTTAGAGGTATGAGGAAAACTAAACCGAAACAGGTTTTTCAAGTTAAGAAAGAGGGGGGAGGGAGGGGAGAGTAAGAGAGAGAGAGAGAGAGAGAGAGAGAGAGAGAGAGAGAGAGAGAGAGAGAGAGAGAGAGGCGCAAACTGGTTAGGATAGGCAACTGGAGAGAGTAGTAGTAATAGTAGCAGCTATTATCATACTTATTATTAGAAGTAGTAGTAGTAGTAGCAGTAGTAGCAATAGTAGCAGTAGTAGCAATAGTAGTAGTAGTAGTAGTAGTAGTAGTAGTAGCAGTAGTAGCAATAGTAGCAATAGTAGTAGTAGTAGCAATAGTAGCAGTAGTAGCAATAGTAGTAGTAGCAGTAGTAGCGATAAACATGTTTCACTGTGGACAGCTTGATAAACAGCTAAACATTGCTTGAATACAGCTCTACACAGCTAAACATTGCTTGAATAAAGCTCTCTACACAGCTAAACATTGCTTGATAATAAAGCTCTACACAGCTAAACATTGCTTGAATAAAGCTCTACACAGCTAAACATTGCTTGATAACTCTACACAGCTAAACATTGCTTGAGTACACCTCTACACAGCTAAACATTGCTTGAGTACACCTCTACACAGCTAAACATGATTTTATAAAGCTCTACACAGTGAAATATGACTTAATAAAGCAGCTCACTATACTACACAGAGAAGTAACTGTTGTTAGTATATCATTGTGGTTCCAGATTTTTGGATAGACTTATATTTTTTGATGTTCGGATACTGACCAGTTTTTGTTTTGCAAAACGCTCCCAAAATATTTTCAGTGTAGGATAGGGGAGGGGATTTGGGGGGATTTTGTTCTGGCACTTTTATGTCTAAAATAGTGACATAATAAATGCTGTGTTTTTTGTAACAATATTATATAGGATGTAGCTATAGGCTGTCCTAGCCTAGTGTGTCCTAGTCTTAATCTGGCCTTTCTTGTTTTAATTTTAAGCCTTGTATGGCTTCACATTTCCAAACTCTTTTCTTTAAATAGTTCAACGTTGCGATGATGGAATTTATACTTTTCATTTACCAGTGATATTGTATCTTGTAATAGTTTTAAGTGTTTTTCTGTGCACTCAGAACTGACGGCTCCTGGAGTGAACAATCAACATAGACGCATTTCTAGATAAATCATGAGCAATCTACCTTTACCTACATCCAGTGGCTAGGTTATTATACACCCGCAGCTCATCTTGTGAGTAGTAATGTAAAAACCAGTATTAGAGGTCACAATAGGCCATTGTTACACCACTAAAAAAAATGCTAGTCACTTTGTATTTTAGAATTTACTTACTCTAGTTGTTGTACCCAGTACAGAATACAATCTCAAAAAAAGTGGATTTTAGAATTAACTTTCTCTAGTTGTTGTACCTAGTACAGAATACAATCTCTAAAAAAAATTATTACCACTAAAAAATTGGTTATAACTAGTTGTCCTTATCCTAACATGTCATTTTTCAGGTCACCATATGTGGTTCGAACCTCCCTCCCTGCCTATATACACTGTCTTAGTAACCTCTGCAGGGATAAAAATGGTTATAACTGTGACCATATTTTTTAAAGGGGTGGACCGGTAAGCCAGCGGAAGGCCTCGGTCAGATGACCAAATGCTCCAGCTGTGGGTCATCATCCACCCTCGTCAGGAAATACTTGTCCTGTTTCCTGACAAACCTCACCTAACCTAACCTAACCTCTGCATGGAGAAGACTCGGGCTAAGACCCTCCCTGGCAAACCTACATGAACATTTGTATGTTAGAGGTGATCAAGGTCCCAGGACCGAAATGTTTTTTTATTTTTTATAAATATGTCCTAGTGTTTGCTTACGTGGTTTTCTATACCGTAGACAGTTTGTTTATCTATCATTAACAAGGTGTTTTGCCTTATCCTGTAAGGTTAGCATGGAGATGGCTCTGAGAGGTTGGATGTTTGGATATTTAGATGTAGTGTCCCAGTGTATGACCCTGTCTCTGTCCACACACTTTGTATTTTGGCATTGATATCTCCATACAAACCATACTGCCAGAGATACTTATAGCCTAGCTTTAGTCTAGCAGTAACATCTTGAAATCTACTGACCTTGTTTGTGGGTATGGATAAAGGACTGACGTCATGGAGGGGAAAAATTAAGCACTGACGGGAGTGTTGCCTCAGGCGACCTTCAACGCCATGACTGTCCGGGATGGTGGTGGGGTGGTACTCTGCCTCACCCTCACCCTCATAAACCTCTCTCACCCTCGTCAGAGCCTTCTGCTCACCTATTCTCCTCTCAACCAACTAGATAATATCAGACAGTTCTTAATCAGTATAAATATGGAGTCCTCGGCATATAGCCTAGGTAGAGTAAGCATTTTTTTCCCCTTCATTTCATCCTCTCTCTTCCCTCCATCTCTAAATTCTGTCCTACAGTAACCATCACTTTTCCCTTCACTACCTGTCATCATGAAAAAAACCCACCAACACCCACATCCCTACCCCACCACCCCCAATATACGTGGTCCTGAGCAGGATATGCTTGCCCACCTGTTCCAGCTTACTCATCACGGTGTTCACCATCCTCTCTTACCTGTCCAAGTCCTTTTTTACCTATCATATTCCTCCTCGTACTGTCGTTGTTTCCATGGCCGGAATTAAATATGTGGCCAGCCGGGAAACTGCCCGGGCCCTGACAGCAATTATAACTTTAATTTTTAAAGGGGTGGAGGGGTAAGCCAGTTGAAGGTCTCGGTCAGATGATCAAAACCTCCAGAGGCGGGTCATGTCTGCCTAAGACCCGCATCAGGACACACTTGTCCTGTTTCCTAACAAATCTTACCTAAGCCCTGACAGCGTTGCAGATGAGAGAAACAAACTTTAAAGTTGTGTAATTGACCCGAGAACCCTGGGTACCTTTAAAACTAGGTTAGGCAGGTATATGGGTGGGTGTGGGTGAATGTGAGTTAGACCTGCCAAGAATGGGCCAGGTACCAACATGTAAACAGGAACAGGAAAGCAAAGTTAACTGCGTATTTCGACCTTGTGATGTCCTCACCAGCAGATACAAGGGAGAGAGGAAATCATGGTTATATTTAGGCATGGTGGATAAGGTCAACCTAAACGAGGCTCATTATAAGAAAGGAGGAACACTGTATTAGGCCAACACTAGGCAGGTCCTCATTACAAGAACCTAAGAAAGGAGGAACCTACAGCAGGCCTATTGGCCTATACTAGGCATATCTTTCTCAAACCCAAACACATACTTCCCAAGTAACAAATCCAACAATCCCAATAGGACCCACTCTAAATAACGCATTACCACTTACGTATATATTTTTTTACGTGTGTGACCTAATTCATGCATGCAAAAATAACTCATTGTGATTGTGACCAGATATAATCATATAAATAGTTCATTACCGCTGTAACTTGTTCAGCTATCAAAACTAGACGGCCCAGTTACTGGATCCATTATGTACCTCTGTAATCTTTTGACTGCCGCCTACAGGATAGGTATGGGGTACATAGGTACAATAGGCATACCCTCCTCCCTCCTGTACGGGGATACCAAAATAAGCCAACACTGCTTGGCTTTCTTGGTTACCCTAGGTCACTAACCCTCAGGGTTAATGAACCGAAGAAGGTATTCTTGTAAGTCTTCTTCTCTCTCAGTTGTTTAAGTGATTATATTACGTGATTATATTAGTAATCTTGGACGCAACACTGAAAGATAAAACAAGGAAAAATTGTAAATACAATGCAAACTTTCAAGAAGAATGGAGGTGGGCGAGTTAAGCATTAATGCTTCCCCAGCCTCCTTATATACTTTAAGAACATAAGAATATAAGAAAGAAGGAACACTGCAGCAGGCCTACTGGCCCACGCGAGGCACGTCCAAGTCTCCAACCGGCTTAAGCCAATGCCCCGACCCAGCCAGGTCAGGTTACATTCACTTAAGGAAGGAGCACGGCATCTGACTTTGATTTTTTTTTTGGGTTATCCTGGGTTCTCTACACATATGCTGCTATGTATGATAATATATGTAACTGTATTGTGTATACCTGAATAAACTTACTGAGGGAATAAACAACCCATGTATGGCTGGAAAACATTAGGTGCTGTCCAATGTTCACCCATTAGTAAAATGGGTACCTGGGTGTTAGTGGACTGGTGTGGGTCGCATCCTGGGACAAACCTGACCTAATTTGTGGGAAATGCTCAGCATAACAAGTGGCTTTCTATATAGTAGTATGTCATTGATGTCAGCTATGGTCTGTATACGTTGTACTTGTAGTAAATAAAGATATTATTATTATTATTATTATTATTATTATTATTATTATTGTTATTATTATTATTATTATTATTATTATTATTATTATTATTATTATTATTATTATTATTATTTATATTATTATAGCTCCTGTCCCCGCCTCTTCACTGATTGCTACTAGAATTTATACAATTTTATGCATGCATACGTTTGTATATGTAAATATACTTACCTATATATGGTGTCAGGGTCAAGTCCTAGCTCCTGGCCCTGCTCCTCAATTTGCCAATTGCCAGATTCACTCCTAACCTCATGAGCTCTACATTACCTGCCATTTAAATTATACGGAATCTGCCTTCACCCAGAGCTTTCCACTTCCTTACCACTCTTATGCTGAACAAATACTTCCTGACCACTCTTATGCTGAACAAATACTTCCTGACCACTCTTATGCTGAACAAATACTTCCTGACCACTCTTATGCTGAACAAATACTTCCTGACCACTCTTATGCTGAACAAATACTTCCTGACCACTCTTAGGCTGAACAAATACTTCCTGACCACTCTTAGGCTGAACAAATACTTCCTGACCACTCTTAGGCTGAACAAATACTTCCTGACCACTCTTAGGCTGAACAAATACTTCCTGACCACTCTTAGGCTGAACAAATACTTCCTGACCACTCTTAGGCTGAACAGATACTTCCTGACCACTCTTAGGCTGAACAAATACTTCCTGACCACTCCTATGCTGAACAAATACTTCCTGACCACTCTTATGCTGAACAAATACTTCCTGACCACTATTAGGCTGAACAAATACTTCCTGACCACTCTTAGGCTGAACAAATACTTCCTGACCACTCTTATGCTGAACAAATACTTCCTGACCACTCTTAGGCTGAACAAATACTTCCTGACCACTCTTAGGCTGAACAAATACTTAATGACCACTCTTAGGCTGAACAAATACTTCCTGACCACTCTTATGCTGAACAAATACTTCCTGACCACTCTTAGGCTGAACAAATACTTCCTGACTACTCTTAGGCTAAACAAATACTTCCTGACCACTCTTATGCTGAACAAATACTTTCTGACCACTCTTATGCTGAACAAATACTTCCTGACCACTCTTAGGCTGAACAAATACTTCCTGACCACTCTTATGCTGAACAAATACTTCCTGACCACTCTTATGCTGAACAAATACTTCCTGACCACTCTTATGCTGAACAAATACTTCCTGACCACTCTTATGCTGAACAAATACTTCCTGACCACTCTTATGCTGAACAAATACTTCCTGACCACTCTTAGGCTGAACAAATACTTCCTGACCACTCTTAGGCTGAACAAATACTTCCTGACCACTCTTAGGCTGAACAAATACTTCCTGACCACTCTTATGCTGAACAAATACTTCCTGACCACTCTTAGGCTGAACAAATACTTCCTGACCACTCTTAGGCTGAACAAATACTTAATGACCACTCTTAGGCTGAACAAATACTTCCTGACCATTCTTATGCTGAACAAATACTTCCTGACCACTCTTAGGCTGAACAAATACTTCCTGACCACTCTTAGGCTGAACAAATACTTCCTGACCACTCTTAGGCTGAACAAATACTTCCTGACCATTCTTAGGATGAACAAATACTTCCTGACCACTCTTAGGCTGAACAAATACTTCCTGACATCTCTGTGGCTCTTCTGTGCCTTCAGCTTCCAGCTGTGCTCCTGTATACCGGTTTCCCGCCTCTCAGCCTGCCCCTGTCTATCCTATCAATTAAACTTGAGTATTTTGTATATATATCGCCTGGTTCTTCATCCTCCTCGTTAGGTACAGGAACACATAACTACAATTATCATACATAGCGTAAATGTGTGTAAATTAGGACAACCCAAAAAAAAGTCAGTGACTTATTTACATTGGGGATAGTAAGTCTATTTATTTAAATAAATAAGTTATTTAGGTACAGGTACACATAAGTACAATTGTTATATATGGTGTAAATTACCCGGGACATTAGTCTGAATTATGTTCCTCAGTCCTCATGTGACGAATATAGAATATTTCTACTGATAGTGTCTGGCTTGATGGTACCTACTTACTCATGGACTTCTTTGTGCTGAAGATAAGATAAAACTAAGTTGGGGGGGTTATTAAACCCCCTGGGGGAGGGTTAGGTACCCAGGAAAGCCAGTGTGTTACCACTGTCTTATTTCCTCCCACCCCCGGGTTTTTCTTTATTCTTCTCCCCAGGATGCGACCCACACCTGTCACCTAACACCCAAGGTACCCATTTTACTGCTAGGTGAACAGGGACAGCAGGTGTCTTAAGGAAACACGTCCTAATGTTTTATTTAGGTACACATAAATAGTTACACAAATTATAATTAGTAACGTGTGTATATTACCTAAGATAACCCAAAATTTTCAGACAAAGTGACTTATTATCATTGAGGATAGTAAGTAAATTTATTTAGGTACAGGTATACATAAGTACAATTATCATACATAGTAATATATGTAAATTACCTAGGATAACCCCCCAAAAAAAGTAAAAAATGTCTTATTTGACTTGTCCTGGCTTACTAACCCATCAGATATAATATAATCCGAAATGTATTTTACATACTAGGCCTTTTTTTTAGCCTATCAATGTTATATTACATGTAAACTACATTATTTTTTGTACCACACAAAGAAATAAAAATTCGTATTTGCTGGGTAGATATCAGAAATTGTTATAATTCACGATATAAAAGACCCCAATGGGAAAAAGTCACTGACTTTTTTGGGTTATCCTGGGTTATCTACACATATATAAGCTATGTAACTGTATTTATGTATACCTGAACAAACCTACCATAAGCTGTCCCCACCACGGTCAGTTATTTCCCCAACAAATTGTTATCTTGGGAGATATTAGCCAAAAAAATGATAATTTTTGTTACCAGGAGAGACATCAAAGTCCATTAACATAGTAGTGTGTCCAGGCCAGTCACAGTGAGTGCCAAGATTGTGGTGGCACTTCTGTTATATTATGTTATTTTAGGCTTGATTTCGTTATATTTGGTTAATTTTCACATTATTTGCACATATACTTTTTTTTTTTTTAGCAGGAGTGGCATGTTAGAAGTTAATTAACAAAGTAATGTGTCTAAGAGACAGTCAGAGTGAGTGTTAAAATTGTGGCAGCAGAGTTAGGTTAAGCTGCATTACGTTATTTTAGGATTGATTTCATTATGTTTCTTTGAGTTTCATACTGTTTACACACACAGTGCTATCTCTGTTTAATACCGGGGCCAGGAGCTAAGTCTCGACCCCTGCAACCACAATTAGGTGAGTTAGGTGAGTACTGCAAACTATATTTTATTATCCAAATCTGTCGAGAATCAACATTCAGTTATGACCAAATCTTCTAATGGTGCTGATTGGCTTATGTAAGATAAGATAAGATAGGACTTTGTTTGGATTTTTAATCTGGAGGGTTAGCCACCCAGGATAACCCAGTAAGGTTAGTGTGTCATTGAGGAATGTCTTATTTCCATAAGGTCCTTTAATCTTGTCCCCCAGGATGTGACCACAGCACTTGGCTAACACCCAGGTACCTACTTACTGCTAGGTGAACGGAGGGCCCAGGTTCGATTCCCGGTGGGGTAGAACATTTCAACACGTTTCCTTATACCTATTGTCCTGTTCACCTAGCAGCAAGTAGGTACCTGGGTGTTATTCGACTGGTGTGGGTCACATCCTGGGGGACAAGATTGAGGACCCCAATGGAAATAAGTCACTCTGTCTGACTTTTTTGGGTTATCCTAGGTTTTCTACACATGTGCTGCTATGTTTAATAATCTATGTAACTCTATTTGTGTATACCTGAATAAACTTACTTATTCCTCGATGACGCACTGCCTTCCTTTTGTTATCCTGGGCGGCTAACCCTTCGTGGTTAAAAATCCAAACGAAATCTTATCTTATCTTAACATGTCCAATGTTTCCACTCATGCTAGAGATAAGAGATAAAATAAGATTTTCTTCAGATTTTTAACCCCGGAGGGTTAGCCACCCAAGATAACCCAAGAAAGTCAGTGCGTCATCGAGGACTGTCTGTCTTATTTTCATTGGGGTCCTCAATCTTGTCCCTCAGGATGCGACCCACACTAATCGACTAACACCCAGGTATCTGCTAGGTGAACATGACAACAGGTGTAAGGAAACACTTCGAAATGTTTCCACCCCGCCGGGAATCGAACCCAGGACCTCTGATGACGCACTGACTTTCTTGGGTTATCCTGGGTGGCTAACCCTCCGGGGTTAAAACTCCGAAGAAATCTTATCTTATTTTATATCTAAAAATGCAATCACATACTAATTGGAATTTCTGAATTTTTTTCTGATTATTACCAAAAACAATCATTTTAACAGAGTTTGTAGACAAGCCAGCATAAAGCCAGTAATGTTTGTGAAATCAAAGTGAAAGTTTTCCATGTTTTTCCTTAGTAGAATAATCTGGTGAACTTGCAGTGTTTTGGAATGCACAGTACAGTGGTCCCTCGGTTTTCGCCAAAAATTCGTTCCAGAATGCTGCTCAAATGCCATTACCGAACGAATTTACTTAAGAAATAATGTCACGTAGGTTAGTCTATTCAGACCCCCAAAAATACACTTGCAACAGCACTTACGAAAATACACTTACATAAATGTTCGAGTTTGGAGAAGATGCTCTGGTGTCGAGGATGCCCCCCCCCCAATTCTGATTGGGGGGCGTCCACTCAAGTTACCAGGCCAGCCATTTAAGAGTAAAATTTCACAGTTGTTTAGTCAGACATTTACCATACAGTGGACCCTCGGTTAACGAATACCCCGGAAATCGTACAATTATGTAAATATAATATTTTAAGTGCATGTGGAAGTGTATTTTTGGGGGTCTGAAATAAACTAACCTACGTGACATTATTTCTTAAGGACGTAAATTCGTTCGGTAATGGCACTTGAGCAGGCTTCTGGGATGAAGTTTTTTCGTTAACCGAGGGTCCACTGTATTTTACGGGTTCAAAGACGCTTTTTTTTTCCCCAAAAATAAAGTCTTGAAAATTTACCCAGCATCTTGGAGGCTGAAGTACATTATCTTTTTTTTCCAAAATTAAGCCAGTCAGAATTGGGGGGCGTCCTCGACACCAGAGCGTCTTGTTCACCATAAAATGTGATATGTCTTTGGCAGTGTGGCAATGGGCACTGTCTTGCATGTAGTATATGGAATGGTATACTGTATAATACTGACAAATGAAGAATAAGACACATGTGCAACATCTGGGTATCTTTATTGTAGATATTTCATCATCCAGTGGCTTTATCAATACAATACAAGGACATAATGTGAAGAATGTAGAACTATATACAAAAGATGAGGTAATCAGTCCCTCAAGACTACGGTGCTCTTCACTATATTACGTACAGTACAGTGACTGTACTCTGAAGGAGAGGTGCGGATAGCACAGTTTGCAGGGGCATCCAAGCTGTGTTGTCGGCACACCCCTGACAAGACAGTGATAGAGCGAGTAATGGCAAAAGCGTTTCTTCATTCTTGGGTCGCCCTGTCTCGGCGGGAGATGGCTGGTGTGTAATAAAGTAGAAAAACTCTCAAACCTCATCAGAGGTATTGTTTCCTTGCAGTCTAAATGAGCAGCG
Organism: Cherax destructor; assembly: GCA_009830355.1. NCBI lineage: Eukaryota > Metazoa > Arthropoda > Malacostraca > Decapoda > Parastacidae > Cherax > Cherax destructor. Next base: position 61,290 of record WNWK01000329.1, on the reverse strand, counting down.
TGAGAGCCAACATGATGCGGGCAGTTATTGTACGTCAGTTTGGAGGGGTGGAGCAAATGAAGATTGAGAATGACTTTCCAGTACCTTCCGTTGGTGATAAACAGGTAGTGTACAGGTGTTAATCTTTAAATTACCAGTATGAGACAATATTACAAATTACTACAGTGTTTTCACTAGTCTTTTTTGTACAGATAACATTACTGTTTGGGTACAGTTGAACCCTGTAATTCACTGGGAATTGGTTCTCGGAGATGATATGATTACAAGAATTGCAGACATTAGGAAATTTCACATGTCATACTTTAGTTATTTAAAAAAAAATGGACCCATATTTTTTAATATTGCTCTAAACTGCTTAATATTGACATTCATAAGAAATATTGAGCACATTTTCAAGAGAATCCTATTTTTTTCAATTTAGATTTTGTTTGCAGAGCAACAATTTAAGGGTCGTGTGCCAAGCAACAATTTAAGGGTTGTGTGCTGAGCAACAATTTAAGGGTCGTGTGCTGAGCAAAAAGATGAGCATTAAAAAAATTAATTAATGAAGTTATCCATTAAATGGCCTTCACTAGGAATGCATTACGTATTAGATTACGCCGACTACAATGCACATGAATTCTGGGGTTCAACTATATATACTAATTTACATTTATTACTACAGTATATTGAGAAATGTAAGAAGAGTTTGTTTGTTTCTTAGGTTATAACCTAAGAGAGTCGAGTACATAGTATGGTCTATTTCAAGTAGGGTCCTTTGTAAGGCCTTACCCACAATGCAACTCAAAAAGTTGACTAATCCTAGGTATCTAGCCCCTTGCTACCAGTCCAACTGGTATGTAAGGCTCAATCCACCAGTTCTACCATAGGGTACCCACGGATGTTGCCTGCCTGGTTGTCAGCGACAACATGACATCCTCTCTGCAGCATCAAGGTTGTTAGGTGGGTGAGATTTGTCAGGAAACAGGACAAGTGTTTCCTGACGCTGGTCTTAGACATACGATGACCCACCACTGGAACGCACGTGTTAAAGAAATCTCAGAATGGCGAGTCGTGCCATGGATTTATACCCCATCCATTCTGTGATTTGTTTGAGTTGTGTTCCCCTCAATGGAGGTTCCTTGACACTGGTGAGGAGCTCTTGATGTAGGGAATTGGATCTGTGCTCCAGTTCCCTGAATTAAGCCTGAATACCTTCCACATTCCCCCCACAGGTGCTGTATAATCCTGCGGGTTTAGGGCTTCCCCCTCGATTATAATAAATAAGTCGTGTTATTACAATTTCGTGAGACACTTGATAATGTTTTGAAGGTCGTGAACGAGTCGCAAGTCGCTTTGGTAATTCATGCCGGGCCACCATCTGGAGAAAACCCGGGCTGGGACAAGACTGGCGAACCTACTACAGTACAGTGGTAATTCATAATGAAGAATTGAGAATGTTTACAATATTTTCAGGTCTTACTCAAAGTACATGCTTCAGGAATAAACCCAGTAGACACGTACATCCGAGAAGGGGCATTCATGTTCCTGCCTGAGCTGCCACATATTCCAGGAATAGATGGAGCAGGTGTAGTGGAGGCAGTAGGCAAAGATGTTACTCTTTTCAAGGTAAAAATTCTGAATCATAAGATCTGAGAGGCATCACAAGAGCAGATTTTAGCGTGCCAGAGACAAGTAGTAACATTAATAAATTACTGACATGGTCATCTCTCTTATTAAGCTCCTCTATACACTGTAATTTTTTTTTTTGTAAATGCAGTTGAAAGCGTACTCCAAAATTAGAATAGCACATACTATGAAGGCCTTTCCACATGCTACTCAGTTTTGGAAGTAATTTTTCAATCTTATTTACAAAAAGAATTGGACTATGTAGATAATTTACAAGAGAGCTGATTGTAAGTCCAATTCTGGAGCTTTTTTTTTGTTTGTTTTTCAGTATTTATGGTGATAAAGTCAGAGAAATATAATCTCTAACAGGTTTTAATGCAACACTTGAAGGGGAGCCTGAATTAGCTTTTAATAATATTAATAATAATAATAATACGTAATAGTCTTTATTTTTACAAGTACATGATACATCTTATAGAGACCATATCTGACTGACATCAGTAACATACTCTAGAAAGCCCCTGGTTATGCAGAGCATTTCAGGCATATTAGGTTAATTTTGTCCACAGGATGCCACCCACACAAGTTGACTAACACCCAGGTACCTATTTACTGCTAGGTGAACATGAACAGCAGGTACTGGGGACGTTGCAGTAGGAGAGTAATGTGATTGGGATGTCAGTGTATTGGCTGAAAGATGTTGATTGAATGAATGTTGGGGAATGAGTAATTTTATTTTAGGTACAGGTACACATTTGTACAATTTTCATACATGGCTTCACATATGCAAAACAACCACTGTAAAAATATAGTGAACTTCCAAGCACTTTCATGACTTCTCACAGGTCCTTGATAATGTGAGAAATTATGAAAGCGCTTCTAAGTTCACTATTTTTTCACAGTGGTTGTTTTTTGCATATTGTGATATCACCTGTTTACTGTGATCTTATTGCGTAGTTTAACATATGTGTAAATTACTTAGAAATGTGTTTGCCTTCATGGGTCATTCTGCTTTGGTGGCAGATGGCCATTGAGTGGGAAAAACGATATTGTAATGTTATTTCCTCCATGGGAAGCAAAAAAGAATTCTTCCTCCAAGCCATGCGACTTTTGTTTTTCTTTCTAGGTCTCTCTAACTCTGTGGGATATGGCTGGTGTATTGAAAAATAAAAATGTTATTTCGGATATTTTCTAGGGATGACAATGTCTCATTGGGTTTAGTACCTTCAGGTGTTGCATTAAATCTGGTTACATTTTACCGATAACTTGTAAATATCACAAGCTCAATTCAGGCCACAAAATCTGTTCTTATAGATGGCTCTCGTGTTTGAGGAATGTCTTAACATGTCTACCCCCATGTTAACAGGTGCTGATTAAAGTGCATGCCAGCGGTGTAAACCCAGTTGATACGTACATTCGTGGTGGGCAGTATGCCAAGCTGCCCGAGTTACCTTATATTCCAGGTAGAGATGCAGCTGGCATGGTCCACATTATTGGGTCTCGCATCACTAAATTCAAGGTGTGTTTCCAGTTGCATCTTTTAGCATGTTATTGGCAAGATTTTCTGGGTAACACTTTTAAATCTTTTCCCAAGCTTGTTATAAGTACAGAAAGTCATCTCTGTACTTTATTATAATGTATAATTTATTAATAATAATAATAATAATAATAATAATAATAAATCTTTATTTCTACAAATACATGTATGATGTATACAGACCATAGCTGACATCAGTGACATATTACAGTGGTACCTCGAGTTATGATATTTTTTCGTTTGAGAATGCTGTTCAAGTGCCATTACCAAACGAATTTATCCCCATAAGGAATAATGTAAAATAGACTAGTCCTTTTACACCCCCAAAAATATACTTACAAAAGCATTTAAAAAAATAAACTTACATAAAAGGGCGATTTTGGGACCATCGTAACTCGAGGTACCACTGTATATAGAAAGCCGCTTGTTATGCAGAGCATTTCAGGCAAATTAGGTAAATTTTGTCCCCAGGATGCAACCCACACCACTCGTCTAACACCCAGGTACCTATTTTACTGCTAGGTGAACAGGGACAGCAGGTGTCTTAAGGAAACACATCCTAATGTTTCTACCTGTACTGGGGATATAACCCCAGACCTCAGTGTGTGACCTGAGTATGCTACCAGTCAACCTGTGGGGACACCATATTGATACAGTACAGAACGATATTATAAAGGTGTCATGTGATGTAAACGGTTTAGAAAACTGACAAGTTGAAGAATGAAACACTTGTGCAACATGTAGTAGTATAACGATACTCCCTTGTCTAAAGTTACGCCTAAGCTTGCTCAAAATGCTCTACATAACCATGGGCTTTTGACATGTTCTCCAGTGTCACCCATTTCTGTATAAACAGTGTATCATGTGGAAATAAACTTGTACAGGTGCTCCTTGACTTATGATGGGGTTACGTTCTGATGAGTCCATCGTAAATTGAAAATATTATATGTCGATTATGAATATGATATGCTAAATAAATAAGTAAATAAAACGACAACTCAGACATACGACGGGTTCTCTGACCAGTATGCATACCTAAATAATGTACAGTGGACCCCCGAGTTTTGGTCATATTTCATTCCAGAAGGCTGCTCAAGTGCCATTACCGAACGAATTTACTCCCTTAAGGAATAATGTCAAGTAGGTTAGTCCATTTCAGACCCCCAAAAATACACTTACAAAAGCACTTACAATATTACACTTACATAATTGTTCGATTTTCGAGGTGACCGAAACTCGGGGGTCCACTGTATATTAGACCAATATAGTACAGTACACTACCATATACACGTTTAAAAATATATACTAAAAATGTTATGAATGGTGCAGTGGTGACATTAAAACAATATCAAAGATGTTTGATACAAACCCACTACCATTATAGTATGCTCCTTCCTTAGCAACGAATTCATTTATCGACGTGGTCTTAGGAACAGAACTCCGTCATTAAGTGAGGAGAGGCTGTACCAGTATTGAAAAGTAAATAAATGAATACAAGCTTATCCTATCAATAAATGTACAATACTGTACAGTTCTGAATATGCTTTGCTATTGCACCATCATAAAGTCAAAATATCGTAAGTCGAACCATCATAAAGTGAGAAGCATCTGTATTTGTATGTGTTGGCGGCATTCGAATTTGTGATCTATCATTTGTTGTTCCCCACAGCCTGGAGATCGAGTCTTCTCATCGTACATCTCACAGTTTGGAACCTTGGCTGAATTCACCTGTGTGGATGAATCACACGTTTTTCCTCTAGATAAGAATCTGACTTTTCTCCAGGGTGCTGGCCTAGGCATCCCGTACTTCACTGCTTACCGAGCTTTGTTCCAAAAGTAAATATGTACATACTGTACAGTAAATCCTGGATGAAATGCACTAATGGGGGAGGGGATAGGTAATGGCATTTATGGTGGATAGAGAGTGTTTGTACCATGATTGTAACAATAACAGACAATTCCATGAACAAAAAACTCTCCATTGTTTCTGATTGAGTGACTCATCAAATTTTGTTCTATAATTTCAAAGCTCATAAGTAGAGATGGGATAGTGCTAAAAATTTTGTCGATTCTGATGCTCAATTTTAGGCCAACATCATTCCCATCAGTATATAATGGCATGCTTATTACTTAGCAATAATAGGTTTTAAATGACCTAGGAAAGCTCAATATCAAATAACTTAATTTCTCTGAAATGCCAGCATCATTACTTGTTATTAATTACAGGCATGCCTCTGGCAAGACAGTGATGGAGTGAATGATGGTGAAAGTGTTTCTTCTTTTTTTTGTCACCCTGCCTTGGTGGGAAATGGTCGATGTGTTAATAATAAAAAAAAAAATACATGTAGCCCCCGAGAGGCCTACATATTGAAAAACCAAATGAGGAAATAAAATTTCTGAATCTCTCTTCGTATTTTGTGATCTGATGAAGACACAACAAGAAATCAGTTACAAAAATGTCTGAATAATTTCCAGTTATATTATACAGTTACTCCTCTTTTAGCGACGTATTCGTTTACCGACGACTCAGACATGCGACGGGCTCTCTGACCAGTATGCTTACCTAAGTAATGTACGTACGTATATTAGAGTTGATTTCCTCTACGTATTCTGTTTATTACAATATACAGTACACTATTGTATAAACATTTAAAAATATACCAGAAATGTTATAAATGGTGCAAAGGTGACATTAAAACAATATCAAAGATTGTTGACACAAACCCACTACCATTATAGTATGCTCCTCACTTAGTGATGAATTCTTTTACTGACGTGGTCTTAGGAACTGAACTCTGTCATTAAGTGATGAGAGGCTATATTTTAAATGAAAAAAAAATGAAAATTTAATAAAAATTGAAAACTGAAAAAAATTACATTAATAAATTTTACTTGCAAATTAAAAATTATATTTTAGAAATTGAACAACAACCTCTCTCCATTATTACACTGAATTAACTGACACATTTTCAATATACTGTTTAAGGTTTTTTAAATTCTGAAGAAACACATGGGCCGCGGGGGCGTTGATCCCCGGAATACCCTCCAGGTAGACCCTCCAGGTAGACCTGTAATAATAAACAAAGAGTATACAGTACATACGTTACTCTAGTGGCTAAAATTAAACATTCTCAAATTGAAATTGAAGAACAATGACCCCAGTGGAACTTACAAGGACCCCAGTGAAAATTACAAGGACCCCAGTGGAAATTACAGGGACCCCAATAGAAATAGTAACAAGAACCTCAATGGAAATAAATCACTTTGTCTGACTTTTTTTTGGGGTTATTCTGGGTAATTTACACATATGTTACTATGTATGATAATTGTACATATGTGTACCTGTACCTAAATAAATTCACTCACTTGCTAAGATCAACGTCTGCCCATTATTGAACTTTAATCTGTTATGAGGAGAGAAGACATTTCCTCAAGTTCTGAACAATCTTTCACTCTGTTGAAGAGTCAGTCAAATAATAATAATAATAATAATTTTATTTCAGCATGGTACATGTTTGTACAAAGGAGTATAACAATTGGGTGTACATTCCAAAAGCCCCTTTATATGCAGAGCATTTTGGGCAAAATTAAGACTACATTATTATTTGTAACATCCCCCCAATGAAAAGCAGGGGTGCCACTAGCACGTTGAGAGACAACACAGTAAGTGTCAGGGGCCCAAGACTGTTCAACTGCCTCCCAGCATACATCAGGGGGATTACCAACAAACCCCTGGCTGTCTTCAAGCAGGCACTGGACAGGCACCTGAAGTTGGTACCTGACCAGCCAGGCTGTGGTTCGTACGTTGGACTGCATGCAGCCAGCAGTAACAGCCTGGTTGATCAGGCTCTGATCCAACATGAGGCCTAGTCACAGCCCGGGCCGCAGGGGCGTTGACCCCTGGAACTCTCTCCAGGTATACTCCAGGTATATAAGGATATTAAAGGTATACAAACAACAAATTTGGGCATTACGAATCGTACAAACAAGCAGACAAGTATTTCTAAAAAATTGTAAATTAATGAACATCAGTGAAATTGATTACTATTGTTTGCCCTTAAAATTAACAGAGCCCTTGCCAAGAAGGGCGAGCGAGTGTTGGTCCATGGAGCGAGTGGCGCTGTTGGTCTGGCGGCCGTGCAGATAGGCAAGGCTCATGGTATGTGTAATTTATATGATTTTTCTTTTTGTTGAATTTTTTGTAGATTAAGATTGAAACACTGCTTGTCACTATACAACACCGATAAAACCTAGACATTGTGTGTTCGTCTCTTTTATCATCTTCACCGTGTTTTCCACATTCATGGGGTGTGGCAGTGCTTAATCTGTAATGAAAATGAAATTAAAATATTTTTTTTACAACCATACTTTTTACAACTTAAAATGGATGGATGGGTCTGCAGTATGTCTGGTTACAGTTTTGATACAATCATGATGCAAATACAGTGGACCCTCGATTTTCATCAAAAATTCATTCCAGAATGCTGTTTGAGTGCCATTACCGAACGAATTTGTTCCCATGAGGACAAATGTAAATTAGATTAGTCGTTTCAGAACCCCAAAAATACACTTACAAAAGCTCTTACAAAAATACATTTACATAATTGTTCAAGTTTGGAGGTGAACGAAAACCAAGGGTCCACTGTAGTATACGTAGTTGAATGTTTAAAAAAAAGTCACTTATTGTGCAAAGCACAAATGCTCTGCATAACAAGGGGCTTTCTGTATAGTATGTCATTGATGTCAGCTATGTTTGTATACCTTATACAGTGGACCCCCGAGTTTCGGTCATAATTCATTCCAAAAGGCTGCTCAAGTGCCATTACCGAACAAATTTACTCCCTTAAGGAATAATGGCAAGTAGGTTAGTCCATTTCAGACCCCCAAAAATACACTTACAAAAGCACTTACAATATTACACTTACATAATTGTTCGATTTCTGTAGTGACCGAAACTCGGAGGTCCACTGTACGTATAAATGTAGAAATAATTTTTTTTTTTTTCAACAAGTCGGCCGTCTCCCACCGAGGCAGGGTGACCCAAAAAGAAAGAAAATACTTTCATCATCATTCAACACTTTCACCTCACTCATACATAATCACTGTCTTTGCAGAAGAGCTCAGATACGACAGTTTAGAAGTCCCTCCAAACTGCCAATATCCCAAACCCCTCCTTTAAAGTGCAGACATTGTACTTCCCATTTCCAGGACTCAAGTCCGGCTAACCGGTTTCCCTGAATCCCTTCACTAAATATTTCCCTGCTCACACTCCAACAGCTCGTCAGGTCCCTAAAAACATTCGTCTCCATTTACCCCTATCTAACACACTCATGCACGCTTGCTGGAAGTCCAAGCCCCTCGCCCACAAAACCTCCTTTACCCCCTCCCTCCAACCTTTTCAAGGACGACCCCTACACCACCTTCCTTTCCCTACAGATTTATATGCTCTCCAAATAACAAAACCACCTCGACAACCCCTCTTCAGCCCTCTGACTAGTACTTTTAGTAACTCCACACCTCCTCCTAATTTCCACACTTCGAATTCTCTGCATAATATTTACACCACACATTGCCCTTAGACAGGACATCTCCACTGCCTCCAGCCGCCTCCTCGCTGCAGCATTTACAACCCAAGCTTCACACCCATATAAAAGTGTTGGTACCACTATACTTTCATACATTCCCTTCTTTGCCTCCATGGATAACGTCTTTTGTCTCCACAGATACCTCAACGCACCACTCACCTTTTTTCCTTCATCAATTCTATGGTTAACCTCATCCTTCATAAACCCATCCGCTGACACGTCAACTCTCAAATATGTATCTGAAAACATTCACTTCTTCCATACTCCCTCTCTCCAATGTGATATCCAATTTTTCTTTATCTAAATCGTTTGATACCCTCATCACCTTACTCTTATCTGTGTTCACTTTCAACTTTCTACCTTTACACACCCTCCCAAACACGTCCACTAACCTTTGCAACTTTTCTTTAGAATCTCCCATAAGCACAGTATCATCAGCAAAAAGTAACTGTGTAAAAATAAATATTATTATTAATATTATCCTTTTACAGGGATGTATGTAGCTGGAACGGCTGGCACCCAGGAAGGCTTGGACCTGGTAACACAGGTTGGTGCGGATGAGGTGTTTAACCACCGTGATAAGAACTACATCTCTCAGATTCAAAGTGGAGAAAAGTTTGATGTCATTCTTGAGATGCTGGCCAATGTCAACCTTGACAAGGACCTCACACTGATGAAGCCACGGGGACGGACTATTGTGAGTGACATTCTTACATTCTTCAGCAGGAGGGAGGAGGGAGGCTACGTGATACTGGTGAAGGGCTCTAGATCCACGAATATTTTATTGTTGTTGATTATTGATTGATTATTGTTGATTACTGTAGATTATTATTGAATACGTACTTTATTGTTGAGTATTATTGAGCTGTCTCTCCTTCATTGGATCAAGCCTGATTATATTCCAAGTTTAGCTCACCACCTTGAATACAGTAATAATAATTATTCTCTTTAATCATAATAATAATAATATAAATAATAATATTTATTTCAGGATTATACAGTGTTTGTACAGAGATGGGTGACATTTGGATATGTATATAGAAAGGCCATTGTCATGCAAAGTATTTCGGGCAGACTTAAGACTAAAATGGCAATAATGAATTAATTGCTTTTATATATGGTCTCCAAGAGTTCATAAACAATAAACAGTGGACCCTCGCTATTCGAACACTCCAAAACTCACCCTCATTCCAGAATGCTGTTCAAGTGCTGTTACCAAGCGAATTTATTCCCATAAGGAATGATGTAAATTAGACTAGTCCATTTCAGACCCCCAAAAATACACTTATAAAAGCACTTACAATAATAAACTTACATAAAAGGGTGAGTTTTGGTGTGTTCAAATAGCGAGGGTCCACTAAATTTAGGAATTACCAGCATAGTTTACCTCCTGCAGGTGGTTGGCTCTCGTGGCACCGTTTCTGTCGACCCAAGGAACCTCATGATGACCGAGGGCTCTGTGATTGGCATGTCGCTCGCTGTTGCTCCACCTGTATGTTCTGACTTTGGCTTTTTAACTGTGACTTAACTTTTTAACACTTGTTCAACAACTGTTTTCAGTGTTTATAGAAAGATTTAAAGCCGAACTCCAGACGTGACATGCCTTATAATCCACATGATTTGATTATGCTGTAAGCATTTTTACTGAAGGTCATTCAATAATAATAATAAATAGAGGTCATTCAATAATAATAATAATTAAGATATATTGCAGTTTTTTTTTTAACTCTAGTGTAGGCACACCTTTGATAATTCAGTGATGGAGGGAGTGATGATGAAAGTGTTTCTAATTTTTTGGGTCACCCTGCCTCTGTGGGAAATGCTGAATGTGTTAATAAAAAAAATAATAAATTTCTTTTCTGCAGTATACAGGTAATGTAGTTTACATGTAATAAAATATTGTTAGGCACAAAAGAAATCTACTAACATACAGTACATTCTGGTCAGACTAATACTAATGCTTACACACTACCTAAGACCTAGACATGGATTATTAAGTAAAAGTTCTTAAATGTACAAAAAACAGAGGTACAGTGGACCCCCAGTTAACGGCCATAATTCGTTCCAGAATGCTGTTCAAGTGCCGTTACCGAACGAATTTATTAACATAAGGAATAATGTAAATTAGATTAGTCCTTTAGGACCCCCAAACATACACTTACAAAAGCACTTACAAAAATACACTTACATAATTGTTAGTGTTTGGAGCAGGCCATTAACCGGGGGTCCACTGTAGCTAAATTCATTCATTATTCATGGGTTAAATCTGCATACTTTATTGCTAACACTATATATATATTTTTTTAACAAGGTGGCCATCTCCCACCGAGGCAGGGTGACTAAAAAAAAAAAAAGAAACACTTTCACCATCATTTACACCATCACTTGCTTTGCAGAGGCATGCAGATACAACAGTTTAGATGTTACTCTAAACAGCAAATATCCCAAAACATTTCCTTTAGAGTGCAAGCATTGTACTTCCCACCTCTGGTATATGTCATGAACAGTTATGTTTTTAGTAGAACCATTGACTGAATGTATTATATTGTCCTGCAAAATCTAGAGAGATACTGTGTGGCTCACCTGACTGAAGCTTATTCTATATTTGGTTTCATTAAGTTCTGTTTAGGTTTATTGTTATATGTCAGATTTAGATTGCGTGGTAGGATATGCATGTTCTGCCTTGTGAAAATCATAGCAACATGATTTTAAGCAACTCAAGGAATGGACAGGACCAAAACCTGTGGTAAATCGTTCATTTGGGTTCTGCCCATTTCCTGAGGTACAGGTTCCATGACTTACCCTTAGGTTGATTTTTTTTTTAACACATTGAAAATCTCCCACTGAGGCAGGGTGACCCCCAAAAAAATATACTACTTTCAAGTTTTTTTTTTAGTAATTTATACAGGAGAAAGGGTTACTAGCCCCTTACTGGTGCATTTTAGTCGCCTCTTATGACAGTGATACGCATGGCTTACGGGGAAAGGATTCTTCTCCACGTCCCCATGGAGAACTTACATTGATATTATCATTTTCTCTTTTTTTACTCATTGTTCATCTGCCGCCAAGGCAGAGTAACCCAAAAGAGAAAACACATTCATTGTCATTCATCCAATTGGTGTCTTGCCAGACGCATCCTGACATCACAGTTGAGATGATCCTCTGAACTGCAACATCCCCACTCCTTCTTCAGAGTGCAGGCACTGGGCTTTCACCTCCAGGACTCAAGTACTGCTAACCAATTTCCCTAAATCTCTTCATAAATATTACCTTGATTGTTTATTTTGATTTGAAGATTCTCTTGCTACTGTAGAATTATTGTTTACTTTATTCTCCACCCACCTTAGGACGAATGGGACGAGTTGTCAGCCGGAGTGGTCAAAGGCGTGAAGGCTGGGTGGGTGAAGCCAGTCGTGGACAAGGTTTATACTTTAGAGGAGGTAAGATAGTGTATAATCCCATAAGATGAAGATCACTTCTATTTCTGTTAGTCTTTTATCCTTTTGCTAGTTGACCTATTGATCTTTTTGCTAGTTGACCCATTGATGTTTTTTGTTAGTTGACCAATTGATCTTTTTTCCTAGTTGACTAGTTGCATATTTTTGCTAGTTGGCCAGTTGATCTTTTTGCTAGTTGACTAGTTCATCTTTTTGCTGTTTGACCACTGATCATGGCCCAATCAGAAACCGGGCAACTGATAGTGGCCCGGTCTCTTGACTAAGCCACTGACTGCAAGTCATGAAGCATGGGGTATGGCCCTCATGCTTCATGGACCTCGTGAAACATGAGGTATGACCTCATGCTTCATGGACCTCATGAAACATGAGGTATGGACCTCATGCATCATGACTCGCAGGGGTTTAGCGCCTCATGAAATATAATCTGATCTTTGTCTTTGTTATGTTGTTTAAAGAAGCTTCAGACTGGCCATATAGAATTATTTATAATAATTTTAGAAAAAACAATATGGCCACTTTGCCACAACACTGTTTCCTATGCATAAATTGTAAACCATTTGCTCCGTGTTACCCCAGGCTGATATAAATATAAACCACTAATAAACCAATATTATCAATATGCCAAAATGTTGGTTTTTCCGAGTCCTTGATTATAAACCACTATCGCCATGTTTATTTGACTGTGGCCCATTGAAAGAGGTTCCTTGTTGCTCATGATGGGCTCTTGATTCAAGGGATTGGATCTGCCCTTCCTTGGATCAAACCTGAATGTCTCCCATTTCCCTGAGCTCTAAATAATCCCAACAGGTTTACTGCTCCTCCCATACATGTACTAATTCTGTAAGTGTTATTTTTAGACAACATGTGTTCCAATTAGGTCTGCACCACTCCTTGTACTGAAGGATCCAGGTTACATTTCCACCACTCCTTGTATTGAAGGATCCAGGTTACATTTCCACCACTCCTTGTATTGAAGGATCCAGGTTACATTTCCACCACTCCTTGTATTGAAGGATCCAGGTTACATTTCCACCACTCCTTGTATTGAAGGATCCAGGTTACATTTCCACCACTCCTTGTACTGAAGGATCCAGGTTACATTTCCACCACTCCTTGTACTGAAGGATCCAGGTTACATTTCCACCTTTCCTTGTATTGAAGGATCCAGGTTATAATTCCACCTTTCCTTGTACTGAAGGATCCAGGTTATAATTCCACCTTTCCTTGTATTGAAGGATCCAGGTTATAATTCCACCTTTCCTTGTATTGAAGGATCCAGGTTACATTTCCACCTTTCCTTGTGCTGAAGGATCCAGGTTATAATTCCACCACTCCTTGTATTGAAGGATCCAGGTTACATTTCCACCTTTCCTTGTGCTGAAGGATCCAGGTTATAATTCCACCACTCCTTGTATTGAAGGATCCAGGTTACATTTCCACCTTTCCTTGTGCTGAAGGATCCAGGTTATAATTCCACCTTTCCTTGTACTGAAGGATATAGGTTACATTTCCACCACTCCTTGTACTGAAGGATCCATATGGGTTACCACCTCTCATAATAATAACAATAATATTGTCCTCTTATGGATCATTTATTTTTTTCTTTAACAGGCTGGCAAAGCTCATTATGACATCATGAACTCCAAAGGTGCCAAAGGGAATCTTGTGGTTAAGCTGCAAGACTAATGCACTAATACAGTGATGTGATACAGTATTACTTGCTGTATCAGAATTTTATAATAGTTTTTCATATCTTTCAAGTAGGCAGGTATTTTATCGAATCAGTCCTTCAGAATTTATTTTTGATTGTATTATTTTCTTGTTGTATTTTATGGTACAGATTTATATTCACATTTTACCACAATGAATTAGACACTTATGCCTCACTTAGGTATCTTTATTGTGGAATTGTGTTTAATTTATAAACTTGTCGGTTCTTTGAACCATTTATCTACAAGTGGAAGAAATCACAATGAAGCGCGTGATTGCAGATATGAAAAAAATAACACAGTGAATTTATTATCAAAACCAAATGCTAAACCCACGAGGGTCATACAGAGGATGTGTGTGTAAGCGCAGGAAAGTGCTCAGGTTTTATATCCTATTTTCACTGTGGTATTTTTTCTCATCTACACGTTTTACCATGTAGGGCATCGTAATATGCTCTTTTCTCTTGTGTAAGCATTATGGTTTAATATATCCTTTAATCAGTAAAATATTTTATATAATAGTACTGTGTGCATATATCTTATTTTTTAGTTATTATGGCTTCTCTGGCAGCCAGTTTATGCATACATATGAACATAGAAAAGAAGGAGCACTGCAGCAGGCCTACTGGCCCATGCTAGGCAAGTCCAAGTCACATCCACTCATGTATTTGCCTAACCTATTTTTAAAGCTACACAAGGTTTTTGCTTCAATGACTCTTCTCTGGAATTTGTTCCACTTGTCCACAACTTGATTATCAAACCAGTGTTTTCATATATCCTTTCTAAATCTAAATATATATTGTATCTAGGCTGGGTGGGTGTGGCTCTTGCATTTTGGTGGGTCATTGAAATTGTGATAGTCTTTGCTCTTCTAAAGTACAGCTAGGGAATGAATGATGGGGAATGTGCTTTCTTTATAATAATAATAATAATAATATAATAATATCTTTATTTACTACAAGTACATGTACATCGTATACAGGCCTAGCTGACATCAGTGACATACTACTACATAGAAAGCCCCATGTTATGCTGAGCATTTCGAGCAAATTAGGTCAGTGTCCCAGGATGCGACCCACACCAGTCGACTAACACCCAGGTACCCATTTTACTGATGGGGAACATAGACAACAGGTGTAAAGAAACACGCCCAATGTTTTTACCCTCGCTGGGAATCGAACCCAGGCCCTCGCCGTGTGAAGCGAGAGCTTTAGCCACCAGAGCCCTTTGGGTCACTCTGCCTTTTTTGGGGGGTTAAGTGACCAAAAAAGGTTAAAAAAAAAAACTCTACGAATGTGTTATTTGCTTGAAACTGGAGTTATACACTGGGAATATTGAGATATTCCTCCAGTTCTGAATGTTATAGACGTGAGGATATTTGCAGTTTGGAAGGGCGACTATACTGTAGTATTTGCGTTCCTCTGGCAAGACAGTACGTATTCGAGGTCACCCTACCTCGGTGGGAGTTGGCCAGTGTGTTAAAAAATATATATTATTTAAGAATACAATACCAACAACTTGTCATTATTGTATTCCATCAGTGCAGTAATATTTCATGTACGTTAATATGCAGTTCTAAATTGCACTGGGAAAACATTCAGAAGAGTTGAAAGGGGCAGAATTCACTGCAGTGGTGATGCAAAAGGTCATTATCAGTACTCACTGCACATCAAGAAGAAAGAAGAAGAAGAAGAAGTCGCCCCCCACCCGGGAGGCCATAAGAAAGAAGACAGAAGAAAGAAGAAGATGATCGACACCCTCTACCCAGGGGGCCAAGGCCGGGTCACCATTTGGAGAAGACCCGGGCCGGACGTACCGGCGAACCTACAAGAAGAAGAAGAAGAAGAACTGCACATCAAACAGTGGTGGTGGTGAGATCAAGAGTGTCTTTGAGAAAACAAACACAGTTGTTAGCGCACTCAGCTCACACATTGAGGTCCGTGGTTTGATCCCCAGTACGGGTGGAAACATTGGGGTGTGTTTCCTTAAGAAACTGGCTGTCCCTGTTCACCCAGCAGTAAGTAGGTATCTGGGTGTTAGATGATTGGTGTGGGATGCATCCTGGGGACAAATTTAACCTAATGTGCCCAATATGCTCTGCACCAATGTCAGCTAGGTCTGTATACATTGTATCATGTACTTATAGAAATAGATTATTATTACGTATTATTATTATTATTATTCTTTCAACACGTCGGCCGTTTCCCACCAAGGCGGGGTGGCCCAAAGAGAAAAATAAAAGTTTCTCTTTTTAACTTTAGTAACGTATACAGGAGAAGGGGTTACTAGCCCCTTCCTCCCAGCATTTTAGTCGACTCTTATGACACACATGGCTTACGGAGGAAGAATTCTGTTCCACTTCCCCATGGAGAATTATTATTATTCTTCTTCTTTCAACAAATTGCCCGTATCCCACCAAGGCGGGGTGGCCCAAAGAGAAAAACAAAAGTTTTTCTTTTTAACTTTAGTAATGTATACAGGAGAAGGGGTTACTAGCCCCTTGCTCCCGGCATTTTAGTCGACTCTTACGACACGCATGGCTTACGGAGGAAGAATTCTGTTCCACTTCCACTTATTATTATTTTCAAGAACACCAATCTTAAGACACTAAACTACTACCTGGTACACCACATGTACACAAGAAAATCTGCTGCCCTCACTATAGAAAGGATGTTACCACTATCACAGGACTGCAATCATCCACTGAATAATAATATGTAATACAGTGGACCCCCGGTTTTCGTGATTTTTTCGTTCCAGAATGCTGTTCAAGTGCCGTTACCAAACGAATTTATTCCCATAAGGAATAATGTAAATTAGATTAGTCCTTTTAGACCCCCAAATATACACTTACAAAAGCACTTACATAATTGTTCGAGTTTGGAGCATCACGAAAACAAGGGGTCCACTGTACATAATAATAACAATAATCTTTATTTCTACAAGTACATGAGCAATGAAAGCCCCTTATTATGCAGAGCATTTCAGACAAACTAGGCCGATTTTGTCCCAGGATGCAACCCACACCAGTCGATTAACACCCACGTACCCATTTTACTGATAGGTGAACAGGGACAGCAGGTATCTACTGGGTCCCCATCACAGGAATATTATCAGTACTCCCACTTGTTGATCACCAATCCTCTGGAAGCCTGTAGAGGGCCATCATTTGAAAAAGACCCATTTAAGAACCTCGTTCCTGACAAATATATTATGGTTGTCCTCACGCACCATTCAACCTGTCCTCGTACAGTGCCTGAAAAATCTGCAGATTACAACACTGAGCATTTTTGCAAAAACACTTAACTGCCAAATGCATAGCATTATTTTTAATCTACTTATGTGATTAAATATAGTTTTATGTACATTTATGCTTTTTTTAATTTGTGTTAAGCGCTAAACCCATGTGGGCCATTCATTGCAAGATGTGGTGGAGGTTTGATCCTCCGTCTGTTTACATTTATGTAACCTACTTAACCTAACCTAACCTAATCCAACCCTCCTACCTACCTTAACCTTCCTACCTACCCTAACCTAATCTAACCTTCCTACCTACCCTAACCTAACCTAACCTACCTACCTTAAAACCTAACCTAACCTGAAAAAGTTGAGCAAGTATGAAATATTCATAAATTGGTAATGCATAAGAAAATATAGCATATAAAATGAAGATGGGCAATAAAAATTGTACATTACTAACATTTGTTTCTTGTATATTTTATAAAATTATTATTGCAATAAAATACTGATTGTCAGTGTTCTTGTTTTTGTTTCCGAGATTTGTACATTGTATACTTGGCTGATCCTAGAAGCCTCGTCTCTTCATATTATGTCCTGGGAGTCTTGTTTTCTCAAAATTTTTATCCTAGGAGCCACTGCTGCTGACACTACTGACACAAATGCCATTGCTGCTGACATTACTGACACTGCTACTGGCTGCTGCTGACCTTACTGCTACTGCTGCTGACACTACCACCACTGCTGCTGCTCTTGTAATAGTTTTCTCTTACTGTCCGAACCTTAATGCTTACACTGCCTCTGCATTACTCCATCATCTCTCACCTCTCTTCTTCTGAAGAGGTCCTCTTCACTATACGTACCTCCTCCCCTTCCTCTTCTGCCTCACTTGGGTCCTACAGTGCCTCACTGGGGTCAAACACTGCCTCACTGGGGTCACATACTGCCTCACTGGGGGTCACACACTGCCTCATTGGGGTCACACTGCCTCACTGGGGTCACACACTGACTCATTGGGGTCACAGTGCCACACTGTGTGATAAAGCTCCACTCTATAGTGCAATGTTTGTATAAATATGGTTGAAAAAATGTATCACAGTTGAAGAGCCCTTGAAAAAGCCTCGATAGTTCATTATTCAATATTGGATTCACTTTTTTCTGTTGCATGTGCAACAAATCACACTGTATAGGAGAGTTTACTGTATAGTATATAGTCAGGTCTCTTATAATAATATGTAATAATAATAATATAATATCTTTATTTCTACAAGTACATGTACAAGGTATACAGGCCTAGCTGACATTAATGACATATTACTATATATAAAGCTGCTTGTTATGGTGAGCATTTCAGGCAAATTATTTCAGTTTTGTCCCAGGATGCGACCCACACCAGTCAACTAACACCCAGGTACCCATTTTACTGATGGGGAACATAGACAACCGGTGTAAAGAAACATGTTTCTACACTTGCTGGGAATCAAACCCAGACCCTCGCCGTGTGAAGCGAGAGCTTTAGCCACCAGGGCACTGTGGCATGGTGCACGGTGCATTTTTTTTTTTAATGCAATTGAACACTTACAATGAAGACCTTCATTGTAAGTTTCTGATGGACTTTTTCAATCTTATTTACAAACAATGACACTACAGTATATAGAGGAGTTTGTTAGAGCACTGACTGTATATAACAACCTAGAACTGGATAGTAAAGCAAAAGGATCTGTCCTGCAGCCTTCAAGGGGAGGATCCCTGATCCAAAGAACTGGATCTGCCCTCCACTTCCTTGGATCAAACCTGATTACCTGCCACTACCCCCTGGCACTTTTTTTTATTAACACATCAGCCATTTCCCACCGAGGCAGGTGACCCAAAAAAGAAAAAACACTTTCATCATCACTCCAGCACCGTCTCGTCAGAGGCGTGCCGACACTACATGACTGGAATAATAATCACTCCATAGAATGGTTTGTGAAGGGCTCTTGATCCAGGGGATTGGACTAGATCTCCACTTCCTAGGATCTGACACGATTGCCTTCCATTACTGATAAAAGATATAGGGGTCAGTGGTGTTTTGTTTGTCAGGAAACAATGTCACATAATGATCTCTTGTAGGTGATTATCTAGTGTCCTAAAATATACATACTATGTATATAATACTTATGAATGTTGGTTGGTTAATGGGGTTTGAAGCCTATTTACTACACTAGGGTTATTAAGGCTGTCTGTCACCTGCTCACCACCAGTCAATTATGCAGTACTTTAATAACTAAAATAGTAATTAAGTTAGTGTATATAAACTGACACAGCTCCCAGTGTATATACACTGACACAGCTCCCAGTGTATATACACTGACACCTCCCAGTGTATATACACTGACACCTCCCAGTGTATATGCACTGACACCTCCCAGTGTATATACACTGACACCTCCCAGTGTATATACACTGACACCTCCCAGTGTATATACACTGACACCTCCCAGTGTATATACACTGACACACTCCCAGCAAATATACACTGACACACCTCCCAGCAAATATACACTGACACACCTCCCAGCAAATATACACTGACACACCTCCCAGTGTATTTACACTGACACACCTCCCAGTGTATTTACACTGACACACCTCCCAGTGTATATACACTGACATACACCTCCCAGTGTATATACACTGACACACCTCCCAATGTATATACACTGACATACACCTTCCAGTGTATATACACTGACACACCTCCCAGTGTATATACACTGACACCTCCCAGTGTATATACACTGACACACCTCCCAGTGTATATACACTGACACACCTCCCAGTGTATATACACTGACACCTCCCAGTGTATATACACTGACATACACCTCCCAGTGTATATACACTGACACACCTCCCAGTGTATATACACTGACACACCTCCCAGTGTATATACACTGACACACCTCCCAGTGTATATACACTGACACACCTCCCAGTGTATATACACTGACACCTCCCAGTGTATATACACTGACACACCTCCCAGTGTATATACACTGACACACCTCCCAGTGTATATACACTGACACACCTCCCAGTGTATATACACTGACACCCCCAGTGTATATACACTGACACACCTCCCAGTGTATATACACTGACACACCTCCCAGTGTATATACACTGACACACCTCCCAGTGTATATACACTGACACACCTCCCAGTGTATATACACTGACACACCTCCCAGTGTATATACTGACACTCCAGTATATACACTGACACCTCCCAGTGTATATACACTGACACCCTCCCAGTGTATATACACTGACACCTCCCAGTGTATATACACTGACACACCTCCCAGTGTATATACACTGACACCCCCAGTGTATATACGACACCTCCCAGTGTATATACACTGACATACACCTCCCAGTGTATATACACTGACACACCTCCCAGTGTATATACACTGACATCACCTCCCAGTGTATATACACTGACATACCCCCAGTGTATATACACTGACACACCTCCCAGTGTATATACACTGACAACCCTCCCAGTGTATATACACTGACACACCTCCCAGTGTATATCACTGACACCTCCCAGTGTATATACATTTTGACTACACCTCCCAGTGTATATACACTGCACCTCGTTTATACATACACCTCCCAGTGTATATACACTGACATCACCTCCCAGTGTATATACACTGACATACACCTCCCAGTGTATATACACTGACACACCTCCCAGTGTATATACACTGACATACCCTCCCAGTGTATATACCACTGACATACACCTCCAGTGTATATACACTGACACACCTCCCAGTGTATATACACTGACAACACCTCCCAGTGTATATACACTGACACACCTCCAGTGTATATACACTGACATACACCTCCCAGTGTATATACACTGACACACCTCCCAGTGTATATACACTGACACACCTCCCAGTGTATATACACTGACACACCCAGCTATATACATGACCACCCAGTGTATATACACTGACACCTCCCAGTGTATATACACTGACACACCTCCCAGTGTATATACACTGATACCCCTCCCAGTGTATATACACTGACATCACCTCCCAGTGTATATACACTGACATACACCTCCCAGTGTATATACACTGATACACCTCCCAGTGTATATACACTGACATACACCTCCCAGTGTATATACACTGACACACCTCCCAGTGTATATACACTGACAACCTCCCAGTGTATATACACTGACATAACCTCCCAGTGTATATACACTGACACACCTCCAGTGTATATACACTGACACACCTCCCAGTGTATATACACTGACACCCTCCCAGTGTATATACACTGACACACCTCCCAGGTATATACACTGATCACACCTCCCATGATATATACACTGACACACCCTCCCAGTGTATATACACTGACATACACCTCCCAGTGTATATACACTGACAACACCTCCAGGAAATGAACACCTCCAGTATACACTGACATCACCTCCCAGTGTATATACACTGACACACCTCCCAGTGTATATACACTGACATCACCTCCCAGTGTATATACATGACATACACCTCCCAGTGTATATACACTGACACACCTCCCAGTGTATATACACTGACACACCTCCCAGTGTATATACACTGACACACCTCCCAGTGTATATACACTGGACATACACCTCCCCAGTGTATATACACTGACATACACCTCCCAGTGTATATACACTGACATACACCTCCCAGTGTATATACACTGACATACACCCCAGTGTATACACTGACCACTCCAGTGTATATACACTGACATCACCTCCCAGTGTATATACACTGACATACACCTCCCAGTGTATATACACTGACTACACCCCCAGTGTTATACACTGACATACACCTCCAGTGTATATACACTGACATACACCTCCCAGTGTATATACACTGACATACACCTCCCAGTGTATATACACTGACTACACCTCCCAGTGTATATACACGACATACACCTCCCAGTGTATATACACTGACAACCTCCCAGTGTATATCACTGACATACACCTCCCAGTGTATATACACTGACATACACCTCCCAGTGTATATACACTGACACACCTCCCAGTGTATATACACTGACATACACCTCCCAGTGTATATACACTGACATACACCTCCCAGTGTATATACACTGACATACACCTCCCAGTGTATATACACTGACATACACCTCCCAGTGTATTACACTGACATACACCTCCCAGTGTATATACACTGACATACACCTCCAGTGTATATACACTGACATACACTCCCAGTGTATATACACTGACATACACCTCCCAGTGTATACAGATACCCCTCCAGTGTATATACATGACACCTCCCAGTGTATATACACTGACATACACCTCCCAGTGTATATACACTGACATACACCTCCCAGTGTATATACACTGACATACACCTCCCAGTGTATATACACTGACATACACCTCCCAGTGTATATCACTGACATACACCTCCCAGTGTATATACACTGACATACACCCCCCAGTGTATATACACTGACATACACCTCCCAGTGTATATACACTGACATACACCTCCCAGTGTATATACACTGACACACTCCCAGTGTATATACACTGACATACACCTCCCAGTGTATATACACTGACATACACCTCCAGTGTATATACACTGACATACACCTCCCAGTGTATATACACTGACATACACCTCCAGTGTATATACACTGACATACACCTCCCAGTGTATATACACTGACATACACCTCCCAGTGTATATACACTGACATACACCCTCCCAGTGTATATACACTGACATACACCTCCCAGTGTATATACACTGACATACACCTCCCAGTGTATATACACTGACATACACCTCCCAGTGTATATACACTGACATACACCTCCCAGTGTATATACACTGACATACACCTCCCAGTGTATATACACTGACATACACCTCCAGTGTATATACACTGACATACACCTCCCAGTGTATATACACTGACATACACCTCCCAGTGTATATCACTGACATACACCTCCCAGTGTATATACACTGACATACACCTCCCAGTGTATATCACTGACATACACCTCCAGTGTATACACTGACATACACCTCCCAGTGTATATACACTGACATACACCTCCCAGTGTATATACACTGACATACACCTCCCAGTGTATATACACTGACATACACCTCCCAGTGTATATACACTGACATACACCTCCCAGTGTATATACACTGACATACACCTCCCAGTGTATATACACTGACATACACCTCCCAGTGTATATGCACTGACACCCCCAGTGTGTACTGACACACACCTCTCGGTGTATATGAGACATACACTTCTCAGTACATACACTGGGAGATATACACCTCTCAGTACATACAATTAGAGACATACACCTCTCAGTGTATTACTTTGCGAGTGTTGTGTATGATAACTGATGACTCAGTGGGTCAATAACACTGTTATCAGTGTACCAAGGTTCACCGTTATCAATTTTTTATAAATAATCTATGAAAATAATGGGCTGGGTTGGTGGTCATAAAAATATATCATTGATCCCTATACATATCTCGCTATCATCTCCACAAGTATACCACTGGATATCATATTTTTTATGCATTTTACACGTAAAATTGTTTACGCAATTCTGTTTGCAGGCTTAGACCTATTGTTCTTAATGTATATACACTGAGAGGTGTATATTTCTCACTGTATATACACTGGGGTATGGCTCTTAGTGTATATATATATACACTGGGGTATGGCTCTTAGTATATATATATATACACTGGGGCATGGCTTTTAGTGTATATATATATATCACTGGGTATGGCTCTTAGTGTATATATATACACTGATTGTATTTTAATTCCTATTGTAGGTGTGGTAGATAGGTTTTAAACCCATCACACAAGATGATTGTACTGTCATATACCATCACACAGGATGGTTATACTGTCATATTCCATTACACAGGATGGTTGTACTGTCATATTCCATCACACAGGATGGTTGTACTGTCATATTCCATCACACAGGATGGTTGTACTGTCATATTCCATCACACAGGATGGTTGTACTGTCCTATTCCATCACAAAGGATGGTTATACTGTCATATTCCATCACACAGGATGGTTATACTGTCATATTTCATCACACAGGATGGTTATACTGTCATATTCCATCACTCAGGATGGTTGTACTGTCATATTCCATCACACAGGATGGTTGTACTGTCATATTCCATCACACAGGATGGTTGTACTGTCCTATTCCATCACACAGGATGGTTATACTGTCATATTCCATCACTCAGGATGGTTATACTGTCATATTCCATCACACAGGATGGTTATACTGTCATATTCCATCACACAGGATGGTTGTACTGTCATATTCCATCACAAAGGATGGTTATACTGTCATATTATATCACACAAGATGGTTGTACTGTCATATTCCATCACAAAAGATGGTTGTACTGTCATATTCCATCACACAGGATGGTTGTACTGTCATATTCCATCACACAGGATGGTTGTACTGTCATATTCCATCACACAGGATGGTTATACTGTCATATTCCATCACACAGGATGGTTATACTGTCATATTCCATCACACAGGATGGTTGTCACACAGTAATGGTGTCAGCTTGAGTTGGGAGACTTCAGTTAGGTCACGAGAATATATTCAAGCATTCCACTGTAATTCAGTATTTATGGCAGCTTCAGTTACATTCCAACAGTAATAATAATATCCTTATTTCTACAAGTACATGTAGAATGTATACAGACTATAGCTGACATCACTGACATACTATAGAAAAATCCCCATATTATGCAAAGCATTTCTGGCGGATTAGGTCAATTTTGTCCACAGGATGCGACCCACACCAGTCGACTAACACCCAGGTACCTATTTTACTGCTAGGTGAACATGGACAGCAGGTGTCTTAAAGGAAATACGTCCTTATGTTTCCACCTGTTCCGGGGATCGAACCCCGGACCTGTGTGTGAGCTGAGTGCGCTACCAATCGAGCTAGGGGCCCGGGCCTCCCCCCCTACTTACTAACTTACTAACATGGCCTAACAGAGAGTTAGAACTAGTCACTGGTCAAGGAACATGTGGGATAGGTCAGTAGTCGGTAATAAACGAAAATATGTCACTTAGATAGCAAAGATAAGCCTGGATATCAGTGCTACAATTATCAGTAAGTTTATTCAGGTATACACAAATAGTTACATAGATTATTATACATAGCAGCATATGTGTAGAGAACCCAGGATAACCCAAAAAAATCAGAGTGACTTATTTCCATTGAAAGATATCGAGTACTTTAGCTATCCCCCATTAGCTAAGTTGATTTAGGAGTGATGATTGAGTTAGCTGTTATAATATTTAAGATTTAAATAATAAGATATTACAAGAACCCCAATGGAAATAAGTCACATTGTCTAATTTTTGTGGGGGTTATCCTAGATAATTCACACCATGTATAATAACTGTACTTACCTGTGTCTAAGCGAACTTACTATAGAGGAGGTGGTTGGTAGGAGAGGTATGCTAGGTTAGTAGGGGAGCTGATGGGGCTGGGGAGGGAGGAATGGGGCTAGGGAGGGATGGGACTAGGAAGGGAGAGATGGGGCTAGGAAGAGAGGGATGGGGCTAGGAGGGACGGGTTGGGGCTGGGAGAGAGTTATAACGGAGAAGTCTGGTATGTGGATAAGCAAGGCCGGTCCTTCCCTCTCTTGCTGGCATTATTGAAGATATATATATATATATATATATATATATATATATATATATATATATATATATATATATATAAAAAAAATGTGTGTGTGTGTGTGTGTGTTATATATATATATTGTATACAGTAGGCTCTTCTGTGTATATTTTGCATATATAAAAATTTTGTAAATACTTCATATGCGTCTATAAACTGAGAAAACGTTGGGCACCAGCGCCTGGACCCATTACGTGCTTCTGGTATAATGTATTTATGTAGGTGTCGAGGAAAGAGATATTTCCCCTAAATTCCATTCTTCTCTCCTGAGAGATGTTGGTCTCTCATTTATAGCACCGCGAGGCTGGTCACAGACCGGGCCGAGGGGGCGGTGACCCCCGAAACCTTCTCCAGGTATACCTCCAGCTCTCCTACAGGGATACCTCTTGGACTGTCCCTGTAACATAACATTTTTTTCGGCTTTTTAACCTGGGGAGGATTAGTCACCTAGGATAACCCAGGGTAGGGAGGGTTAGTCACCCAGGATAACCTGGGGTAGGGAGGGTTAGTCACCCAGGATAACCTGGGTGGAGGTTAGTCACCCAGGATAACCTGGGGTAGGAGGGTTAGCCACCCAGGATAACCTGGGGTAGGGAGGGTTAGTCACCCAGGATAACCCGGGGCAGGAAGGGTTAGTCACCCAAGATAACCTGGGGTAGGGAGGGTTAGTCACCCAGAATAACCCGGGGTATGGAGGGTTAGTCACCCAGAATAATCCAAGAAAATCTAGGGACTGTCTTATTTCCATTGTGGTCCTTCAATCTTGTCCTCCAGGATGCCACCCACACCAGTAAGTAGGTACCCAGGTACCTACTTACTGCTAGGTATACATGGAGGGAGTTTCCGAGGTCAACGCCCCAGCGGCCCGGTCTGTGACCAGGCTTCACGGTGGATCAGCGCTTGATCAACCAGGCTGTTACTGTTGAACGCACGGAAACCGACGTACGAACCAAAAACCGACGTACGGCTGGTCAGTTACTGACTTAAGGTGCCTGAACAGTGCCTTCTTGAAGACAGCCAGGGGTCTATTGGTAATCCACCTTATGTATGCTGGGAGGCAGTGGAACAGTCTTGGGCCCCTGACACTTATTGTGTTGTCTCAGTGTACTCGTGGCACCCTGCTTTTCATTGGGGAATGCTGCATCGCCTGCCCAGCCTTTTGCTTTCGTAGGGAGTGATTTCTGTGTACAAGTTTGGGACTAGTCCCTCTAGGATTTTCCAAGTGTATATTATCATGTTTCGTTCTTGTCTACATTCCAGAGAGTACAAATCAAGGGACTTCAACCGTTCCCAGTAATTTAGGTGCTTTATCGTACTTGAACGTGCTCTGAAAGTTCTCTCTATATTCTCAAGGTCTGCAATTTCGCCTGCCTTGAAAAGGACCGTTAGAGTACATTAATATTCCAGCCTAGAGAGAGCAAGCTATTTGAAGAGAATCATCATGGGCTTGGCATCTCTAGTTTTGAAGGTTCTCATTATCCATCCCATCATTTTCCTAGCAAATGTGGTAGATACATTGTTGTGATGTTTGAAAGTGAGATTCTCTGACATTATAACTCCCAGATCCTTCACATTAGTTTTTCGCTCTATCGTATAGTTGTGAATACTCCGATACAGTTTTATTTTTCTCGAGTTTTCCATAGCGAAGTAACTGAAATTTGTCTTCATTGAACTTCATATTGTTTTCTGTGCCCCATTTAAAGATTTGGGTGATGTCCGCTTGGAGATTTGCAGTGTTTTCAATGGATGACACTCATGCAAATTTAGGTGTCATCCGCAAAGGAGGACACTGTGCTGTGGTTTGCATCTCTGTCTATGTCAGATATGAGGATGAGGAACAGGATGGGATCAAGTACTGTACCTTGTGGAACAGAGCTTTTCACTGTAGTCGCCTCTGACTTCACTTTGTTTACTATTACTCTTTGTGTTCTATTTGTTAGGAAGTTATAGATCTATCTACCAACTTTTCCTGTTATTCCCTTTTTCATGCATTTTGTGTGCTATTGCACCATGGTCACACTTGTCGAAGGCTTTCACAAAGTCTGTGTATACTACATCTGCATTTTGTTTGTCCTCCATTGTATCCAAGACCATGTCATAGTGGTCCAGTAGTTGTGAGAGGCAGGAGCGACCATCAAAGACCATGTCATAATGGTCCAGTAGTTGTGAGAGGCAGGAGCGACCATCCAAGACCATGTCATAGTGGTCCAGTAGTTGTGAGAGGCAGGAGCGACCTGTTCTAAACCCGTGTTGCCCTGGGTTGTGCAACTAATGGGCATCTATGTGGGTGGCGATCTTGCTTCTTAGGACCCTATCAAAGATTTTTATTATGTGGGAGGTTAGTGCTATCGTTCTGTAATTCTTTGCAATTTGTGGAGTGGGGCTGTCTTGTTGTTTTTTGTGACTGTGGGATGACCCCTGTGTCCATGCTCTCTCTCCATAGAATACTTAAGGCTCGTGAAAGGGGCTTCTTGCAGTTCTTGATGAACACGGAGTTCCACGAGTCTGGGCCTGGTGTTAGGATAATATCAGAAATTTTTGAATTAACCAAATTTTGAGTCTCGGTCATAAAAAATTCATTTAGTTTATTGACCCTTAACCTGATTAATGGTTCAGTAAACACTGAGTTATATTGGTACTTCAATATCTCACTTATTTCTTTGCTGTCATATGTGTAAGTCCCATGTCGCCTAAGCAGGGGTCTATTTGGATGTATTTTTGGCCATAGATTTGGCATAATAAAAGAAGTATTTTGTTTTTGTTTTTTTCATTTTCATTTATAGCTATAAGTTCTTCCTGTATATATGTATCTTTTGTCAATGTATTCTGTCTATAAATAAAGTTCACATATAATATAGATTATAGGGGTGGTATAAGAAAATATTCAAACAGCTCCGGGGAGAACCTTGAGTTTTCTCTGAAGTAAGTTTATTATTAATAATAATAATAATAATAATAATATTTTTATTTCTACAAGTACATGTACAAAGTATACAGGCCTAGCTGACATCAATGACATACTACTATATAGAAAGACGATTGTTATTCTGGATATTTCGGGCGAATTAGGTCAACTTGGTCCCAGGATGCAACCCACGCCAGTCGACTAATACCCAGGTACTTATTTCATACTGATGGGTGAACAGGGACATCAGGTGTCTTAAGGAAACACGTCCTAATGTTATCCAGCCGTACCGGGGTTTCGAACTCCGGACCTCAGTGTGTGAGCTGAGTGCGTTCTTCTCTGAGGATGAGGGTCCCCAGTCCATATTTCTGTACGTACATACGTACATGCAAAGGCTCCTTGATAATGTAGCTTCCTGTGATAGCCAAGGTCATCTTACTGTGTATCCTGTGTCCCATGTATTCTGTGTCTCAAGCATCCTGTGTCTCATATATCCTGTCTCTCAAGCATCTTGTGTCTCATGTATCCTGTGTCCCATGCATTCTGTGTCCCGTGTATCCTGTGTCCCATGTATTCTGTGTCCCGTGTATCCTCTGTCTCATGCATCCTGTGTCCCCATGTATCCTGTGTGTCATGTATCCTGTCTCTCATGCATTCTGTGTCTCATGTATCCTGTGTCCTATGTATTCTGTCCCGTGCCTGTGTCTCATCCTGTGTTCATGTATCCTGTGTCCCATATATCCCGTGTCTCATATATCCTGTGTTCATGTATCCTGTGTCCCATGTATCTCATTGTATATATGGACTTCAGTAAGGCTTTTGATAGAGTCCCACATCAGAGACTATTGAGGAAAATTAAGGCACACGGAATAGGAGGAGAATTTTTTTCCTGGACAGAGGCATGGTTGACAAATAGGCAGCAGAGAGTTTGCATAAATGGGGAGAAATCAGAGTGGGGAAGCGTCACAAGCGGTGTTCCACAGGGGTCAGTATTGGGCTCCTTGTTGTTCACAATCTACATAAACGACATAGATGAGGGAATAAATAGCGACATAAGCAAATTTGCCGATGACACCAAAATAGGCCGTCCAATTCATTCAAATGAGGACATTAGAGCACTCCAAAAAGATTTGAATAGACTGATGCAGTGGTCGGAGAAGTGGCAGATGCAGTTTAATATAGATAAATGCAAAGTTCTAAATATTGGACAGGACAATAACCATGCCACATATAAACTAAATAATGTAGATCTTAATACTACTGATTGCGAAAAGGATTTAGGAGTTCTGGTTAGCAGTAATTTAAAACCAAGACAACAGTGCATAAGTGTTCGCAATAAAGCTAACAGAATCCTTGGCTTCATATCAAGAAGCATAAATAATAGGAGTCCTCAGGTTGTTCTTCAACTCTATATATCCTTGGTTAGGCCTCATCTAGATTATGCTGCACAGTTTTGGTCACCGTATTACAAAATGGATATAAATGCTCTGGAAAACGTACAAAGGAGGATGACTAAGTTGATTCCATGTATCAGAAATCTTCCCCATGAGGATAGACTGAGGGCCATGAATCTCCACTCTCTAGAAAGGCGTAGAATTAGGGGAGATATGATTGATGTGTATAAATGAAAAACAGGAATAAATAAAGGGGATGTAAATAGCGTGCTAAAAATATCTAGTATTGACAGGACTCGCAGCAATGGCTTTAAGTTGGATAAATTCAGATTCAGGAAGGATATAGGAAAGCATTTCTTTGGTAATAGAGTTGTGGATGAGTGGAACAAACTCCCGAGTACAGTTATAGAGGCTAAAACGTTGTGTAGTTTTAAAAATAGGCTAGATAAATATATGAGTGGGTGCGGGTGGGTGTGAGTTGGTCCTGACTAGTTTGTGCTACTAGGTCAGATGCCGTGCTCCTTCCTTAAGTAACCTGACCTGGCTGGGTCGGGGCATTGGCTTAAGCCGGTGGGAGATTTGGACCTGCCTCGCATGGGCCAGTAGGCCTGCTGCAGTGTTCCTTCTTTCTTATGTTCTTATGTTCGTGTAACATGATTCACCATAGAGTTTCACCATAGCATGTTTCAGTGTGTATGTGTGCACGAGAGTGGTGATACATTATAGTCCTTGTAGGACACATATACTTCCCGTATTAAAGAGAATTTCGAGTCATGACTTAAATAGCTCGAAAAATCTGGCCATTTCCGCCTCAAAATATTTCACCTGTGGTTCTCCAGGGGTAAGAAAATACCTTTTTTTCCTTTAATAAATGCCCCAGTGCCTGATATGACTGGTCATGGAGGTAGAGCGGCTCTGCTAGGTTATATTAATTTGTTTTTGGGTTATAATATAGGCTGGAGTCATGATATATTTAAATCCCCGCCTTGCTATGGCATTTAAGTTGAGTGTTCAGCAGAGTCTTGGTGTTAATTTAACCTCCTCTGGCAGCCCTCCTCCCGGGGTGGTTATATTGGTGTTATTCCCCCCAGTGGGTTAATTATGGGGGGTTTCCAGGTGGTTTTATTCCCGGGATAACAAAAGAACCGACATTAAATAATAAAATATGAATTATTGGATCTTTTAGTGACAATGGCAACAAGATATAACTCAACCCCTGGAGGGAAGATCTTAAGAAATATCCATTTTCCTTTTTCATCCTGTGAAAAGCCGACTAAATCTCCTCACTACGAGTCCACACTAATAAATACATTAGTTTAATTAGCCCGGCGAGGGATTTTATCAGCGGGAATAAAGAGAAGGCGGGAAAAAAATAATTTGTGGCGGGTATTGTTGGAACGTATTTTCCTACATGTTAGGTGCCATTGCACTTAGGTCTTGGGGGAAAATTGTATACCTTGTGTTTTGCCGTTATGTCTTGTTTCTAGGTGCCAGGAGTGCTGTTAACCCCCGGGAACACTGAGCCAACGTCGTCCACACTCTAAACTCGTTGTTTATCGCCTCGTTGTCAAGTAAGGACCATCAAAATTCCGGTCCCCAGCGAATTTCGGCAGGCCCGTGCAGGGAGAGCCGAGGATAGCATGAACACCAGGCCAAGAAAAACCCGATCCACCTCCGCCAGGTGGGTATATGGGCGTGCAGGGGCGCGGGCGTGGGTGCCCTGGTGCTAGGGCACGCTGTGGGGGCATGGGGTAGCCAGCAAGTGGGTTTTAATGGGTGTGAGGTGGTTAGTAGTGATGGTGGCCGGTGATGGCGGGGGAGACACACGTACACACACGTACATACACACACGCACACGTCTACATACATACACCTGCCATTATTAACACGCTCACTGCCCCTTATTCCTCCTCCAGTGCCCATAACCCAGGCTGTTATGGGGTATCCTGGGCATGGTGGGGGAGTGTGGTGGCGCCCGTGGACATCTGGACTCCATACCTCCTCCAGTTACAAGTAACAGCTGTAGGCACCTCCGTGTCTCTCCTCACAACATTGATGCTGGTGAGGGGCTCTTGATCCAAGTAATATGAACAACCCTCCACTTGGCTCAAACCTGATTGCCCCCCCCAGGCATTGTATAGCCCCTAGGGGTTTAGTGCTCCCTATGAATGCAGTGGACGGTGGCCAGCGCTTTTATTTATGTCATGTTTCGATGGTGTTATCAATGACCTGCACTTATTTTAAGATTTGTCCGAGGAATTTTTTTAATGTGATTTGTTTTGAAGATTTTTATTCCCTTCATTGATGTTTCATCCATATGTATATGTATCATGTGTTGTCCATGTATACGTGTCTCATACATATGTACATGCATCTTTAAAACTTTTATATTCCGTTCATTGATGTTACTCATCCGAATGTACGTGTCTCATACATATGTACATGTGTTATCCATATATATGTCTCATTCATGTGTACGTGCATATTGTCCATATGTATATGTGTATCATCCTAGTGTACATTTTATGAATGTTGTTCTTCATTTAAGCCGTTCAAGAGAAAGTCCTAAGGTAATGTATTGTCATGGGAAAGCTTGTATAAGTACACTGATCTTAATCTGGCAAAAGTGAGCACAGCAGTAGGCCTACTGGCCCATGCTAAACAGAACCTGCTTATGCCGAACACCTATTCTCTCATTTTTATCTTCAGGAATTAGGGTGCAAACGGCAGCCATGTCATAAGCATCTAAAATGGAAGAATTTTAAGCAAATTGCTCTGGTAGGCCTTCCTGGAGTATACCTGGAGGGTGTTTCAGGGGGTCAACACCCCCATGGCCTGGTCCATGACAAGGCCTCATGGTGGATTAGGGCCTAATCAACCAGGCTGTTACTGCTGGCTGCACGCAAACCAACACATGAACCACAGCCTGGCTGGTCAGGTACTGACTCCAGGTGCCTGTCCAGCTTCTTGAAGACAGCCAGGGGTCTATTGGTAAATCCCCCTTATGTATGCTGGGAAGTAGTTGAACATTCTTGGGCCCCTGACACTTGGTGTGTTGTCTCTTAGTATACCCATGGTTCCTTTTGTTTATAATAAGTGGATAAGTAAAATAAATGTACAAGGGCCCCAGTGGAAATAAGTCGCTTTGTCTGACTTTATTTTTAGGTTATCCTAGGTAATTTACACATACAGTGGACTCCCGGTGTTCGTCCTGCTCAAAACACGCCCTTTTATGTAAGTGTATTTTTTTAAATTCTTTTATAAGTGTAGTTTTGGGGTCTAAAAGGACTAGTCTACTTTACATTATTTCTTAAGGGAATAAATTTGGTTGGTAATGGCACTTGAACACCATTCTGTTACAAAAAATGGACGAACACCAGGGGTCCACTGTATAAGAACATAAAGGAGCACTGCAGCAGGCGTACTGTCCCATGCTAGGCAGGTCCAAGTCACACCTGCTCATATATGTTAAACTATGTATGATAATTGTGCTTATGTATACCTGTACCCAAAAAAACTTGCTTCCTTAACAGTTGGTTATCTTTATTGCTGAAATGTTTTGCCCGCTCAACAGGCTTCAGTTGAAATATTTGACTGAAGAATTCCTTTCAGCAGGTAAAATGTTTCAGCACTGGCAGGATTGCTGCTCTTTTTTTCTTCTTGAAATATGTTTGGTAAATCTTGCACTCTTAAATTTGCTTTCATAATACGTACATTGTACTCTTCTTAACAGTTCTTATTCCTTTAATATTTCCATTCCAATTTAGGTACTGTATATAGCCTATTTTTAAAGCTATACAAAGTACAATACAGTACTGAAGTATCTGTAGTTTAAGCTACACAAGGTATACAGTCTGTGTAGTGTTAAGCTACACAAACTGCAATACCTGTGTAAAGCTATACAAAGTACAGTGGTACCTCGAGTTACGATATTCTTTCGTTCGAGAATGCTGTTCAAGTGCCATTACCAAACGAATTTATCCCCATAAGGAATAATGTAAAATAGACTAGTCCTTTTACACCCCCAAAAATATACCTACAAAAGCATTTAAAAAAATAAACTTACATAAAAGGTCGATTTTGGGGACCATCGTAACTCGAGGTACCACTGTATTATTAAGTGCACAGGCATTTTTACTTCCAGAACTCAAATCAGTTAATTTACTAAGACCCCAATGGAAATAAGTCACTGACTTTTTTTGGGTTATCCTAGGTAATGTACACATGTTGCTAGGCATGATAATTGTACCTATAACTAAATAAACTTACTAACTAGTTTTTTCCTGAATCTCTTGTTGATATACAGTGGTACCTCGGTTTACGATTTTAATCCGTCAGAGAGGGCATATTTTAAGCCGAAACAATCGTAAAACGAATCAATTTTCCCCATAAGAAATAATGGAAATAAATTTAATCCGTCCAAGACTTCCAAAAGTAGTTAAATAAAATATTTTTTAGAACTTTTGGACATTAAATAATACACAATTTAATAAAGAATACATAAATATACATGCAAATATTGTACAATAACATGTCACTTACATTTATTGAAGAGTTGTTGATGTGTGGAGGACGGGAGGAGGGAGAAGGTGGAGTAGTATGCTAGTGTTTGGAAGGGAATCCTTCCATTAACACTGCAGGTGGTAAGTTCTTTTCTGGGGTTACTTCCTTTTTCTTTGAATGCCACTAGGACCAGCTTGAGAGTCACTAGACCTCTTTCTAACAACAAATTTGTCCAGGAGATCTGTGTCTGGCGATTCTTTAACACATCCCTGAAATGACACACCACTGTGTCATTGTACAGGTTGCCAGCACGGCCTGCAACAGCATGGTTAGGGTGATATTCATCCATAAATGCTTGCACCTTGCTCCACATTCCACAAATGTCCTTAATCCTTGAAGAAGGCACATTCTTCCATTTTGTTCCACCTCCTCCACCTCCTCTGAACCATTGTCCTGACCTCTGCTCTCTTGTTCCAGTTGCTGTTGAAGCTCTTGCAGATCTTCAGTGGTTAGCTCTTCCTTGTGCTCCTCCACCAACTGTTCCACTTTCATATTTTTCTATTATCTCCTTCTTCACTTCTATCGTACATATATTTCTGTTCCTCTTTGCCACAGGCTTAGCACTAGGATCTTTCCTTGGACCCATGGTAGCTTATTTAGCAGTTGCAAGCACTAAAAACAGTGGAATAATGACAATATACTGGTATGAATGCGTGGGTGTGGGTGGGTGGTCGCTCTCGCTTGTAAACAATAGCACTGACGCTCCTGGAGTGCGCTCAGCTGGGCGCCAAGCGGACAGGTCCGTGACGAATGTCGGTAACGAAGCAAACATCGTAAACCACAAACAAATTTCTTACGTTATAAATATCGGTTACCGAAAATAACGTAAGGTGATAACATCGTAAACCGAGGTACCACTGTAGCAGAATTCACAACAGTGAATTCTGCTATATTAACACAGCTGTGCATAAATACTTTATCCAGGGAGAGCCTTTATTTCTAGACGTTGCACTACCACCATTATTATTATTATTATTATGGTAGCCATCCAGGGAGGTACTACACTCCCGTCAATATGAGTGTGAAATGAAAACAAGTTTTTGCACCCTGGTAGGATTGCGGATCGTTTCATGAACACGTAAGGTTGACAGAATACTAATCCTGGTAGGATTGCTGATCATTTCTTTGTTTCATGAACACGTGAGATGACAGAATAATCCTGGGTAGGATTGCTGATCATTTATTTGTTTCGTGAACACGTAAGGCAACAGAATAATCCTGGTAGGATTGCTGATCATTTCTTTGTTTCACGAACACGTGAGATGACAGAATAATCCTGGTAGGATTGCTGATCATCTCTTTCATGAACACATAAGGTGACAATAATCTTACAAACTTCTGCGTACATTCAGTATACACATGCCCTTTCTTATGTGCTTCTTAATGGTGTAAAGTTTTACAACAGTACAATTTTAAGTGTGTATTAATATTATAGATTGATTTAGTGGTCTTGAGTTAATAGGGTTATCTTGAGTAGCTTCAAACTGATTGAATGATTTCAGACAGTACAGTAGACCCTCATTTAGCACGGTAGTTACGGTCCTGAAAACATCGTGTTAGGTAAAATCGTGTTAGATAATTAAAAGAACTTATGGAAAAAATAGGGTTACAGTCCTGAGAGTCCCCAAAAAGCCAAACAAGTTTTTTTTAGACCAACAGATCTTACAAATATAAAAGAGAATATGTAATTGTAGTTCATTATCGTGATATATTATGTTGTTTTTACTGCTTAAGACTACAAATGTAACAGAAATAATAGTATTTACCTTAAATTGTGGGTGCTGATGTTTGTGGATGATTGTGAAGAGAGTGGAGAGTTATGCTGTGGCCCTACTGGGCTGAGGTGGATAGTAGAGATTCTGGAACTGAAGTCGATGGTTGTACTGAGTGTCTCTAACTTTAATAAAGTCATTCAGTAAGTCAGTCAAGTCATTCATTAAGTCAGTCAAGTCATTCATTAAGTCAGTCAAGTCATTCATTAAGTCAGTCAAGTCATTCATTAAGTCAGTCAAGTCATTCAGTAAGTCAGTCAAGACATTCAGTAAGTTAGTCAAGACATTCAGTAAGTCAGTCAAGTCATTCAGTAAGTCAATCAAGTCATTCAGTAAGTCAATCAAGTCATTCAGTAAGTCAGTCAAGTCATTCATTAAGTCAGTCAAGTCATTCATTAAGTCAGTCAAGTCATTCATTAAGTCAGTCAAGTCATTCATTAAGTCAGTCAAGTCATTCATTAAGTCAGTCAAGTCATTCATTAAGTCAGTCAAGTCATTCATTAAGTCAGTCAAGTCATTCATTAAGTCAGTCAAGTCATTCAGTAAGTCAGTCAAGACATGAGGATTCTTACAGCGGTAAATAACCATGGGCTTACACTTGAAATCACCTGATGCATTACCCAAAAGGAGCAAGGTGAAGCGATCCTTTGCTGTCTTGAAGCCTGGTGCACTTTTCTCTTGCTGACTGATATAAGTTCATGTTGGCATTTTCTTCCAGAAAACACTTGTCTCGTCAGCATTAAACACTTGTTGTGGCTCATAGCCACCCTTAGTAGGATCCCCACTGACTCAATGGTTTAACCTACTGCAGGCGACCGCGGGCTCAAAATTTTTCCCCTCCAGTGAATCGCGTAATATAAGGTTTACGTCGTGTTAGATAAAAATGTGCCGCAATTCTTCAATCGCGTAATACCCAAAACGCGCAACATAAAGTCGTGCTAAATGAGGGTCTACTGTATAGTGTTGGTATAGTTAAGTTTGGGAGATGAGATTATTTTTAATTATAGCTATAAATTGATTGGCAGACAGGGGACCTTTTAGTGGTTCAGGCAGTGAATTCCAGATCTTGCAGCCTTTTATGTACATTCCATTTTTGCATAGGGTGACACAGACACGAGGGATGTTGAAGAGTGTTACATGCCTTGTGTTGTGCCTGTGTTCTATTGTAGCTATCAAAGAGAAGTTTGAGAGTAGAGTTTATATTGGTATTTAATGTTTTGTATATATAGTAGGCACAGTAAAATGAGTGCATATTTTGTATATTGAGTTCAGACTCTTGAAGAGTGGAAGGGTGTGTTGTCTGGTGCAGGAATTTGTGATCCGCACAGCAGCTTTTTGTGAGGCAAGGGTAGATTAGAGAGTGGTATAGTGTAAGTGGTGCCATTTGAAGTAAATTGTACCATATCTTGGAAAGGATGCCTACTGTTTTGGAGACTTTCTTGGCTATATGTTGGACATAGGTTAGAAATTTCAGGTTGCGGTCAAGGTGTAGCCCTAAAAATTTGCCCTCGGTGTGTCTTGTAATAAGGGTACCATTAATCAATATGCTAGCATTTCACGCTCAGTATAATGATACAGTAATCTCACCAGAGACACTATGGACTCTTGCATATCCATTTTTGACAAGATAACCACTATTTAGGTTAAATGCACATGTGTTTTAATAGACTTGCTCTTAGGTATTCCTACAGTTGTTGTATTAAGTACAGTTGACCCCTGGATTACGCTATTAATCCGTTCCAGAGGGCTTAACTTAAACCGAAAATAACTTAATCCGAATCTATTTTCCCCATAAGAAATAATGGAAATTCAATTAATCCATTTCAGACACCCAAAAGTATTAAAATAAATATTTTTTACACATTAACTTACACAGTACGTACATGTATATATAAATTACAACTAATACATACAACAGTGTATTAACTTCACACTTACCTTTATTGAAGAGTTGTTGATGTGTGGAAGAAGCAAGGAGGGGGGAGGAAGGAGTAGTATGCTAGTGTTTGGAAGGAAAATCCCCTTCCATTAACACTGCAGGTACCAAGTTCTTTTCTGGGGTTACTGGCCTTTTTCTTTTAATGCCACTAGGACCAGGTTGAGAGTCACTGGGCCCCTCTCTAACCAAAAATCTGTCCAGGGAGCTCTGTGTCTGGCGTTTCTTTAAAACATCCCTGAAATGGGACACCACATTGTCATTGTACATGTTGCCAGCATGGCCTGCAACAGTTTTGTTAGGGTGATATTCATCCATAAAGCCTTGCACATCAGTCCATTGTGCAATGATCTCCTTCAGTTCTACCGTATTTCTGACATTCTTTACCACAGGGCTGGCACTAGGAGCTTTCTTTGGACCCATGGTGGCTTATTTAGCAGTTGCAGGCACTAAAAATAGTGGAAAAATGACAAAATGTATGGTATGAATGTGAGAGTGGCAGCGGTGGCGCTCACTCACTGGTAAACAATGGCACACTGCTGTCTCAGGGCACGTGTACGTGTCCAAGACGAATAGCGTATTCCGAGTGGATCATCGTAAACTGAACCAATATTTTTACGGAAAAATGTATCGCTAACCGAATTTAGCGTAATCCGACGCCATCGTAATCCGGGGGTCCACTGTACATAATTAGACCGCTGTGATGGGGATATTCTGTGGAATCTTTAATAGATCAAATAACAGAAGCTCTGAATAATTCACACTCATTTTGCACTTTTTGAAAGTAAAAAAAAAAAAAGGCTGTTTCATTTTACAGCAGTAGCCCAGACCCTAATCTGCTGTATAAGTGGGGGCCCACCTGTATGTGATTATAATTATCAACATAGAATGTTGAAAAATGATTTAACTTAGGCATAATCAGGGTAATCCAGTAGAATCAAAGCCAGCACAGTACTGTAGTTATTTATGTTGGGGTCGTTTGTGTGTGCTTTCCATGTGAGGAATGTTGGTTAGATTATGTAAGGAAAATGCTCATGGTCTAACTTGGTTAGAAAGATTTCAAACCAGTGTACGGTACTACAGTGGACCCCCGAGTTACGAGCACCTTGGAAATCGTACAGTTATGTAAGTGTAATATTGTAAGTGCTTTTGTAAGTGTATTTTTGGGAGTCTGAAATGGACTAACCTACTTGACATTATTCCTTAAGGGAGAAAATTCGTTCAGTAATGGCACTTGAGCAGCCTTCTGGAATGAATTATGCTCGTAACTTGGGGGTCCACTGTATTTATAACCATTCTGAGAGACCATACCTGCTTCATATTTCCGGTGAGGCTTCACCAGCGATTCCTAGAGCTGTACAAATTGTACATGAATAATATATACAATACCGACAAGATGAAGAATTAGACACGTATGCAACATCTGGGTATCGTTATTTGTAAACGTTTCACTAACCAGTAACTATCAATACAATACAAGGACATAATGTGAAGAATGTAGAATTACATACAAAAGATGAGATAATCAGTCCTTCAGCTTTCTACGGTGCACTTCAACTCCGCAACTGCTCCAAGACCTATGCCTAACCAGTTTTGAACTGTCTACCTACCTAGTCTGCTTGGTGATGCTTCGGGGATCATCACCCCTGCAGCCTGGTTTCTGGCAAGGCCTCGCAGTGAGATGAAGCATGGTTACAGTTTATTACTTTGTCCACTTTGATATTATTTACTTATACCCTGAATGCCATGTCAGACATAACTTGTTTTACATTAAGTTTTCTCTTTCTGTACCCAGAGAGTGTCTTCATAGCCATTAAGATTCATCAAAAATCCACACTTAGGAGAGGGACCTCGTGACAATGTTTAGGTCCCACTGTTGAAATTAATTACAGCACAGTATTTTGTTATATCCTGTACCTTTGTGGCCAAACTCGTAACAGTGGTGCACGTTACATTCTGTATTCAAAATATTTTTTTAATTTCAGGGGTGGGCGTGGCAAAGGTGCAGAGAGACAAGTACCAGCAGACGGTGTATACACTAATCACCGCTTCATGCAATCTGTCGGGGCCCTGGTTGGCCTTCCAGTTAGAGTGAGTTGTCTGCCCTGTTCTGTAAATCACAGATAACTCTTTAACTTCCCTTGTTTTTAAACCTTATTTCTAGTCCTCAGTTTCTAAGCTTGGTTCCAAAACTTGGTTCCAGAGCTTGGCTTGAAAGCTTGGTTCCACAGCTTGGTTTCAAAGCTTGGCTTCAAACCTTGGTTCTAAACCGTGCTTCTAAACAAGTCTAAACCTTGCCTCCAAATTGTGGACTGGAGAAGTTATTAATGTATCTGTTCTGTTTGTACATTCTTTTTATAAACTGTACACACAGTGTTTCTTGAGTTTATTATATACTATAGTATTATCCATTTATGTTAGTACAGGCAGGCCCCGCTTTAGAGCACTTCACTCTACGGCGTTTTGCTAGTGCATTGGGTTTCAATTATTCTTCATTTATTCAGACTTCCTACAGTAAATATATTCACCACTCACTGTAAGTTAAGGACAAAAATATTTTAAGTTATCAGGCTTTTATATGTACAGTGGTACCTGGACTTGAGTGCCCCAACTTACGAGTGCCCCAACTTACGAGTGCCCCAACTTACGAGTGCCCCA
This sequence comes from Cherax destructor, assembly GCA_009830355.1. Taxonomy (NCBI): domain Eukaryota; kingdom Metazoa; phylum Arthropoda; class Malacostraca; order Decapoda; family Parastacidae; genus Cherax; species Cherax destructor. Next base: position 20,070 of record WNWK01000329.1, on the reverse strand, counting down.
ACTTACGAGTGCCCCAACTTACGAGTGCCCCAACTTACGAGTGCCCCAACTTACGAGTGCCCCAACTTACGAGTGCCCCAACTTACGAGTGCCCCAACTTACGAGTGCCCCAACTTACGAGTGCCCCAACTTACGAGTGCCCCAACTTACGAGTGCCCCAACTTACGAGTGCCCCAACTTACGAGTGCCCCAACTTACGAGTGCCCCAACTTACGAGTGCCCCAACTTACGAGTTTTCCGAGTTACGAGCCATCGCTCAGTCGATTTTTTGCTTTGAGTTGCGAGCCAAAATCTAAGTTATGAGCGAAAAAAAAAATTATTTACTGAAAATAACATTTGGCAAGAACCCTGGCCTATATGGCACAACGAAAGGTGGTTTTTGGACTTGGTACTTATAAAACAATGCTGGTGCGATGTTCTCACTAGAGGTAATTATGTAATTATCTTTAGTTATTCTACAAAAAAATAAAGTTAAGTTTTTGACATTTGCAAAATATCTTGCCCTTTACTCCCACACAAATCCCAAAATACAGTGGTACCTCGAGTTACGATGGTCCCCAAAATCGCCCTTTTATGTAAGTTTATTTTTTTAAATGCTTTTGTAAGTATATTTTTGGGGGTGTAAAAGGACTAGTCTATTTTACATTATTCCTTATGGGGATAAATTCGTTTGGTAATGGCACTTGAACAGCATTCTCGAACGAAAAAATATCGTAACTCGAGGTACCACTGTATTTGGAATATTTCCAATATTCCACAAGCCAATTGTAGAACTATCATTTTTTTATGATTCCTGTCAATATTTGTATTGCATTTACAGTACTTCAATAATAAATGGTGGGCTTCATGAAATAAGTCAATAACTTACTTCCGAGATATTCATATATCACTGCACTAGTGATGTAGTGCAGTTAGCCTCTCAAAAACTCCGTTTTCTCTTACCCAGGACCAAAGAACACGTTACAGGAAGGAGCAGTAATGATTATATATGCTCGGACTGGTCCTGGACACACTCCATATTATGGCCTATTTTATTCATTCTATAGTATATATCATGTTTCTATGTTACTTATAGTGTTTATTATGTCATATTAGATCAATTCTGATAGAAAAATAAGCTGTAGAGTTGATATTAGTGTTATGTTAAAGTATTTTCTCCTGTCCCTGGGGTGGGTTTTTGGGGGCTGGAATGGATTAATGGCATTTCAATGAGGAAAATTTATTTGATATACGAGCAGATTGAGTTATGAGCTCAGTCACGGAACGAATTAAACTCGTAAGTCAAGGTACCACCGTATTTGAAAGTGAAAAAGAAAAGAAAAGAGGGCAATGTTTCACTTTACAACGGTAGCCCGAAACCTAACCTGCTGTATAAGCGGAGCCCTCTTGTATATGACAAATGTTTCTTCTTTTGTGGGTCACCCTACCTTGGGGGGAGATGGCCGGTGTGTTTAAAAAAATAGATTTTGGAGATTACCATACTAATAGTGTACCAGTTTATCTTGATTACACAAGTGATAGGCACTATTGGCAGTGCATGTTTATTTTAGGCTTCACTTGGTTGAATATACTGTACATAGTAGGGCCTTGTTCAAAAAGTCTTTATTGAAAGCCTGCATTATTTTAAATATGCTGGTCGGTGTTGCATTTGTCAAAATACTATATACGTACAGGTGTTCCTCGACTCACGAGAGGGTCACGTTCTGATGAACCCGTCATAAGTCAAACATGAATATGATGTGCTGAATAAATAAGTTAATAACTACTGTCGGAATAAGTATGTAAACAAATAATTACTTTTAGTAACTAAATACCAGTGTTGAAAAGTAAATACAGTAAATGAATTCAAGTTATGGACGTGCCACCTTCATGCTGGGTAATTATCTCAAGTTTCATATGCAAAAGTAATTGCTTTTACACCATTGTAAAGTCGAAACTTCGTAGGTCGAGGAGGACGTGTTCCGTTCAATACATGTACTTTTACCCAACTGTTATCTTTGAAGGACAACTAATAAATCGTTCTCTTTGTTTTATAGATTCAAACAAAGACGAATGATGTAATTGAAGGCGTCTTCACAACCTTTAGTTCCAACTTTGATTTGGTGTTAGATATGGCTCACCCAGTGCCACGGGGGGAGACTGCAATTATCAACCCAGAGACTATTAAGCGGAAGATAATCTTCACGGCAGCTGATATCGTTACTATTAAGGTCGCCAATGTTGATCTAGAATACGCAACAAGAGGTTAGTTTATTTTAGTCTCCCTTTCTGTGGATTTTTTTTTTTTTTTTATGGAAATTATTTTTGAACTTATTAATTGCTGGTGATATCTCTCAGTAAAGCTCATTCTCCTAAACTGTTTAAGAGATATTGTTTATAATGTTTTATAGCTTTTTCTGTAGTTTGTGACTGACTGATTGTGACTGAGACTGACTGTGATTCTGACTGATTGTTATTCTGACTGTGATTCTGACTGACTGTGATTCTGGCTGACTGACTGTGGTTCTGACTGACTGACTGACTGTGGTTCTGACTGACTGACTGTGATTCTGACTGACTGACTGTGATTCTGACTGACTGACTGTGATTCTGACTGATTCTGACTGACTGACTGTGATTCTGACTGACTGACTGTGATTCTGACTGACAAACTGTGACTGACTGATTGTGACTGACTGGAAAAAGCAGTGAACATGCAACAAATGTTTGTGTGTGTGTGTGTGTGTGTTAGTAATAGCGTGTGTTTAATATTCTATTTATCATTTCAGAAGGGTTCGCCGTAGATCAAGTTATCAGTCGTTATAATGGGCAAGTCGTAGAGAAAACGTTAGAACCCTGGCAAGGAGATCCTGCATCAGAAGATAGTTTAGTACTAGGAGAAGAAAGTTCGGTAAGTAGCACGTACTCATTTTTCTCTTAGTTGTGCTCTGGTCATTTTTCATGTGTGTGCACTTCTTATTCAGCATTGCTGTGCACTTATTCAGCATTGCTGTGCACTTATTCAGCATTGCTGTGCACTTATTCAACGTTGGTGTGCACTTCTTATTCAACATTCCTGTGCACTTATTCAACATTCCTGTGCACTTCTTATTCAACATTGCTGTGCACTTCTTATTCAACATTGCTGTGCACTTCTTATTCAACATTGCTGTGCACTTCTTATTCAACATTCCTGTGCACTTCTTATTCAACATTCCTGTGCACTTCTTATTCAACATTGCTGTGCACTTCTTATTCAGCATTGCTGTGCACTTATTCAATGTTCCTGTGCACTTCTTATTCAGCATTGCTGTGCACTTCTTATTCAGCATTGCTGTGCACTTCTTATTCAACATTGCTGTGCACTTCTTATTCAATGTTCCTGTGCACTTCTTATTCAGCATTGCTGTGCACTTCTTATTCAGCATTGCTGTGCACTTCTTATTCAGCATTGCTGTGCACTTCTTATTCAGCATTGCTGTTCACTTCTTATTCAGTGTTGCTGTGCAGAATATCTTCCCATTCCCAAATCTGTTTTTTCCTACTCTCTTATGAATATCAGTACAGGAATAAAGAGTCATAGTACTTTGGCTGGAATAATTCACAAATAACTCGCACTTATGACACCGAAACCCCTATGACAGTGTTACGGTCCAACTTGATAATTTTTCGCCAACTTCAGCTTACCATAAAATTATAAATTTTATCATTTTAGTTTTAAGCATTTCATAAAAATCCCTCTTTAAATCTCTTAATATTGTTTTTTCCTCCAAAGTCTTGCCACATGCACAGGAGATTTATTCTATGGGTATGCGACAGTTAAAGGGCATTACTGAAGATGCACCAACTTTCTTGATGGCGCACTGACTGTCTTGGGTTATCCTAGGTGGCTAACCCTCTGGGTTAAAAAGATTGTACATTCCTTGAACTGAATTCTACAAAAAAAAAAAAAAAAAATTAACCCTCACCACATGCCAGTTGATTGAAGATTTAGAGGCGAGACCCAAGAGCTGAAATGGTGAGTACTTATCTTTGCATTCTACAAACTAGTCTACCATACACAAATAACCCATACACAGGAGAAAGAATCTTATGACAGCATTTTGGTCTGACCTGGACCATTGACAGTGAGACTTATCAAGATGAGACTTATTAATGGTCTAAGTTTTGGACCAAAATGTTGTCATAAGCTCCCCTCTCCTACGTGCAGGTATTTGTATATTGTTCCACACTATTGTGCCATTTTATTTTTAGTGTACCTGTTCATTTACTAGTTTGTACTTCTTTCCTTGCAGAATGGCTGGGACGTAGATGATATGTTTCGTAAGAATGAAGAAAAATACGGAGTAACCACTTCATACACTCCAGAGATGGAGGGCTACACGACCCCTCTTAACAAACGTAATACGGCAGAATATAGAGAACGGGAGGAAAAAGCTTCGAGAATCGCAGCAGAAATTTTGAAATCTCCTTCGTCTAATGCGCAGTCTGAGTTAGAAAATGGAGACGAAGAAGACAAGTAAGTGTCGAATTTTAATACTTGTAGAAAGGTAGACTACTGTTGTTGTAGTAACTAATGTAGGTTAATACATGTTGCAGTTATTGTTGTGAGAATCAGTTACTATATAGTGTAGATTATTACATGTTAATAATATAATATATCTTTATTTACTACAAGTACAAGGTATACAGGCTTAGCTGACATCAATGACATACTACTATATAGAAAGCCACTTGTTATGCAGAGCATTTCGGGCAAATTAGGTCAGTTTTGTCCCAGGATGCGACCCACACCAGTCCACTAACACCCAGGTACCCATTATTACTGATGGGTGAACATGGACAACCGGTGTAAGGAAACACGCCCAGTGTTTCCACCCCTTCACCGGGAATCGAACCCGGACCCTCACCGTGTGAAGTGAGAGCTTTTGCCACCAGGCCACTTCACTGCACAATCAAGTCATTGAAAGAGACATTTCATCACTTGAGGATAGATAAACCCACAAGTGATGAAACTTGTCCAATAAATGTCTTCATGTTGTACATGAGTGGGTATCTTTAGTTGTAGACGTTTCGCTGTCCAGTGGCTTTATCAATACAGTATTTGGACATACTGTGAAGACTAGAACTATATACAGAAGATGAGGTGCATCTCTTTTTCCCACAATCTGTTGGAATTAACATTCCTCTACTTGTACAACTTTTCACTGGTCATTGACCCTTTTTCAAGTGACTTGATATAGCTCAGTCCTGAGTAACATTTAAAATAAAGGCATGCTCTGCATTTTTTTTTAACACGGCCATTTCCCAGCGAGGTAGGGTGACCCAAAAAGAAAAACAAACTTTCATCATTCAACACTTTCACCACACTTGTACATAATCACTGTCTTTGCAGAGGCGCTCAGATACGACAGCTTAGACGTCCCTCCAAACTGTCAATATCCCAAACCCCTCCTTTGTGTGTTTTTTTTTTTTTTATTATTATAACACATCGGCCGATTCCCACCAAGGCAGGGTGGCCCGAAAAAGAAAAACTTTCATCATCATTCACTCCATCATTGTCTTGCCAGAGGGGTGCTTTACACTACAGTTATAAGACTGCAACATTAACACCCCTCCTTCAGAGTGCAGACACTGTACTTCCCATCTCCAGGACTCAAGTCCGGCCTGCCGGTTTCCCTGAATCCCTTCATAAATGTTACTTTGCTCACACTCCAACAGCACGTCAAGTATTAAAAACCATTTGTCTCCATTTACTCCTATCAAATACGCTCACACATGCTTGCTGGAAGTCCAAGCCCCTCGCACACAAAACTTCCTTTACCCCCTCCCTCCAACCTTTCCTAGGCCGACCCCTACCCCGCCTTCCCTCCACTACAGATTTATACACTCTCGAAGTTATTCTGTCTCGTTCCATTCTCTCTACATGTCCGAACCACCTCAACAACCCCTCCTCAGCTCTCTGGATAATAGTTTTGGTAATCCCGCACCTGTGTTTTTATCAACATATTAAATTGTAATTTGGTTGAAAGAGTAAACTCTTGCTATCCAGGAAATACTACATCAGTTTTTACATAGGTGTGATGTCTTGCATCCATGCATCACTTAATAGGTTAGGTTAGGTAAGGTTTGTCAGGAAACAGGACAGGTATTTCTTGACATGGATGTTAGTCATATTATGACCCGGAGCTGGAGCTTTTGGTCATCTGACCGAGAACTTCTGATGGCTTACCGACTCACCCCTTTAAAAATTAAGGTTGTGATTAAAGCCAATTGATGCGCTTACCAGTGTGTTCTACATAATTTATAATAATAATATCTTCATTTACTACAAGTACATGTACAAGGTATACAGACCATAGCTGACATCAGTGACATACTACTATATAGAAAGCCGCTTGTTATGCTGAGCATTTCAGGCAAATTAGGTCAGTTTTGTCCCAGGATGCGACCCACACCAGTCGACTAACATCCAGGTACCCATTTTAAACTGATGGGTGAACAGGGACAGGTACAGCAGGTGTCTTATGGAAACACGTCCCTAATGTTTTCCAGCCGTACCGGAGGAGATTGGAACCCCGGACTTCAGTGTGTGAGCTGAGTGCGTTAGCAATCGAGCTACGGGACACTCTCCTTCATTATTCATACCTTTGTTTTCAGTAACCACATGTGTTGTCCATTTTTGTAGGGCTTTCTAAATGTTCTCTGAAAACACCATCGCACTGTCTTATTTGGTGAACCTTGATTATTTTGTATTTGATTGTATTGCCAAAGGTTCTGTATTTCACATCTATTAATGGTAAACTGCTGTTACAGATACTCAGCAGTGCTGAGACCTGGGGAGCAAGCAGCAGGAGGAATGGCAGGAGGCAAATATATACCACCCATGTTGAGAAATAAAACCAAGAATGGTGGCAAGTTACAGCGATCAACACCGCCACCCATGGGGCCAAGATACAATAGTCATGGTGGATCTAACCCAGCAGCCTCCACCTCTCCCTCATACCCAGCTCCTCCACAAGCTAGTTCAGCGAGCCACAGTCCTGTTGGAGGCCTCGCTGGAGCCTCCCCGACGTATCCTCCCCAACAGCAACCGTCGCTTCCGTCACCCCACACCCCCTCCCCGGCTTCTCATCCTCCCCTACATCGCAACAACTCCCAGGGTGCCCACCACACTCACAATCCAGATACCAAAGTTAATGGTGATGCCAAAGGGTCCTATGGTAAGTTAATGGTATGGAATCTGTTGAATTTAAATTATACCTAGCTTGTATGGTAAACATAAGCATATAAAATTTTAATTGAAAGTAGAGATTCTGGTATAAAAAGGGTTGGCGAAATGCATGTACTAGGTCAGGATAAGGATAAAAAATTCTGAAAACATTGGTTCCCACAAAACCACAAGGTGGTAACCTTCTGTCCAGGTAGGTGGTCTTATACAATCGGGTGGCCATTTTCGTGTATGGTAGCAGTGCTGTATGACCCTGGTGGTTTAGCGCTTAGTTTTGATTATAATAATAATATAAGGACCAGACAGGAGGAGTGTGAGTTAGTGTGTTTAGAGGGGTGCATAAAGTACTGTTCCACATTTATAGTAATTTACTCTTAACAGCTTTTGAACTTCTTTTTACCCTATATGTGAGAAATAAAATTTACTTTTAAAAGCATTATATAGTATATATATATTTTTTAACATCAGCTTTTTCCCATTGAGGTAGGGTGACCCAAGAAAGAAGAAACAAAAATTGGACTATTGGTCTGTGCAACAGAATTATATTGTAGACCAGGGTCTGTTAACCAGTAAATAGTTCATTGCCACTGACTCATTTAGTTATTGAAACATTGTGGCCCAGTCCCTGGACCCATTATGTGCCTCTGTAATCTTTTTGACTACTGCCCACAGGATGGGTATAGGGGCATAATAAGGATATAAAACTTAAACTAAGCTAGCTAGTGATCTATGTACAGAAGTACAGTATGTTCTTGACTAGTGTTGGCCATCATATAGCCCATGTACAGATGTATGGCCTAGACCAGGGTTGATCAGTTTGCAGGCCAGAAGTATACCTTACCTATTACTATTTTCAAGTTTGTCCTCTTGTACCTCATCATAAGAAAAGGTTTTCCTGGTGTCCATGTGTTTAAGCAGGCTATTGGTGTCTGCAGGACAACATAGCTGTGACACTATCTGATTGGGCACCATCACATAAACGTATTCTTTCTCTGTAGTTCACATAACATTACCTTTGATGATCAGTATATACCTTAGAGGATTTTGAGAGTTTTCCTACCCCTGCAGTCCAACCCTGCTTTTGAAAAAAAAAAATTCAGTGGCTATCTCTTAGTTTTGCAACTTGTATCTTTCAGATCGTAGAAGTCATGAGGGTTCCATGAACGATTCGAGCAGAGAAGGTCGTCACAATAGTAATAATAAGCTAGACGTGCACAACCGACAGCACCATGGGCCTCCTCACAGTGATGGCCCACATCCTACTCAGACACAACAAAAGCCTATGCAGCAAAAGCCTCCACCACAGCAGCAGCATCAGCAGGGTCAGCACATGGGCCACATGCCGCCAATTGGTCAAGGGGATCACCGCAAGGCTGAACCGCGGGAGCAACGGGAACCTCGTAAACAGCACCGTATGAAGGAAGAACACTTTGCCGATTTAAGAAAATTTGGCGAGGACTTTAAGTTGTCTGACCAGGCAGAGAAGAAACCACAGGTACATCATCAACAGGCTCCACAACAACAGCAGCAGCAGCAGCAACAGCAACCACCACAGCAACCACCACAGCAACCACCACAGCAACCACCACAGCAACCACCACAGCAACAGCCATCCCAGCAACAAGCACAGCAGCAGCAACCACCACCACAGCCACAGCAGTCACCACAACAACAGTCACAGATCCCACAGCAACAACCACATCCTCAGTCACAACCCCAGCAGCAACAACAGCAGCAGACACACCAGCAACAGGCGCAACATCAGCAACAACCACCTCACCAGCCGCCGCACCAGCAACAGCCGCCACACCAGCAACAGCCTCCACATCAGCAGCAGCCGTCGCATCAGCAGCAGCAGTCGCATCAGCAGCAGCAGTCGCATCAGCAGCAGCAGTCACATCAGCAGCAGCCGCCGCATCAGCAGCAGCCGCCACATCAGCAACAGCACCAGCAACAGCCCCCGCACCAGCAACAGCCCCCACACCAGCAACACCAGCAGCAACCAGCAGCAACACCAGCAGCAACTGCCACACCAACAACAGCAGCAGCAGCACCAGCAGCAGCCACCACACCAGCAACAGCTGCCTCACCAACACCAACCACCCCAACACCAGCAGGCACACCAGCAACAGCAGCAACCACCCCCACCACAGCAACAGCAGCCACCACCACCACAGCAACAGCAGCCATCACCAATACCTCAACAGCATCTTCCTCCTCAGCACATGCCTCCACAGCAGCACCCACAGCAGAGGCAGACACCACCAGTGTCGACAACAGTGCCTCCAGGACCTCCTCAGTCGGCACCACAAACCTCACACCACCCACAAAACCCACCCACCATGACGATGAGCCCAGCCACAGAAATTAGCAAACCTCTTGAAGAAATTGATAAAATAACGTCTGCAATTTCTCACTCTAAACTTAACCCTAATGCTAAGGAATTTGTATTTAATCCTAATGCAAAGCCTTTTAGTCCTGTGAGTATTATTTCAAATACTTTTTTTACTTGATCTATATAAAGACACAGACAAGTTCTTATTAAACTGGTTTAATATGATGTTATTTCTTTTATTTTTTTCACTGCTTTTCAGAAAATTTATAACTTGACATTTTTTTCCAACAGCGTTCACCAAGCACAACCACACCCCCTCGCCCTCACACACCCCAGACACCACAAATCCCACCAAATCAGCCACCGCAGATGCCTGGTGGCCCCCCTGTAGGAATGCATCAAGCTATGGTATTGACTACACATACACAGTCATTTGCAGTACAGCAGCCACCGCGATTCCCCAAGAGAGGCAAGTAGAAAAACTGCACAGTTCTGTGTTTGCCTCATTTGGCAATGTATCTCGATCGCCAGTTTTGTCTAGGTGATACCTGGACAAAGCTTAAACTAGCTTTCATAATAAACCACACATAGGAGAAAGAAGTTTATGACAATGTTTCAGTCCGACTTTGACCATTGACAAATCTGACCGAAATGTCATCATAAGTCTTGTGCATGTGGGTTATTTGTGTGTTCCAGTTATGGTTTTGTACCTTTCTATTCTTTTCATCATGCATGTACTGTTTTATCAATATACAGTGGACCCCCGGTTTACGTACTGCTCCAAACTCGAACAATTATGTAAGTGTATTTTTGTAAGTGTATTTTTGGGGGTCTAAAAGGACTAATCTAATTTACATTATTCCTTATGGGAACAAATTCGTTCGGTAATGGCACTTGAACAGCATTCTGGAACAAATTAATTACGTAAACCGGGGGTCCACTGTACACTGGAGTGTTTCCAACTACTGGCAGTGTATTGAGATGTGTCGAACAGTTTTTTTTTTTTAAATCATATTCTTTCCGTATAGTGGTGCTGGATGACACTTATGTGCTTATCACTTTTTTAATATAATGCTAAGTCATAAGTAAAAATTGCAAAGAGCAAGGTGATCAGAATAACAATTTAGTTGGTGAAAGATTGGATATCAGATTGGAGTAAACATATTCAGATATTTGGAAACGGACTGGTCAATGACTAGGGGGGGTAAAAAAGATAGGTGGTGCATTGATTTCAGGGATCTGTGGAGATGAAGAACTTTATCCATAGAGGCAGCAAGGAAGATGTACCAGAGTTTAGTATTTATGTGAGTGTGAAACCTGGGTTTTTAACATTGCTGCTAGGGGAAGGCTAGAGGCAGTGGAGATGTCATGGTTGAGAGCAATCTGTGGCGTGAACATTATGCAGAGAATTTAGAACATAGAAATTATAAGGTGATGTGGGGGGTCACCAAGGGTATAATTCAGAGGATGGGTTATTAGATTATTTGGGTATGGAGAGGGAGAGGATGATGGTGTATAAATCTCAGGTAGAAGGTAGGTCATCCCAGGGAAGGTTGGAGGAAAGGAATAAAGAAGCTTTTGAGTGTTAGGTGCTTGAGCATCCAGCAGGCTTGTGTGAGCATCTTAGATAGGAGTGAATGGAGATTAGTGGTTTTTAAATGTATATTCTGTTGGGATTCAGGGAAACCGGTTAGCCAGACTTTGAGTGCTGGAGGTTGAAAATATAGTGCCTGTGCCCTAAAGGAAGAGGGAGACGGATGTTGTAGTCAGGTGGGGGCAAACTGACTGTGATGTCAATACACTTATTGCAGAATGGGCATTGAATGAATAATGGTGAATGTGTTGCATCTTTTAGGTTACCCTGCCTTGGTGGGACATGTCCATTGAGGTAAAAAAAATTCTCTACATGATGTTTTACCTACATAAGTCTATATACAGTATGTTTCATTTTTTGTTGTAGCAGTTCCTGTGGGTAATAGCCAGCGTCCTGAGTATGCATCACAAATGCAAGTGGCAGCTGCAACAGGTCAGCCCATACTGGCTCCAGCTCCTATGAACACCCAGCCACAGGCCCTCACTGCTGTACCAATAGCACAGAATATATTGCCTCAAACACCTCAGCATTACCAGGTAAGAAGCATTTTATACAGTATATCATTTCAACTTCTGCATTTGCATACAAGCTAATGTTAGTCTGCATTACATTAATTATTATTATTATTATTATTATTATTATTATTATTATTATTATTATTAATTTTGAGTTTTAAATTACTTTCCAGCAATACCCCAGTGTGCCCATGATGTTACGATTTCCACATGGCATGCCAATGGTGACTGCTATGGTTCCGACATCTATGGGTTTATGTCATCAGAATCCTGATTCACAACAGCAGTCACAGCAACACGGTCATCAAACAATGTACATGGCTCAGGCTAACTTACCACCCCATCAGCCGCACCCAGCGCATACGCCTGGCCCAGTTCCTCAGCCCACCCAGCCACCCACCCCACAGAATCCAGGTGGTGGAAGTGGACCTCCAAATATGCCCAATCCACCATCAACTCCAGGACCCACTCCTCCACAGCCCCTCATATATCCCCATATGGGAGGACAGCCATCCTTGCCCCAGCACTTGCCTCAACATTCTCCTCACACAGCACAGTCACCTCATGCCCCACAATACCCGGGGCCTGGTCAAGGTGCAGGATCGGCTGCAGGTGGCCATCATGGAGGGCCAGGCCAGCAGATGGCCACTCAGTTTGTGGTACTTCCTCCACATATGATGCACCACTCAGGTCCACCTCCACATTCAGCCACAGCACACATTCCCTCCTCCATGGCGGGCTACACTCCTACGTCGTCAGCCACTGTGCAGCACATACCGTCTGGTCCTCATATACAGTACTTCCAAAGTAAGCACCACGCACGGTTCACACACTGAGGCGCTGCGTTGTTTACATAACAAAAAAGGTTTATCAACAATAATGAGGTGGTTCCTCAGTGAATATTGCTTTCTATTTGTAAAAAAAAAATAGTATGATTGCTACTGATCTGTATAAACTACTGAAATTTATTGTAGGATTTCTGTGAATTTGGGTCGCATATCTGAACCTTGGCATATTTGGCATTGTGAAGCGAGATGATGCACATGAGCTGAAAACGGTGTTTGTGCCCACAGGTACACCCGGCAGCCATGGCTACCACATGCCCCTCATCCATCACAGCCAATGAAGCCTGGGCTTAGTAGGAGCAAATCCACACTTATTCCCCAGCCTTCAGTCGTGTCTGCCCAAGTGTCTGGTCTCCATACAGGGTGGGACGATACGTGCAGGGATATTGGGGTGTTTGTTGCCGTTGTCGTGTTGAGAGATGTATTTAGTGTAGCTCGGTTAATATATTGATCTTGTTTGTAGTTGGTATGTCAGTGGTGTATGGAGCATTTGAAACTGGAGCAATTTTGATAAATATATATAGATATATAATATATATAATTATATATTACGTATATATATGTATACAATATAAATGAAAATGTAAGGGGGAACTTATGCAAGGGGTTATATTACGGGTATACTCCCTTAGTTTTTCTCAAACCAATGCATTCTATAGTATTGCAAGAGTTTTAATCTTTAGTGTGATTAGTGGGTCACTGCAGTAACTATAAGCTCCATTAATGAAATTACACAACTGAGGTACTGTTAGGAATGGTAATTGATATTTATTGTAGAGAGAGAGAGAGAGAGAGAGAGAGAGGAGGAGGAAGCTTTACTATGAGACCTAGATTTCTCTGAATGGTCTTGTAAAGACTGTGGTGTAGAAGTTTATATAGGATCTTTTGGCAGGGTAACATACAAATGGCGTTGACATTGGTGCCAAGTGTCAGGTAGGGCGGCTGGAGACCTGGGCGGTGTGAAAACTAAATATCTCTATAAACCCTGGTGGTTTCGTTAGTAAATTTTTATAACCTTGTATGTATGCATTGCATTCATTTGAGGGGCAATATTCTATGAGAGACAAAAATAGTTGAGGGGCCTGTCAGACAGCTAGCCTAACAGAAAACTTATTGAAATGTGATTTGCCTTATGTCTTATAGTAAGCCTCATTAAAAACAATATAGGATGTGACTTGTTGAGCCATACTGCAGCTTAATACAGAAGGCTCCTTGCCACATATGGTTTGTACAGACCTGCTAAACATTTCGAGGCATATATATATATATAAACCCCCTCCCCATTCTGTTACCAGCACATGTACATTTGCATGAACTCACACACACTTGTAGGTGAGTATATGCGTGCATGTGCGCACATACACGCACACACACACATGCACACTCGCATGCATGCACACATACATACGCAAATAGGTAATTAAACACGCAGATTTACTCTAACATTTACTCTTCTAATCCCAAAAAAACAGAAAGCGATACACTCAGTCTGAACTGGGGGTGAAGTGTGACAACTAGAAACATCTTAATCTCTTCAAATGAAAGTTTGAGTATTCTGATGTGGGGTTTTAGCTTGGAGTGAAAGTTACACTTCTATACAACTAAAATCTGCTAATAACCTCATAGGCCTTGTTCATCAAAGGTTAAGATCCCTTATTGTTAAATGGTGACTCTGCTGCAATTTTCTGTAACAGGTCGAAAACTTCAAGATTTTTTAGAAACTTTCTCTAAAGCCTTTGAGCTAACATCCCTTCTTGTATTTCTTGACACACTGTCCTTTTTTATTTTTTTATTTCTTGTGGAAACTGGGGAAAACTTTTGTAAAGTAAATAACCAGCAAGTGTGGGCCTCTGAGTTCTATTGGGCTCAAGTTTTGAAGTCATAAGTACGTAAAGCTTTCATTGCATAAAAATGACCTGGGTTTATTTTCTAAACAAAACAAGAGGACCTTCACTAGTCTCTCAGTTGCAACCATCATGTGTATATTTCTTTTGTATTAAGTGCATAGATGAAAAATAAATTCTATTGTTACAATTTGTTGATGCATTACATGAAAACATTTTTTGTATAAAGCTATTCCACCTCATCGTCATCCATGAATACTATCTAAAGTTTCAGCATTATATACATGAGAACTAAATGCTGTTGCCTTCTTCGGCTAACAATAAATGTAGAAAACATGAGGTGAGTGTTAAAATACGAAGCTGCGGCGTCTTGAAATCTTTTCCTAATTGAGGATGAAGATTACCTGTGGAAGCCATATAGAATAGTGTGGCTATATTTGGCAAAAATGCTGAAAAAGTGTTTGGAAAGTGAAGGGAACGTTTGAGTCTTTTTACGACAGCTATGCTAGTGATGCAAAGGGTTAATATGCAAACGTGAGTGTTAACTTGTTTACGATTTTTATATTTTCTTATACAAGGATTGGTTTTGTTACATATGTTTCAGGATCGATCACTTAGCAAAACTTTTAGATCAAAATATATTAATGTAACAAATTTTTATTTCTCATGTTAATGAAAAAAGTACGGTTGATAGAAATGCATTTGGCCCAATGTATAAATCCCTTGCAATACAATTTGTGCTTGAGGGAGAGAGAATATTAAGAGTTATTTATGTGTACAGTGTGAATGTTCAGTGCTTTGTACTGCAGCATGTATGAAAGACAATGTATGAGACTAGTTCACTGTTCCCCTGTTATAAGAAGCATTCTCTTCAAAAAATCATTCTCGCTATCACTTTGTAACCCTAATTTATCCATGGTGAGGTGAATTGCCAACACATTTGGCTGGGATCGTCAAGGGCCTTGGACCTTAGGTCGCTCTAAGGATGAATGTCGCATGGTTTTTTTTGTAAATCAGCCATAGAGCGATTAAAAGGTTTTGAGATTTCTTGCTTGATCCACTCCACTACGAGTTGACAGGGTGTTTTAATTTTGATTGTTGTATTGGCTCAATCTTTTAGATATTTAATATAATGTTCCCACGTGCTAGTTCCAGTATACTGTATAATGAATTATTCAGTCACTTAGAGCTGTAAAATAATTTGACAAGTTGCAGTAAATAGTCATGCAGGGAATATGGAAGTCGAATAGCTTTTAAACTTATTTGAAACTGTACACGCTAGTCTAACGTTCGGCAATTTACCTCAGCATTGTATTTCCTAAACTTGCCCTCTAGTTTCATTCTAGACAATGTTATACCTGTCCCATTTTTGTTGTAAAAACCTATACAGATTATCAAGGGTATTCCTACACAACGGGCTTAAAGCATTTTTTTTTTTTTCCAGAATGTTGTTCATAATGTTTGTTACTTTAACCTGGAAGATAGGATACATGACTATCCTCCTTCATGCCCAGACTTTATTACTTTGCCTGCCTACCACATCTTACCCATTCCCAACTGCAGTTACAAAAATGTTGCTTGTGACAGGTTAACTATCTTCTTGGTCTACCCAACTCTTTATTTTATTAGCTATCTTGAATTTTCTCTCCACTGTTGAATAAAATAAGAAAGATACTGCTGTGTCTCAAGATGGAGGCAGTGTGTGGTGTGGTGAATGATACCAAGAGTTATTTATTGACTGAATTATTGGTAGCTTGCTGAATAGACCTCTCTGATCTTTCTAGCAGGGGAATAATGATGCAGGATCATCTTGTAGAAACTTGTTTAAAAAAATAAATTTAGCCTCTATTGAAAATATAAAAATCACTAAAATTATATATATATATATATATATATAATTTTATATATATATATATATATATATATATATATAATCATATATGTATATAATGTCATGCTGAATGGGTAAAACTTGCGATTTTGGCTTAAATAGCAACACACTTTTTGCCGAATAAGGCAAGTAAAAATTTCTGTATGCAATAATTTCGCAAAAATCATTCTGAACCTAACAAAAAATATATATTTCATTGTTTATTATTAAATTCGCTGTATAACCCTTGTGGTTTAGTGCTTCTTTTGATTATAATAAATTATTAAATTACTGTAATTATTATTATTATAATCAAATAGAAGCGCTAAACCACAGGGGTTAAATTACTGTAAACTTATCTAAAATAGTTGGATTAGGCTAAATTAAATTGCGCTTGTTATAATAAGGTTAGGCAAGTTTTCTAAGGTTCTTTTGGTACAACCTGCAGCGCTGTATAACCCCTGTGGTTTAGCGCTTCTATTTGATTATAATAATAATGTGGTTTAGCGCTTCTATTTGATTATAATAATAATCTTTTGGTACAAAATTATTAATTTTTACATTAACGTAAATGAAAAAATATCTTTAAATGTATAAGAGAAAATATTAGAAAGGACTTAATTTTAAACGAGTTCTTGCTAATTGACCAGTTTTTTATCTGTCCGGCACGACATACATACATTATATACTATATACAAAATAAAAGCCTTTGAATAACGAATGTGGTAAGTAATTTGGTAAACTAGTGATTTTTAAAGAAAATATAATAGTGTATAGGGTTCATCGAATGCCATTCATGAAAATGAAAACAATGTTGGCAGTGACAGTAAAAAGATTTGATGCCCAGTACTGAAAATTTAAAATTGAAAATAAAATGTTAAACTCCCCATGTATAGCAGCTGGAAACTCAGCTAAAATGCTAAAAATAAAGATGAAAGATGATGGTGTTTCTTTACCATAACAACTTGTTTTTATTTAATTTCCTTCAAAGCTGCTTTAATGCAGGTGAAAGCTGCATGGCTCTTGTGGGTTTGTCCAGGGATGGATCTACTATGAAGCTTAAGCTTCAGGGCCCCTAATCCTGGAGGGGTCCCAGAAGTGTGTCGAGTCTACATTGCTTAAAAAAAAATTTGGGTCTACTGTATGAGGGAGTTTCAAAGGGGGCCCCCAATAACAGTTCAATCTTCAAGGGCCCCAAAGATGTAGGTCTGCCACTGGTTTTGACACTAATAATGCAGCTGAAAGACTCAATCCATGGACCCTAGTGGGTTTAGCACTTTTTTTTTTTTATACAATCCATGGAAGTGTAGCTGCCCCCCCCCCTCCCTGATCAAATTACCCTTTTTGGGTTTAGTGCTTAATTTGATTTTATTGGATCAAATTGGTTTAGAATTTTTTTTCTAAGTTTAGCGCTTGTATTTGATTATAATAATAATAATAATATTTGATTATAATAATAATATTTGATTATAATAATAATATTTGATTATTATAATAATAATAATATTTGATTATAATAATAATATTTGATTATAATAATAATAATATTTGATTATAATAATAATAATATTTGATTATAATAATAATATTTGATTATAATAATAATATTTGATTATAATAATAATATTTGATTATAATAATAATAATATTTGATTATAATAATATTTGATTATAATAATAATAATATTTGATTATAATAATAATAATATTTGATTATAATAATAATAATATTTGATTATAATAATAATAATATTTGATTATAATAATAATGTATTCCTAGGTAGTTTGATGTGAGTTCAGCAGACCCAGGTGGGGTTAGTGCTTTGTTTTGATTATAATTTTTACTTCAGCCCTTCATGAATGTAATTAAGCTAAATGGTTTTCAAGTGAGCAATACAGCGCGCTGTATGACCTTTACAGGTTTAGCGCTTTAATATAATAATGGCATTTCGTTATAATAGTGAACGATAGTGTTTGGTCAACTTTTCTATAAAGAGTTCCTCGATACTGGTGAAGTGCTTCAGAACTGATTTACATGTATAATAAACACACCCATAACAGGCAATTTTATTTTTGTATTTGAAAATACAACATACCTTAAATAAACGTAGGTTTAGCACCTACACAAGTCCTAATCTTTGTATTTTTAAGTACATGTATTACTGAATAAGTGGTCCAGCCACTCGACATTTTCTATCATTTATTGATGCAAATAAATGGACCTATCCTATTTCCTTCCCTTTTGGGTTTAGTGCTTAATCCGATTTCATTCCCTTGTATAGACTCCGTAAAGGTTCCTTGAGGCCGGTGGGTTTTTTTTTTTTTTATCTAAGGAATTAGTTGTGAGGTTCCCTTAGATTGAACCTGAATGCACCCCATTCTCCTAGGGTGCATTATGACATATGACCTCGTGTTATAATAAAAAGCAGCACTAAAGCATAGGGGTCATACATATGACCTATGGCTATAGTACTCTCCTATGAAGTGTGGAAGACAATCAGGTTCAATCCAAGAGACCAATTACAACATTCATATATATAATAATTATATATAATTATATATAATAATAATAGTAATATGAATTGTAATTGGTCTCTTGGATTGAACCTGATTGTCTTCCACACTCCCAGGAGCTTTGTAAGACCCATCCATGTGGTTTAGCGCTTCTATTTGATTATAATAATAATTTGTAAGACCCTTATGGGTTCAGTAATATCAAATTAAGCACTAGTCAGGTTGCTGCATAATCCTACAGGTTTAGCACTCACCCTTGATTATAGTAGTAGTAATAACTAGTCAGGTTCAGTATTATTATCAAATAGAAGCCTCTTTAAGGGGGGCTCCTTGACGTGGTAAAGAGGCTATCGGTCTGAGGAATTGGACCTTTTGGTCTTCTTCCTCAGACCGAACCTAATTACCCCCCAATCCCCCCTCCCTTTTCCCATCTCCCCCATCCTCCCTTTTCCCTTTCCTCCTCCTCCTCCTCCTCCTCATCCCTCCCTTATTTCCTTCCCAGTTTTACCCTGGGAGCTTCTCTCCTCAGGCATTCTAGTTCCTAGGTAGGGGAAGGGTATCGTAGTCCATCCCATTCCGTTGAGGTCCTTGGCGGTGGTGTAGTTTGCCGTGGAATCTGGATCGCCTGGGGATGTCCGATCCTCTCCGGTCACCCGGGGGTGGCTTTGGGTATCTTTCGGGCGACGGGTGTATCTCTGGAGGCCACCTTTCGGATTCCGGGGTGGTGGCCGAAGGCGGTATGCTTTGTGGCGGATGTCCGGCCGCCTCTCTTTTGTCCGCCGAGATGGCTCGGTGGATGTGAGGTTGCTATCCCGGATTGCTGGTTTACTGGCGTGAAGGGTAGGGAATGGCACGGGTTCCATGCAGCATCTGCACTACTGGCGGTGTTGAGGTCCTCTTGGGCACGGAGGGGATTTGCGCTCCTTTCATTCCTCCTAGGACCTATTCCTCCACGTTTCCCTTTTTTATTCTTTTTTATTTTTATTTTCTTTTCTTCTTTCTTTTTTTCTTAAAAATAAAAAGAAAGAAGTAACCTAACCATGGCTGACCCAATCCATGAACCCACTACCCCGGCCCCTTCCTGATACCGCACCCAGTACTGACCCTGCCTCGTTAACGGATGACTCTTTGGACACCTCTCATGCCCCTGTACCTCTTGCTGGTGCTGGTTCGTCACCTGCTTCAGGTACCAGGGTCCCGACTGGCCCTTTCGATACGTCTGACCTTCGCTCTTCTCTGACCTTGATTCCGGCTTCTCCCTCGACGGTGCGGCAATTTTCGAATCGCTCGCCCGTCTCCCATCGGACCACCCCGGTCCCACACAAAAACGACCAAGACCCACA